>CM046832.1:13160400-13760400 GCA_025618425.1 Heliocidaris tuberculata | reverse complement strand
TCATCATTTTTAATGAATAATCATTTGAAAGTAACTGACATAGGTTAGAATGTTATAACTTCATTATTTTTCACGAAAAACAAATTATTACGATGTACTTCAGTCAGGTACATGTTGTACACCAGTCCAGTACATAGCACGGTATAACACATACCAGCTCCAATATATATCCCGATTTCTGTATTCTAATCAGTAGAATACTAACAGAATATCTTGTCAACATTTTGAATAATCATTTGAAAGCAAATGACACAGGTTTTATTGTTATCAATTCATTATATTTTATAATAAACTAAATTATTACGATGTACATCAGTCAGGTATACATGTTGTACATCAATCCAGTACTTATAGCACGGTATAACACATACTAGCTCCAATATATCCCGATTAGGCTTTTCTAAATAGAAGAAATGCAAATAGAAAAGACACTTTATCATTTTTAATACTCATTTGAAAGTAAGTGATATTAAAATGTCATAACTTCATTATATGAAAGTTATTATCTGAAAGTAAATCAAACAGGTTGGAATGTCATGGCTTGATTAGATTTCATTGGAAAAAAGAAGAAATTAAGTTATAAAATGTCATAACTTGACTATATTTCATGATAAACAGAAATGAATAACACGTTTATTTATCAATCGTTAAAAATCACAATCAAAATAAAATATATCTTTCATGTACAATAATATAACGATAAAGAAAAGGAAGCTAACTAAAAGTAGAGCTTGTAATTGATGAAGCTCCCTAACTTAAATATGTACGGACATAATGTACAAAAGAGATAAAATATTAATGTTACACCCTGCAGTCTTACACTACAAATCAAACACATCATTTTCCACACTTAAATCCACACATACAATCACACGGGGAAGGGGGGGGGGCGGTTAGAGAGGTAACATCGCAAAACGGCAATTGATTAATTATTATATCAAGCTATCAAGCTGGATTTCAAATCAACCACGTAGCCAGGATTTCATTTTAGGGGGCGGTTGTGAGCAATTATTCACAATCGCCCATATTTCATTTATCATCAGACTTTTGGCATTGTAACAATTGGTATCAAACTTAATGGTATATAGACATCAGCCTTCAAGTTGATACCACTTTAACATAAGCAAAGCGTTTCAGGAGGCAGTCATGCGTTAAAAAGGCAACCTACATCCCCCAAAATATCATTTCTAGTAGAAAATATGAGGTCATTGGTTTGGTCAGTTGTGCAAGCATTTTTGCCTTTTCGGCTTTCTATAAAATCTGACCCTTTTTTGTACTGATGAATATTAAAAATTTATTGACTATAATATACATTAATCAATCCTTTACTCATGCAGAAAACTATTATTTTCATCTAATAAACATATCAATATTTTTGGATCACCACAATGCTTTTTGTTTTCTCTTTTTCTTGTGGAAAATCATACTTTATTGTCTATTCTTTGCGTTTGTGTTACTTCTTCAAGGAGAATAATGCCTAAATTAATGATATCTTGCATGAGATGCACATTTAATAATTTGTCAAAGGTTTATTTAATCACGTTTGGAATAATAAAGACTTCTCATCAGAGAACCCGCCCCTGGTAGATGAAAATACTAGTTTTCTGCATGAGTATAGGAATGCTTATTGTATATCAGTCAACAAATTTGTAATATTAATCAGTACAAACGAGGGTCAGATTTTGTAGAATGCCGAAAGGGCATAAATGCTGGCACAACTGACCAAACCAATGACCTCATATTTTGCTGGAAATTCAAACCTGTCACAACTCCAACACAATCTTTCGAAACTTTCTGTTGTATCCTCGTTCGTCATCTACTATTATAAGAATGTCAATAAATGGGAAACCAACATCCCCCTTCGTGTTACTGACATGTAAGGGAGAACTAGATTACTCTATGGACTATTCTAGAATTTCGTTTCATTGCCTGATTATGCTCACTAGAGAATGTGAAACAAAATTCATTTCTCAGCTAAATAATTTTATTACAAAATATGTTCCTTCTAAGCATTCTGAGTTTCTTTGATGTTTGTATTTACGTCATCAAATGACTCATTCACTTTTCCCACATAGTTAGGAATATTTGATATTCTTCAGCATAATGTTACAAAATATCTTTTAGAATTAAGATGATGGAATTGTTATTTAATTTACAGTGGCGTTAGTCTGCTTGATATAGCAAACATCTTTATTTCATCTTTACTGAAAGAAAAGGTCATCTAATTGGCTTTCTTTTTTCTTTATATATGACTTATAAGCGAAGATACAAGTATAATAATGTGGAGGAAGGGGTAGCTCAGTGTATACATTCATGTTAATTTCCCTAGATTTTTTTTATTTTTTTTTTTTTTTAGAGAGAGATATAAATGATAGTATTAGACTTTTCTATTTGGGAATCAATTTTTCCAATTGGTTTCCATAGGATTTTGTTTGTTGTTGTTGATATTAACATTTACTATTAGACTGTGCTTTTGTTTAAGCTATCTTCTTTTTTACGCCCTGCATTTACCAGTAATTTAGTTTTGACCCGGGCTATATTATGTCTCCTTTGTTGTGCAAGTTTGATCAATAAAGTGATGTATATAAAAAAAAAAAACAACACTGGGGGATAGGTTGCCTTTTTTAACGCATGACTGACCCTGAAACGCTTTAACTATACGTTAAACTGATGTCAACTTAAAGGGTGATGTCTACTCTTTAGTTTGATACCAAATTGTTGCAGTACAACATATCTGATGATAAATAAACTGTGGGTGATTGTGATACAGGTGTATATACCGAACTTTTGGAGGGAATTATGAGGTAATATTGCACTTTGATTTTTAAACATTAGTATAGCAATTTGGCAGGTATGAATATCAAATATGTTTAAAGTTTTTAGCCTGAAATATATTGGTTGAGTAGGAGCCAAAACTTTAAGTTGATTACCTTTCAAATGTCACAATTCCGATATGTCTCATTAAAAGCTGAAATACCTTATTATACACCACTCAGGATACACTGTCACTTATTAACTGACATGTTAATAACATGTTTTATATTGGTCTGGTAAACATGCTAAATACTTGTCAGAATAATACCCCGTTATTTTTTGAGAGTCCGAACGATGTACGTTCATTTCTATATTTCGGGGGTTTTACTTCGAATTAAATAGAAAAAGTTATATGTCATAACTTTCCCATTATGATAAGAACAAAATGTGTATATGACTGCACATCACTCAGGTATATTATCACGATTGAACTCAAACACATGCATATTTGTCATGATCATGCACAACACCGTGGCTTGTACACAGCATGCTTTGAGGATCCTGACTATATGAAATAGATAATCATGGAATTTTTCTCTTAAATGTTCTCCATTGTTTCCCTCATGGAAATTATTTTAGAGGCCTTATACCCCGAGAACGAGGCCTTTATTCAAATACACAACCCTGCAATAAACAAATCCTATGGAAATATTCATGGATCTCACTGCCTGAAACTATCTAATTTCTAAGGTTTGCGAGTGAGAAAGGCGAACGAGGGAAAACGCACTTTATTATCTCCCAAATGTTATTTCCAAAATACCCCAAGTGTTATATGGGGCATCTTGTTATTTTTATTATAGTTTCCAAGAAGTCGATGTTTTATATATAAAATACTCTCACGGCACTCCGGTTGAAAAGACTGTATTAGAGGACCATAATAAAATATTTAAGGGCCTGACTGACTAGACCAGGTCCGGGAGGAGACAATGCACTCCATGCAACTTGAGAGCGGACACATTAAATACATCCTCTCTTTTCAAGTATGTTTTCTGTATTTCACTGTTATAATTTCTCCATTACAACAGATTTCATTTGAGCGTATTATCATGCTTATAACTGCTTATCGTTCCACGTCATCTTTGTATGGTGTTTTTAAGCAATCTATCTCCTTGTATTGTCAGGATTTCCAGTCCAATCTAACACTGTTAAAAAATCAAAATGCATCACAGAGCACTTCATTTTCGTCGTATAGGCTGATAAGAATCAACAATGTTCGTCCAAATGTCAAAGATAGTTTAATAATTAAAATATCATTCAGCAGGTAACATATCTCCATTCATTTTCGTCAAATGTCATTTGAATTCGTCCTACCTGCAGGCGATCCGCTGCAAAATGTTATCATCAAATCCACCTTTGCGAAGTTGATTTCAAGAAATTGTCATTGAAATTCGTCTCACAGACAAAACCTTATAACAAGCGGGTGACGACTTTGACTCTTTGAACTCTATCAGTCTTTGACAGAAATTGATAGCAAAATGAAAAATAAATTCCGAAAATGAAGGGCTAAAGACGTAAATTGACTAATCCTTATAAATGACTGTGCAATTTTATGAAATTGCGGGACAAAAGCAAATAAAAAAGTGTTCAAATGGACTGAAAACCCTATTATCTCACATTATTTCCCCTTTCCTTTCTCTCTCCCCTTTCACGTGACCCCACCTAAAAAATCACTATTCTGGTGCTTTCGGTGCCCCTTTGGAGGAATTGTTCGCCCTATGATTCTTCTTCTTTTTTTTTTTTTTTGGTTGTTGTTCATGCAGATTTCTGCTCCTCAGCTGGGGGAGGGGGGTGTTAGAACCCTCTGAACCCCCCTCCCGTTACAGGCCTGCCATTGACCTACTACGAACAAATTTGAATAAAATTATTCTTTGAATGACGCTTTGACAAAATCGATTGCAATATGGCATGATGTCATAACTTCATAAGGTTTCATTAAAAAAAAAAATGTCTAAATTGTACATCAGTCAGGCAGGCCCGTAACTAGGAGGGTGAAAGATGAAATTGACTCAAATTTACCAGATTAGGAAGTTACAGGACAAAATCGAAATAAAAAGTATTATAATAGACGGAAAGATTTATCACATGATTTTTCCCTTTCCTTGATCTCCCTCCTCGCTTCACCTTTTCTTTTAAAATTAATCTTCTTCTTTCTTTCAAGTGAACCACTGCTCGCCAGCGGGGGAGGGGGGGGGGGAAGGGGGTCGTTCGACCCCCCCCCCCCCCCAGTTACGGGCCTGCCTGACTGATGTACAACTTAAACATTTCTGTTTTTAATGAAACCTTATGAAGTTATGGCATTCCAACCTGTGTGATTTACTTTCAAATAGTTAAGCAAAATTTTGAAAAGATATTATAGTGGTATTCTTCTGATTAGAATACAGAAATCGGGATATATCAGAGCTGGTATGTGTTATAATACCGTGCGATGTACTGGACTGGTGTACAACATGTACCTGACTGATGTACATCTTAATCATTTCCGTTTTTCATGAAAAATAATGAAGTTATGACATTCTAACCTGTGCTATTTACTTTCCAATGATTATTCAAAGTGATAATTGTCTTTTTATTTGCATTTTTCTGATTGGAATAGCCCAAATCGGGATATATTGGAGCTGGTATATGTTATACGTGCGATGTACTGGACTGATGTACAACATGTACCTGACTGATGTACATCTTAATCATTTCTGTTTTTCATGAAAAATAATGAAGTTATGACATTCAAACCTGTGCCATTTACTTTCAAATGATTCTTTAAAGTGATAATTGTCTTCTCTTTTTTGCATTTTCTGATTAGATAGCCCAAAACGGGATATATTCTAGCTGGTATATGTTATACCGTGCGATGTACTGGACTGATGTACAACATGTACCTGACTGATGTACATCTTAATGATTTCTGTTTTTCATGAAAAATAATGAAGTTATGACATTCTAACCTGTGCTATTTACTTTCCAATGATTATTCAAAGTGATAATTGTCTTTTTATTTGCATTTTTCTGATTGGAATAGCCCAAATCGGGATATATTGGAGCTGGTATATGTTATACCGTGCGATGTACTGGACTGATGTACAACATGTACCTGACTGATGTACATCTTAATCATTTCTGTTTTTCATGAAAAATAATGAAGTTATGACATTCTAACCTGTGCTATTTACTTTCCAATGATTATTCAAAGTGATAATTGTCTTTTTATTTGCATTTTTCTGATTGGAATAGCCCAAATCGGGATATATTGGAGCTGGTATATGTTACGTGCGATGTACTGGACTGATGTACAACATGTACCTGACTGATGTACATCTTAATCATTTCCGTTTTTCATGAAAAATAATGAAGTTATGACATTCTAACCTGTGCTATTTACTTTCCAATGATTATTCAAAGTGATAATTGTCTTTTTATTTGCATTTTTCTGATTGGAATAGCCCAAATCGGGATATATTGGAGCTGGTATATGTTATACCGTGCGATGTACTGGACTGATGTACAACATGTACCTGACTGATGTACATCTTAATCATTTCTGTTTTTCATGAAAAATAATGAAGTTATGACATTCTAACCTGTGCCATTTACTTTCTAATGATTATTCAAAGTGATAATTGTCTTTTTATTTGCATTTTTCTGATTAGAATAGCCCAAATCGGGATATATTGGAGCTGGTATGTGTTATACCGTGCGATGTACTGGACTGATGTACAACATGTACCTGACTGATGTACATCTTAATGATTTCTGTTTTTCATGAAAAATAATGAAGTTATGACATTCAAACCTGTGCCATTTACTTTCAAATGATTATTGAAAGTGATAATTGTCTTTATATTTGCATTTTTCTGATTGGAATAGCCCAAATCGGGATATATTGGAGCTAGTATGTTATACCGTGCGATGTACTGGACTGATGTACAACATGTACCTGACTGATGTACATCTTAATCATTTCTGTTTTTCATGAAAAATAATGAAGTTATGACATTCAAACCTGTGCCATTTACTTTCAAATGATTCTTTAAAGTGATAATTGTCTTCTCTTTTTTGCATTTTCTGATTAGATAGCCCAAAACGGGATATATTCTAGCTGGTATATGTTATACCGTGCGATGTACTGGACTGATGTACAACATGTACCTGACTGATGTACATCTTAATGATTTCTGTTTTTCATGAAAAATAATGAAGTTATGACATTCAAACCTGTGCCATTTACTTTCAAATGATTCTTTAAAGTGATAATTGTCTTCTCTTTTTTGCATTTTCTGATTAGATAGCCCAAAACGGGATATATTCTAGCTGGTATATGTTATACCGTGCGATGTACTGGACTGATGTACAACATGTACCTGACTGATGTACATCTTAATGATTTCTGTTTTTCATGAAAAATAATGAAGTTATGACATTCAAACCTGTGCCATTTACTTTCAAATGATTATTGAAAGTGATAATTGTCTTTTTATTTGCATTTTTCTGATTGGAATAGCCCAAATCGGGATATATTGGAGCTAGTATGTGTTATACCGTGCGATGTACTGGACTGATGTACAACATGTACCTGACTGATGTACATCTTAATCATTTCTGTTTTTCATGAAAAATAATGAAGTTATGACATTCAAACCTGTGCCATTTACTTTCAAATGATTCTTTAAAGTGATAATTGTCTTCTCTTTTTTGCATTTTCTGATTAGATAGCCCAAAACGGGATATATTCTAGCTGGTATATGTTATACCGTGCGATGTACTGGACTGATGTACAACATGTACCTGACTGATGTACATCTTAATCATTTCTGTTTTTCATGAAAAATAATGAAGTTATGACATTCAGACCTGTGCCATTTACTTTCCAATAATTATTGAAAGTGATAATTGTCTTTTTATCTGCATTTTTCTGATCAGAATAGCCCAAATCGGGATATTGGAGCTGGTATGTGATATACCGTGCGATGTACTGGACTGAAGTACAACATGTACCTGACTGATGTATCTTAATCATTTCTGTTTTTCATGGAATATATTCACGTTATGACAATCTAACCTGTGTCATTTACTTTCAAGTGATTATTTAAAGTGATAATTGTCCTTTTATTTGTATTTTTCTGATTAGAATACTAGTATAGCCCCAATCGGGATATATGTGTTCACATATACCTTTTCTCATTATGAAACTGCTTTTCTGTTTCTATTAAGGCATGGGTCTAGGCATAAGTTTTGTGTGTAGAACCCTATCAAGTGTCGTATAGCTACAGGAGAATGTCCCTCTCCAATAGTCAGGCGATAAAAAAAAAAAAAAGGAAAGAAAAGGAGAGAGAGAGAGAGAGAGAAAGAGAGAGAAAGAGAGTAGAATAGTGATAGAGAATAGTTATAATTGGATCCCCACCCACCTCTTATTTTTCTTTCAAATATGCCTCGGTAAACCGCGGATTATTATTCTTTTTTCTTTTTTTTTCAATTCTAAATTCATTATCTTTTTGTGCCGTCAGATGTAATACGATTCAGATTTCTAACATAGAGATAATTGAATAAGTGTAGGACCTTGCTTGAGGGGCGTTTGCCATTCATTTACAAGATTTTTAAAAATAGCATTGGTTAATTACGCGGCCTAATCATTTTAACCCCCCCCCCCCCCCCCCCCCCCCCAATGATGCAATTAGTGCGCTCTAAATGGCTGGACCATAGGCTGGACCCACAATATCATTCAATAATTGTATGATTTGTACTTGTACAATTTGATTTAATTTAAATTGTATAGAAAGATTTTATTCCCCGTACACACGGAGCCCTGGCCCGTCTCCAAAGTACCCCCCCCCCCCGGAGGGGTGGGGCACTCAGTATATAGTGTGTGGTGGGTAGAAGGCCCCAAATTTTACACTGAAATTTCCATTCCAAAGCATACAATTTTTTCTTGTTTAGAAAGAGAAGTAAGGAAACCGTTCGAAAGCACTGCTTTTTTTTTTTCATTCCGGCCGTTCCATTTCCCCTTGAAAATCATAGGCATGCAATTCCCAATTAAAAATTTTAAAAAATTAAAAAAGGAATAAATAAAGAAAAATGAAACCAAAACAAAACAAACAAATACATAGTTCCGATGATTTTTATATTTCAATAACAACCATTTCCGTAGCATCATATTTATATTGTAGTCCAGTTCCAAAGACCCATTTTCCCCAAGATGTTAGTTGTTCCGAAGACCATCCTTTTCATGATACGCTAGTTCCGAAGCCCCCTTTTTGTCTTGCCAGTGGTACATACCTACCAATTTTGGGGTCCATTACCCCTCCCCCCCTCCCACCCCCGGGCATTTCCCCCTAAATATGCTTGTACGCTGTATCCTCCTTCGTGTTATGTCAGTGACTTGATCCCTCGTGAATGAACCAACTAGGCCCACGTACAACTGCACTATTTAGTTTTATCGCCTTCTTCAAATTGGCAACGTGTCTAGATTGACCCGAGGATCGCTTGGGCTAACTTCAGGTTCCGGACTGGTGTACAATTAGCCACGACCTTTCAAACATGCACGCCGGGAAATGCCGGTTTACTTTCCGGATTAGTCGGATAATGAGACCGGCAGAATTAATGAGATTCACCGATTCGTAGTCTTTATGTCGCAGTCTCCAATTGGAAGAAAAAAAATGCACCCGTTTTTATACAAAAACGACAAGTACCGACAAGTACGACAAGGAACGACAAGTACCGACAACGATATAGAGGACGACCAGGACGAGCAGATGAAAGGGCAGACAGGATCAACTACAATCAACATGAAGGCTCAAGTAACAGTAATATGTATTTTGGTAGAGATCACAATGCACATTATAAGCAAATGAAAAATCACAAAGATGTATTAATCATTGGGAATTCACAGATAAATGATATTGACCCTCTGAAATTCTCAAATAATGTGAACCTGACCAAGGTAACCAAGTACACGGTTGAAGATGTAGACGACTGGTTATGGTTGGAGGAATGTCGAATGCACAAATCCACCGATTGTGTTATTATACATCAGATAACCAATGATGTTAAGCACTCGTCAGCAAAATCTTGTTCGAACAAAATGATACAACTTATTGAAAATGTCAGATACCATTTTAGGAATGCACAGATTGTTTTATCCCTAGGAACACCAAGAGATGACAGCGCACTACTGAATGAAAGAGTAATTGCAGTGAATAATGATTTAAAGAATGAATATAGGTATGATGTGCAAGTTAGGATAGTCCACCACCAGAACCTCGTCCACAATGGATCAATAATTGAGAGTTTGTTCAAATACGATAGGTATCATCTGAACCAGAATGGTACAAGAGTGTTAGCTGCAAACCTCCGTTACGCTGTCGAACGGAGCTATGCACTAAAGAAATACTCTAAAAATACTAAACATTAAATAAGTTATTGATATGTCTCCCGTCATTACTAATAAGAATATCAAAATATGCTATTGGAACATAAACGGACTTCATAAGCGCTTTAATAGTATACAAAAGACATCACTTCTTAACGTAGAAGATTTTGTTCAAGTTGCCAAACGTTATGATATTTTTTGTATTGCTGAAACGAAAACAAATTGTAATGAAAACCTCGATATAGAGGGATACGTATATACTGTTGTTTGTAGGAAAAGGAATAAGAGAGCTAAATCGGATTCTGGTGGTCTTGCTTTGTACATTAAAGAAACCTTGAAGAAGGGTATTACTATACTTCCCCACACTTCAAGTGAATACATTTGGATCAAAATTTCAAAAAAGAGTTTTAAATTAGAGAATGACGTTTTTATGTGTTTTGCATACATCAGCCCAGAAAACTCTACCTTCTCAAGCAATGTAGATTTATTACAGCTTATTAAAAATGATATAGCAAAATATAAGAACGAGGGGAAAATATTGATAATGGGAGACCTTAATGGTCACACTAATACCGAACTTGATTACAATCCATTTGACCAGTTTGACAACGAGACCGGGGCTCTTCCTCCCTTGCTCCCTCCCTCATTTGCTGGTATCATACCCCCAATTAGGACAAATCAAGATACAAGAAAATTAGATAAAAGAGGAAAAGACATTATTGATACATGCTTAGATTGTGATATGATTATTCTTAATGGTAGAAAATTAGGAGACTTGTCGGGGAAATTTACTTGTTATGAAGTGAATGGTCATATCCCAAGTGTTATAGATTACGCGATAGTTGACGCTGATATATTTGATGATGTGACATACTTTCAGGTAAAAGATCTTTCTGTATTTTCGGATCACTGTCCGATTGAATTAAGCATTAGTGCACACTATACATCTAATAAAGTATCTGAGGACACAACTGAATTCCAATTGTCACCACATCCCCGCATATATAAGTGGAATTCGTCTATAAGCGATGAGCTTTTTAGAAATGCTCTCATTAGCTCAAGAGATCAGTTAACGCAACTAACAAGTAATATTTATGAAGAAAACAGTACGGGTATAGACTGCGCTGTAAAAGACATTACATCTTATCTTCTAGTTAATGCAGATAAAGCTATGATATCTTCTATACACTTCAGAAAAAGAAAGGGGAAAAACAGGAAGAAAGTTAAAAATGCGATTCACGATAAAAGCAGTTTCACACTTAGCAAAAAAGTGAAGAGACTTTGCAAAGAGGTTTGTAGAAATCCTTTTGATAAGCAACTTAGGTCGGAATACTATTTATCGAAAAAAGCACTTAAAAAAAGACTAAAAGAAAATATTAACAAGAAAAGAAATGAAATTATTGATAAACTAGAGAGAATGTATGAAAATAACTCTAAAGAATATTGGAACCTAATCCAAGATTTAGAAGACCTTGCCACAAAAAAAGGCCAAGATACTGATAAGATACCTGAAAAAAAGTGGTACGACTATTTTCATAAATTAATGAATAAAGAAAAGATTCTAAATGACGAACAGAAGCGAATTGAACGATCCTTAAACGATGGTACGTTCCAGAAAGCTTTCACAGAGCTAGATTTTCATATAACAGCTGAGGAAGTTATAAGCTGTATCAGAAAATTGAAACGTAATAAATCACCTGGTAATGACTCTATACTAAATGAAATGTTGAAAGTGGGGCAATACTTTTTCTCCCCTTTGCTTGCAAAACTGTATAACCTCATTCTTACAAGTGGATACTTTCCCGATAGTTGGTCAGTTGGACTGATTAAACCCTTATTGAAAAAAGGTCCAGCAAACGACCCTTCGAATTACAGAGGGATTTGCTTATCTAGTCATTTGGGCAAATTATTCTGTTCAGTTCTAAATCAACGTTTGGTAAAATGTATAGAAGCTAAACAGATGTATAAACCAAACCAAATTGCATTTAGGAGTGGTTTTAGGACATCGGATCACATTTTCGTTTTAAAAACGATTGTAGATAAATACATTGTACATAACCAAAATGGTAGCAAGAACGGGCTATATATTTGTTTTGTCGATCTTAAAAAAGCTTTTGATAGTGTATGGAGAGAAGGTCTTTTGTATAAATTATTAGAACTGGGTATCGGGAATAAATTTTACAGTGTTATAAAGAATATGTATTCAAAATGCAATCTATGTGTAAAATTAAATGAGGGGTTGACTCCAACTTTCCGTACAAATATTGGAGTTAAACAAGGTTGTGTAATCAGTCCTACTCTCTTTAATATATTCCTGAATGATATCCCCGATATTTTTGATCGAGAGAAAAGCAGTCCCGTAGAGTTGAATGAAAGAATCCTTAATTGCATTATGTATGCAGACGATATTGTTCTTTTTTCAACTGCCAAAAAAGGAATGGAACATTGTTTGGACCAATTGAATGAGTACTGCAAGAAATGGAAGCTGGAAATTAATCATTCTAAAACCAAAATTATGGTGTGTAATAATAATTCAAGGAATTTAATAAAAGAAAACTTTTGGATGAATGGGCATATTCTTGAGAATGTAAAAGAATTCAAATATCTCGGGATTGTAGTATGCAGTAATGGCTTGTTTAAGCAAGCTACAAAACATTTAGCCGATAAAGGAAGAAAAGCCCTTTTTAAATTATACAAATCGTTTGGCAAATATACTCCTAACATTAAAATTTCTACACGCTGCTTTGATAGTATGATCAAACCTATTTTATTATACGGATCGGAAATATGGGGTAGTACACTGGTCTGCAGCAAGCTCTTCTCAGAACAAGCAAACAAAACAAAACTATATTTCAAACCGAATTTCGAAAAAATCCATCTTCAATGGTGTAAACATATGCTTGGTATGAATCGTAAAAGTAGTAATATCGGCGTTATTGCTGAACTTGGAAGATATCCTCTTATTATTGAGGTTTTAATTAACACTCTTAAGTACTGGATAAGAATGCGTAATATTGATCAAGATACTATATTGTATGATAGTTATATTGAAAACAAACAACTCTATGAAATCAAGGAGCATTGCTGGTTAAGAAACATAAAAAAGATTTTAGATACCGTAGACATCTGTAATGATATAGAAATGTGTGAACCAGATGATGTACAAATGACGCAAAACGACTTCGTCTCCCACTGTGAGGGTAAGCTACAAGATATATTTGATAACCAAATAAAACTTGATCTTTTCCATGATAAAAACAATGGAGAGGGTAACAAATTGCGGACATATCGATTATTCAAAACTTCCATCAACGAAGAAAAATATCTAAAAATTCTTACTGATAGAAACATAAGACAAAACATCTGCAAACTTCGCATAAGCTCACATAACCTACCAATTGAAAAAGGAAGATATCATCGCCCTCACAAAATACCAGCGAATATACGTTTTTGTGAAGAATGTAGTATGCAAACAGTAGGAGACGAATTCCATTATGTCATGCAATGTGATAAATTTAGAATAAGAAGAGAAATGTTTTTTGATAATCTTAAAGCACTCAATGATAACTTTGAAAACATAAACAGTTTGGAGAGATTCATATTTATAATGTCACTAAAAGAAGACGATCTCATAAAAGAATTTGCCACTTTTTTGCGATATACTATTGATCAACGTGGTAACCTTTAAATTGTTTATTATTAGACATATCTATATATAGTATAAGTATATGTATATAATTCTTTTAATGGCTCTTTTTCTCATCACCTTACACTACTTGTACATAATCTGATAATTTATATTTCATGAAAGAGCATGTCTAGTTGATCAATTATGAGTATTTTTGTTTGTTTGTTTGTTTGTTTGTTTTGAATGCTATACTCACGATATATTGTTCTGTTTTTGTCATGACTAAGTTACTCCTATTATTATTATTATTATTATTATTATTGTTCTTACTATTAATGTTATATTCGAGCAAAATATTGATGGATATGTCAATGAAGTTCAATGAATAAATACATACATACATACAAAATACAATAAGGCCTATGCCTGGAAAAAAAAGTTAATTATGATCATCTTAACATTGTTTGGTTAATGGATGTCGATTTAAATTTATCATATAATATAAGCATGTATTACAGGTATTTCAGTACAATACTTACTGTCATGATGATTGTCATTCGATTCATTTTCGCTCGTTACCACGGCATCGTTTCATCAAACCGTCATAAGTACAAGTTCGCCGACATCGTATTGAAACGCGTGTTAATTATAATACACGCGTTTCAATGGGATGTCGGCGAACTTGTACTTATGACCGTTTGATGAAACGCTGCCCAGATGTTTTTGTTCTTGTACTCACATCCTCATTCCTCTTCTCTCTTTGATCTCTCTCTTCCTCTTTCCCTTTTTCTTTCCCTCCCCTTTCCCTCTCTCTTTATCTCTCTCTGCTCTCTCTGTCTCTCATTTTCTCTCTTCTCTCTCAGTCTATTCCTTCTTCCCCCCCCCCTCTCTCTCTCTCTCTGTATGTCTCTTTTCTGTATGTCTCTTCTTCTCTATCTCTCTATGGATGATGATTTTCAGTACAACATTGACGAAACTCACTATATATGCCACTCTTACTGTAACCAATGATACATGTTTCCAAAGACTTTCAAATTCCTCTATGTGCAATATGCTAAATTTTAATTCAATATGTTACATTTAAATTTCGCATTTAAATTTCACTGTACTCACGTCACACTTGTTATCAATATCAGCATACTACCATGACTCCATTTTTTAAATTAAAAAAAAATAATAAATTTTTAAATTGTCAAATTTTAAGTATTAATGAATATGCCTGAACTTTTATTGCTTAATATTAATTGCTGTTTTTTATATGTAATACTTAATCAATTTCATTTATCTCTTTGCTCTTCATTTGTTTATTATTATTATTCCATATATGGTAGGCCTTTCTTTAGTACATTCTCTTGACATAGTAATTTATTTCTTTTGCCTCTTTATTTTTCATGCTTTTGATTTAATATATACATGTATTATTTTGATACATATATTTTCCATTTTGTATGTTTGTATATGCATTTGAATATTGTTGTTTTTTAAAATAATAAATGAATATATGACATGTCTGTAAACTCACAATGTTAGTCTTTGGACTTTTGGCTGAGATCAAATAAAACCGAATTGAATTTGAATTTGAATTTGAATTTAAATTTATAAATCTCGAAATCTATGTAGGCTAATGATTAGGTTTGCATAGTTTGGTCTAGATCTATACCGGATCTATATAGGCCTACTGCTCAATGATTATAAGACAGACCATCTTTGAGTGTTTTATGTAGGGGTAATGTGTAGTTCTAGTTCATGAAGCTTATTCCATATTTCGTACTGGAATCATGAACAAAATTTAGTATGTGTGCATGGTAAAAACAGTTATATAAGTTTTTAATTGGCGGCGTTCAGTAATGTCCGCAGGATTCTAGGACAACTACCCCCTGGAAAACTAACCCCCCCGGACTACTACCCCCAGTCAACTACCCCCTGGACAATAGGACAACTACCCCCCCCCCCCAGGACAACTACCCCCAGGACAATTACCCCCCCCCAATGAAAAATTACCCCCCATAAAATGATGATTACCCTGATACTCCCCCCCCCCCTGGAAAATTTGTTTAGCCCCCCTCCTCCAGGACAGCTACTCCTGGACAATTATCCCCCCCCCCCCGACAACTACCCCAGAATCCAGAGGTAGTTGTCCGGGGGGTAATTGTCCAGGGTGTCAGTTGTCTGGGTGGGTAGTAGTCCTGGAGGTAATTGTCCTGGGGGTAGTTGTCCTGTGTCCTGGGGGTAGTTGTCCTGTGTCCTGGGGGTAGTTGTCCTGGGGGGTAATTGTCCTGGGGGGTAATTGTCCTAGGGGGTAGTTGTCCAGGGGGTAGTTGTCCGGGGGGTAATTGTCCAGGGGGTAGTTGTCCGGATACGTGTCGGCAGACCGTGATAGATTATTATGAAGGGGTCCTTTTTTGGCTTTTGTTTCCTCGTCAATTAGGGATTATATGGGCAGAATCCACTACTTGTTTTTCTGCCAAATAGTGGGTAATTTTGAAACCCAGGAACATTTGCTGTGTCGTGTAAACATCGGGTGGGGGAGGGGGCGGGGGGCACTATAGGCATTGGGTTTGGAATGTCAAAGGTCACTATGCATCAAAAATGTGTTGTTACATGGATATTTTTTTTCCAGACAAGTGATAAATAAATGTTTCTAGCAGTATTCTTTATGTGCCGAGGTAGAAAAATAACGGTTTACTTTTATAAACAATTTTGAGGCCGGATGGATTAATTAAAAAGAAAAAAGAAAAAAATCCCGAAGACATATAGGCCTACCATAAGCCTTACTGGTAAATATATGGCCTTCCATAGAAATCTTTTATCATAACCTCGAGAGAGAACCCGCGATTGTTCACCATAAACACAGTATTCAGCTTGTCGAAATGGAGAATGAAATAGATGCAGATGACGATGAGATTGTTCTTGAGGTGAGAAAGGGAAAGAAAAAAATAAAGCTGCTATTTTGATAGATGAGAATGGAATGTGATATGATTGAAACCGAGAAACTACGAAGACGACGGGTTCGCGGAGGAAATGCACGGGGGAGTTCAGCGGGAGGTGTGTAGAGCTGTGACTATCCGTCTCGCACTTATGTCAATCTCAATATTTTAATATTTCACTTCACTTTGTTAAGTTAACCATGTGGACGTTTTTTGAAACGATATGATTTAGCCCAAATATTAAATTAGTGGGAAATAATGGGTTTCATTTTTGGTAATTTTTATGAAATCATAACTAAGTAGTCTACTATTGAGAATCACTCACACTTATGCAAGATTTTTTGAGATATCCTTGCACTTCGTACCGTGAGGAATTGCCTCCCATAACAAGTGTGTGATTTTCTGGCACATATGTGTGCTGGAAAGGAGCAAGATCACCGGCCAAAAACAGCCTGAAAATTTCAGTTGATCAAGAAGATTCTATATTAAAGAATCACTTATACATGTACAAGCTTATCTGAAGATAACCTTGTACTCCAGACTAGCTTTTATGGGTGAATAGGCTTCAATAGCTTTTGTGTGTATCAGCGGGCCTTTTTCTAGGGTAGATCATTCATACAGGAGAGGAAAATAATTATTTAAAATTTCACTTTCAATTCTGAATCCCCTAATTTGTGGCACATGAGTAAGAGTTGAAGAGTCCATGAATCAGGTAATTAGCAAATTTAAGAAAATTAAATCTTGCTTAAAGCAATTTTGTTGTCTGTTTTTGACTGCTGCAACAGTGAATGTTGGACACAGTCCCACATAGGCAAGGGCCCATGAGTGTTAAAGAATCTGGTATGAAATCAGATATTCTATCATCCTAAAATGTAGAAGGAAGTATATTCTCATAATTTTGCTAATTATATTGGTGTTTTTACCTCTTCAACTTAGAGGTCGTAACCGCTGCCGAAATTGACACAGCCCCACATAGTGATGGTTCCGTGCACTCACGGGACTATCACCATATGGAGCTGTGTCAATTTCTGCCTGTCACGACCTCAAAGTTGAAGAGGTAAAAACACCAATATAATCGGCAACATTTTGAGAAAATACTTCCTTCTACATTTTAGAATGATAGAATATCTAATTTCATTCCAGATCCTTTGATAGAATCTTTATCATCTGGATCAAGTGAAATTTTCAGGCTGTTTTTGATCAGTGATATCACACACTTGCTATGGGAGGCAATTGCTCACGGTATGAAGGTAATAACCTCACATAGTGTGAGTGGGTTCCGTGAGTAATTGAGTACAGTTAACCTTGCATAACTCGAAGTTGCATAAGTCGAACTTTCCCTAAGTCGAATCAATTTTTTGACCAAACTATGCAAAACGTGTTATTTACATTTCCTAATTCAAATTTTGCATAAGTCGAACTATTTTCTGTGGTCCCAACAGATTCGACTTATGCAAAGTTAACTGTATTGGATGTTGGACACTCATAGGCCCTTGCCTATGTGGGACTGTGTCAGTGTGTCCAACATTCACTGTTGCAGCAGTCAAAAATAGACAACAAAATTGCTCTAAGGCCTAAGCAAGATTCAATTTGCTTAAATTTGCTAGATTACCTGATTCAGGGACTCTTCAACTCTTACTGTGCCACAAATTTGGGGATTCGGAGTTGAAAGGGAAATTTTAAATAATTATTTTCCTCTCATGTATGGATGATCTAGACTGGAAAAAGGCCTGCTGATACACACAAAAGCTATTGAAGCCTATTCACCCATAAAAGCTATCATGGAGTACAAGCTCATCTTCAGATAAGCTTGTACATGTATAAGTGGATGTTGGAGCTTGATTCAAAATTTCAGACATGTCATCAGGTCACTCATCCAATGCACTAGGTTATGTTTGGCTGCAGAAGCTAGACAGAAATAACTGTCTATTATGGGGAATCATTTATTAAAACTGATATTTGTCAACCTTCCTCATAGACAGACGGTACGACCGTGTATCCGGCACAAGGGGTCCGTTACTGTGTCTGGTATGTAGCCAGATTGCAGGTTTTGTGTAGATTATTTAAACTGCAAATAGACCTCAACTCAACTCATGATACAAAGGTCCATAATCCTCTAAAAATACATTGATCTTAACCTAGACCTTATATCTAATTCATAATTTATGAGATCTTACAAATTCAAAATTTCTACTTACTTTCCGCTAATGATCCATTCCATTTCATGAAGCTGCTGCACTGCGATGATACCATACAGTCCAATGTTAGACCGCCGTGTGCCGTGTATGTCCTAAGACTTTGTCATTTAAGACACTCTTCCTAAAACAGGAAATTTTGTCAAACTCATTTCTTTTTGTGCACTGCTACCAACTTTAGAATTGAAATAACAGATGATCATCGAATTCTAGATTTTTTTCTTGTAAACATTCCTTATGATACCAAAAAGATGATCAAATATCACCATTTTTGTTTTGTGCAGACAGTTTGAATGAGCCTTGAAATGTCGATGGCAATACGATCACAATCGATCGGCGGTAAACCGACTGCACAGTATTATTACGCTTTTCTCAAGGCCTCCCTACTACGGCATATGAGAGCATTCACTCTCTATGTACGGAGATTAGTGGAGCCAATCGTATTCTCAGTGGAACAACCGATGATACAGAGAGACTGAAGCTTTTGGTCTAGTCAGAAGCACGCAGTTACTGCAGTCAACAGTTTCATCAAACCCAACTCCATGACAGTCATAACTCTTGTTAGCGAAATGTTAGGGACCTGACAAACCGATTCACAAAGACATGATAAAAGACAACATGATATCGATACTCATTGGCTGAAAAACATAGTCTTTAATTTATCACAATCATGACAATGCATCAGATTATCGTCAGTTACCCAAACAGATTTTGAGGTTCAATTTGCCCATATTGTTCCAAAATGTCAAAAATGGCAGTGCAAATTAATACTGATAATACAAATATCCTGTTTACATGAAAAAATGTGTTACTTATGGCATCTTAGAATTTATCAAAATTGAGAAAATTTGAGGATGCTTTTGCAAAGTAGGAATCTAGATTTGTAAGTAAGCAGACACCATAATTGATGAATTATCAGAAGAAGACCCGAATGATGTTCACCTTTGAGAACATAATGAAAAACAAATACTTCATGACCCAATTTTTTATGTATATTTATCAAAAATACATGATATATTCATATCAGTGCTTTGCTTGAAAAAGGAAAAATATAGGGGAAATACATAAATGACAAATTTTCATCATTCACATGGGTCTGCAGATACAGACTGTTTCGTTTTCAATGCTGCTTCTATGGTAGACAGATGTTAAGACGAATAATATTAATCTCACTTACTTGTTAAAGGGTCAAAATGCATCTGTACAATATTCTAATATAAACATAATGAAGCTATTTGATAGAGGAAAGTGCTTGGAGTTCAGGAAGTAAATTTTCTGTAAATTTAGTTTTCGTTTTTTCACAGCAAAGAGACTAAGAGCTAAAAGCTTGTGATGGCATTCTAAAAAGATATGACAGGTTTGGAGTTGCGACAAGTCATTTGTCAGGGAAGTTGTCGCAGCTTTGTGAAACGCTTAGCTGCCAAGTTGAGCGACAGTGTCAAGTTGTCGCTGATCTTGTTATGACCGTTTGATGAAAAGGCCCCTGTAGATTATGACATGACCATGACACAGAGCATTGATACAATGGTGTCTAAGCTAGGGTTTCTGTCTCCGGTGTCCAAGGATTCCTGTGCCCCGGAGGTTCTATCATCTCCTGTGGAGTTATTGTAACAATGACTAGTGTTTAAATATATGTTTAACAAGATTGAAGGTGTCTTTTTAAAATTGATAGTTTGGCAGGTCCATTCTCTAGGAAGTCTATCACGTTTATGAAACTTTCATGCAAATCTCATGTCCATTAACAATTTGTATTTTATGTTGCAAAAGTGATGCAGAATACTACCTTGGACTTATCAACTTATTGCTAATTGAAATATATAACTTTGTAATGTTCTTGTATTTGATACTTGCTTTGAGTATGGTCACTGAAATATTTTTTGGGTGATCATAGAAAGACTGGACTGTTGAAATTTTTCAGTTGTTAAAACTTGAAAGATACTAGCTTGCTTGTATATGAGACAGTGTTTACGGGCTTTATCTTCTGCAGGGTTCACCTCTCTATCAGTATTTGAAAGAAGCGTGCCCAGATGATGCTTTTCACAGTTTCCAAAATGCAGCTGGAACTGACAATGCAACAGCATTAACATGCACAGAGAATAACAGTCTTATAAAGTGGCTTCATGATGTTGGCAAAGTCATCAAGGTAATAATGAGGTTCAAATCTTGAATGATAATGTAAAAATATAAGATATACTTGGACAAGATATTACTACATTGATATAACAGGAGACTAATTACTTTTTTTTCTTTTCATCCGTATTCTAAAGGGGTGTGAGAAACATCATTTTATAAGGATATCTGTATTTGCTTATATCATACCATTGATTTTTTTAGAATGGATTATAAATAGAAAATAGAGAAAACAATATAACAAGAGAACCTATGAAGCCCGTGCATACTATGTAATTCCACTACCAAGTTTTAATTTTGTTTGTAATATTTATTTCAAATATGGACACTCCTTCTTCAAAGTCCAGAATAGTTTAATGAATTGGAAATCTCACTTCTAGAATGCCCAGGGTATACAAATGACTTATTAGTCTTCTGCAGGATTTTTTTTGGTGGCATTTTTTTAATATCCCAATTTGCCATTGACTACCAGTTTGATTGACAGTATGTTTTATCCTTGATTTAGATGATAAAACAAAGTTGATCTTCAATAATTTGCTTTATAGTCTGATAGTGTAGTGTGCTGTTGGTAATGACTTTTCATTTGAAATTTTCTTATGTCATATGTTTTATAGCTCTGGACTACTAGAATTTCCAGTGGAGTTTTGTTTCCAGTAGATGGAAAAGAGTTTTTAGCATACCTGGTAAGTATCTTTCAAAGTTATCTTTCATATGCTTTTTCATGTGAAAGCGATTTGATCTAAATGAGCAGTACTTAGTTTTATTTTAAACATCAACTATTTTAAATATGAATGTGGTTCGCATAAAATATAATGGATGCATACCAGTTTCAAGAGGTAAGAGCCAATATTTTCTTTGATTTATGGTTTTGTTTAGTGTTGTCATAATCTTGTAGAGATTGTTATTATTATTACTTATTTGACCATAAAAACAAATACAAGATATACATACAAAGTAAAAGATAAAAGATATATCTCAGTGGAGGCGCGATGGCTCAGTAGTAGAACAGTGGTCTTGTAACTGGAGGACCTGGGTTCGAAACCAAGTGGACGTGCTAGTGCCCTTTGGTAAGGCATTGATCCTCATTACCAAGTCCCTCGGAGAGGACTTAAATCTGTCGGTCCCCTGGTTGCTTACTTACAAGCATACACGTGCTTTCTTCGCAGTCGGTTATAATAAACCATCACACCAATCCACCATATAGAACAAAAAAGGACAGAATGGCATGTGGGTCAGGGTTCACAAAAGAGAAATTCTCTGTTGCCCAAAGGCATGTGAACCCACACTAGATATTGCCTTATCCATGCAAAGAATAGCCTGCTCTCAATACCTTTTTTTTTTAAACACAAACTGAATATAACATATGGCTATGACGAAAAGATACCAGAAGAATGATAAAGAAAGACTATTTTTTGTTCCTGTTATCTAATGGTCAATTGATTTGTGGGAATTGTATTTCACAATTTACCAGTGCTTTTTTAACTTCAAGGATACATGTATAAGCAGAATATTGTATTATGCTCCTTATCAACATATGTTTTTTCTATAGAATCACCAAGCACTTCCCAAGTACTACTCTCTTGCCATTAAGAGCAGGCGCATGAATGAAGATGATGCAGCTGTATTGGCTACATTACTTGGTGTTTTGGAAAAACCTAAGCCATCCAGGACCAAAATTACTACCTGGCTATTCATGTAAGCATTCTACTAGTACTATTCATGCATAACTCTTATGTATGATAATGTCAGATTTGTAATGTATCATAACAATCAAAGCCGATCCACCTAATTAGATAATATTTAAAGGCCATAAATTTTAAGTGCGGGCAAACATGATTCTAGTTTCCTATAAATGGTCTCATTCAGTGGCTTTCAAGTGTTTATAGTGCATATATGGTATACCCAACTTTTCAGTCTCTTGATAAAACCTATGTGTATCAGTATTGAGAAATTATCCAGACGAAATGGTAATATAAAGGTTTCCTTCATACGTTTTCAAGATTTCCTGATATTATTCAAAGAATTGTGCATTTGCTTTTTTCATAAAATTCCATAAATCATTGGTGTTTTGTATTCCTTTCAGCCTTGGTTTTCTAATGCTCACTCATGTCCTGATCATATCTGGGGTCTGTCATCTGATATTACCATGGGATGTCTTGGAAGCTTTCATCATCCAAGACATCATCATGTACTCTGTCATCATGGCAACCTTGTTTCTCAGTCTGATGTGGCAAGTCGGTGTCCTGTGGAAGGTACAGAAATATTATTTGCTAGAGTGCACACTTTACCACATTATTTATGTGTTTGCTTAGGGCTTGATGTCTCAAGTTTGATATTCAGGGGTTAGAAGTAGTGATAAACCAAGGTTTGTCCAGGACTTATTCAGACATGATGACTTTTACCCTTGTAAAAATTTGATCAGGTTGTAGAAATTTCTCCATTTCTGAATGTGTGAGTTTATTTTGCTATCTATAGATCATGTAAAGTGAGAGGTTAGAGGGTATTAGCTTTCACAGTTTGAACATTTTGAATGTTTAACCTTTTAAAGGACACTTCCAGCTTTGTATATGATATAATCTGTGTTGTAAATATTCTTATTCATTTCATTTTTATGACTCTAATTTGACTAACACTTATAACTTCATTCTCCTTGCATGGAGCAAAGTTTGATATAGGGAAGATTATCATTTACACTGTATTCATACTATTTGACCATTTTACATCTTTGTCAAAACATATTTGGTTTAAACCTTTTTTGTCCCCGCCGAACGAAGTTCGCGAGGGGACTATGAAACGGGCTCCGTTCGTGTGTGCGTGTGTGTGTCCGTCCGTCCGTCCGTGCGTCCGTCTGTCCGTGTGTGCTCAAATGTTAGAAAATGCTACTTCTCCGTCATTTCTTGGCCGATTTTGATTCCGATTGTTTTATCTGATAGGGCTGGGTGGGGGCTTCCAAACTTCTACACAGAATTTTGAAAATCATTAATTATGCAAATTTATGCAAATTTATTCAAAATCGACGAAAAATGCTACTTCTCCTCTATTTCACATCGGATTTTGATTCCGATTGTTTTATCTGATAGGGCTAGGTGGGGGCTTCCAAACTTCTACACAGAATTTTGAAATTCATTAATTATGCAAATTTATGCAAATTTATTCAAAATTGACGAAAAATGCTACTTCTCCTCTATTTCACATCGGATTTTGATTCCGATTGTTTTATCTGATAGGGCTGGGTGGGGGCTTCCAAACTTCTACACAGAATTTTGAAATTCATTATTCATGCAAATTTATGCAAATTTATTCAAAATGGCTGAAGGTTCATAATGTTTTCATGTTTTATATTTCAGTTGTATACATGCATTGTTGGTATTCTCTTCTTTTGCATGCAGTTATTATTATTTCAGGGTAGTTAATTTCTACAGATCTGCACATTTATTACGCATTGCGTAATTTACTCATTCACTTGTTTTATGTAGTTCATTTGGTTAATTTCTGTGCCCTTTTCAGCCTCTCTTTCTCTATATTTTTTCACTCAGTATTTCAGATTATGGAGGGAACATCATCACCAGGAACATAGTGTATCACAGTTTCTATCTATCCATAAGTCATTTGGTGATTTTCTGAAGAAGGCTGTGCTCTATGTTCAAGAGGTGGAAGTCATTTTGAGAGGTTACACAATGTGAGTTTTTGCAAGAGAATCAGTTTTGTTGATTATTGTTGTGTCATGGACCTTACTGATGTACCAAGAAAGATAAATGTTTTACAAAAAAACCTAATAAAATTATTAAATCAACTGTTTTCACCATACATAGTACAGTTTACAGTACTGCCAAGTAAGGAAATCCTAAAAAGTTATTGGGAAATAAACTTTATAAGACATGTCAACACAATATATTTATCAGAATGTCCTTTTTGATATGATAAATGTTTGGAGTTTCGTTTGATTATCTATATAAATTCCTTATTTATATTGCTTGTAAATGAAAAAAAAAATCTTATGAACGAGTAAACATTAACAATTGACTTATGAAACACTGCAGCCTTTAAAAATCCATTTACTAGTAAAGACTGAATAATCATATATTTGATGTTCATTATGTTATTATATTTAGTATGGAAAATGAAGTAAGTGAATGTACTGAGGATTGCAGTTCTCTATTTAAAGATGATATTGTTGATACAACATGAGTCTCATGTTTTTATTTGTCGTGTAACAAAGTAAGTTTATTCTATGAGATAAAAATGTTCTTCTTTTCTGCTTAGGATGACACCATTCACACCTGTATCTCATCTAGAGAGGGGTAGCCAAACACAACTTCAGTGTCCTGCCCTTAGACAGGCTATCTTCCAGACTGCAAGAAACCGATTCTTGTCTCTAAGGCAAGCCATGTTGTCAACCATAGCTACTTCCCCACTGAGAGATGAAGAAAAGAGAGACTTAGATGACGTTTATCTCGCTACCACAGATCTGCAACAGCTGTCTGGTGAATTATCGATTCTTACTGATGTAAGTTCATGTTTGAGCGTTCTTTTTTTTCTTTCTGGTATACCTTTCCTTGATTTAATAACGTTCATATAGTCACATCTTGACTGAATACCCGAGTAACACTATCACACTGACTCCACGCTTACTGCATCTCAATCAATTTTTGGCCATTAGAGGTAATGTAATTGTTTGTTCAGTCTGTTGTCGGTCTAGTGTGGGTCCCATTTGTTTGACTGGGGTAATAAGGTCTAAAAATATATTTTGGCAGATAGAGTTTGAAACTTTGAGTTTTTACACTTACTATTCATTTGTTTCAGGTACATTTACTTATTCGATATAAAGATACATTCCTCTACAATTGTTTTCCTGCTCTTTTCAGGACTCTACAGGACCATATCCCACTTCATATCTAAAGGTAAATATCTTTAATCTTAGCTTGATCTCATGGGAACAATACACTTTTGTAGATTTTTAATGAATATGATAATTTTGTTATATTTTTGGTAATACCCTTATTGATACGATGCAAGGAAGCATTAAAACTAGAAATTTGATTCAGTTTTGTTCAAGTACATCAAGTGGCAGAGAAAATTTATTATATTAATCACATCAAAACTCAACAACCGCCATCTGCTCATAACCATATTTATTTTATTTATTTACAGTTTTATTTAAGCAGGGTAGCCTCTTCAGTTAAAAAACTGCTTTCACTGAGGGCCCTGCATAATAAAAAACAATACATGATTGTGACATATACAACAAGGTAAATAGACTTACACATAAACAAAAATATAGATTTACAAAAATAGAACATTAACAATCTAATTAAAAACGCAGAGCTGAAAAATACAGGAGGAAATTATTATGAAATATAATTATGTCATGGAGCAAAGGTATATGGAATAATAATGCAAAATATATAATTTCATGAAAAGTATGAGAATCATAATGTGTATGCGAATAAGATCGAACTGCTCATACTGATAATTATTATGTAATCTCGATTTAACAATGACAGCATGAACAAATCATTTCTGAAGAAAAATTGTGACTAAATTTGTGATTTGCTTGCAAATATCTGTGCAGGGTATGTGCCAGATTTTAAACTTTTTGTGTCATATTTTTCATCTTTGTTAACTTTTTATAGGCTATCTCCAACTTATACAGTGATCAATTGTCTGAGTTCATCAAAAGGCATCTCCTGTGTCTACAGTCTGATCTGTTGTCTGATTCTGCAGGTATATTGAAGCTCTTCTGCAGATTTTTGTTGCACCACTTAGTTTAAATGATGAGGTTGAAATTAAAGAGTTCTTCATTGATTACAAACTTTAAATGTGACAAGCTTATCCAGTAAACGACATTATTTAAATTCAGTACATTAAGACAGTATGGCAAAGTATGCTTTCAGCCTTAGCAAAACAATTACCTACTTTTTCAGAATGAATTAAAATTCTGTAGACACATCTTTTCTTTTCTTTTTTTTAAATTCATATTCTGTAGACAAATCTTGTTATGTGACATAGAATATAGACATAGAAATAGAAATAGATGTTTGTTATTGTGTTAGGATTGCATGAAAATTTCACTTTTATGTATAAAAATATTTGGAAAAGCTATATGCTCAAAAATTTCAATTCTGAAGTAATTAGAGTTCCAAAATATCTGTTAAATGAAAACATAATTAATTCAAACCAAGTCAGAAGGCATTAAGAAACGAAGTAGTCAATTTTAAAGGCACATGTTGACTTTTTTCTGTATTACATTACAGACCTGAGAGATATCGAATGACATATGCCTGTGCAAAATAATGAGAAGTATATAATTTTCACAGCTAATTGTTCTCATTCTTTATATTGTTCATAGATGTTGCATCAAGCTGGCATTCGACACTTGTCAATAACAGGATGTTAGCTGAAAGGGATCTGACCACCCTACAAAGTTCATACAAGCTTCATCAGCCGATGATGCCACCACAATCAGACATTGACTCTGAGGTCAAGATGAGAGGGACACAAGAGATTTGGGGACCATCGGACATCCTTCCTTCAGCAACTCGCGCATTAAGATTGCATCTAGATGTCACTTTGAAAAGGTAGATCAAAGTTAGTTTATGCTTGTTTTTCTGCTTATGATCATCAGTTGTCAGTCACATTACACAAACACTAGTTGACATAGTTGTAGAAATACACTAAGACAGTTCTAATATACTGTATGTCAGTTCTTTATTCTGTTCTATTATAACATTTCAAATGTTCACCTACTACATGAGTGATATCTGTACCAAGTATGAAAAAACATTCTTATACATTACTGTAGATATGTTCTGAAAATAAGCTCTGAAGTAATTGTGATCTAGAAACTGAGAACAACTTATTTGAGCATAATAGTATTATTGATATATAAGCTCAATAATATGTTTGTGTTTCTCCTACCAGTGCTATGCAATTAGAAAGTGAAACCTGTAAGGAGAATGGCAAGCCTGACCTGGAGGAGTCACAGATACATGATCTTGAAGAGCTCCTCTCAAAGGTCAAAGGTCATTTGGAAGCTTGCCAAACTTGCATACATGAAGCTGAGACAGCCTTTACAAAACTAACAGGCCATATGGAACCAGCAGAGCTGAAGGAGCATGGTAAGGTTTGACTGTCGATTTTATGGAAATTAATAACAAAGCTTGCATATTTCAGTTAACATAGTGTTTCTGGTATTTTATTGTAATGATGAATTTCAAAACAGCTCTCTTAGCACTTTGATAAAAGTTAAACTATACATCCATCCCATCAAACTTTGTACCTAAATAGTAATAAGTAAGAAGAAAAGAATAATGAAAAATCTTACATATGCCATGCACTTTTTCTTTTCATGTCGTTAGTAAATAATGAAAACAGTGATGTTTTTCTTCATTGTTCAATCTATTTTTAGTCCTGCATTTCATCAAACTGTGCGGTTCAAAGGCAGTTTAATGCAAGTTTTGTAATAATTTAAATTCATTTTCTCACCTATTCTCCACCCCTCTTCTTCATGATCTCTCTGCCTCTCTCTTTTATGTATTCCTCTCTTCTCCTCTCCTTGGATTGTCCTTTCCTTATTTGCCCATACATTGCTGTCTTTTTTTTTTTTCTTCTCAACTTGATCTCTTCAGAAATATGCAAGGCTGAGAGTGAGCCATTGAAAGCTGATATACCATCCCCTCAACATCTTGACTTCACATCATCCAAGGATTCAGACATTGATTTCATTGAAGAGGAGGTAAGAATTAAACCAAATATTAATTGATATGATAAGATGTTGCAAGGCATTTTTGGAATGAACACTACTGCAACAGATATACCCTGATAAAGGATAATGTTCTTCTTTCCTCTCTTTACAATTATTTCTGGATCTTCTCAGCCAAACCTTATCTCCTGTGGTGAGCTGACATTTGCTCTGGCGATATCTAGTCTGGGCTTTCTGTTGTCAAAGATGTAGGGCTAGGGCTTGGGTCGTGATGAGGTTTTATAACATAGGGTTTGGGTTATGGTTTGCTGAAGTGTTGTGTCTAGGTTTAAAGTTTGGAATACGATAAGTGTAAGAAACTGACCATGGAGCTGCCAGAGCATTTGTTGTACAATCTCTCCTATACACCCCATTCCTACAGGTGTTTGAGGCTTACATCGATCCAGAGAAGGATGACGGCATACCAGATTACAGCATGGAAGACTTGATTGAGGAGAGGGTAAGCCTCTTTTCCATATGTCATTACACAGATGGTCATAAACTCAAAGCTCCTTAACATTTTGTATCCTCAGGAAATGGTACTTTGTTCATCCATATAGTATTTGTTATTGATAATAATTCAATATGTATCATACTATCATTGGTCTACATAAAACTTTGAAACTGTTCCTTGAAAGTGGAATATGTATCATCTTTGAATTTAATCTGTGACATGTCATAACTTGTCATGACAAAACTGACCGGAACAAAATTTAATATGTTGTTACCAAAAACCTAGTCCTAGTGAATCGCCTAGGCACAGTTATTGTATTGTGAAAAAAAAGATTCATGCACTCGGTAATTTATCCAATTATACTTTTCTTAAAAATTGACCTTTGAAATCTGATTCATTGATGTCTCTTTATTTTATTTCCTCTGGCAGAGAAAGAAGAAGCAAGAGTCTGAAGATGCTAAACACATGTTAGTAGAACTCCACTCTGTCCTGTCCAAAAGAGAAGAAGAAAAAGAGAAGATAAGAAGGGAGAGAAGGAGAATGAGGGAAGGAGGTGATTCTGTTGGAGAAGGAGAAACCCTCTGTGAACTGAATGAACTAGAGGTAGATAGCATGAATAATGAAAGGACAGAAGATGGAGAAGGAAATAAGAACATGCAAGTCACTTATGATGATTCAACAAAGAAACTAGAGGGAGAAAATTCACCTACAGTATGTGACAGTCTTAGCTTGGCTGATATAAGCCCAAAGCAGACAATGTCTAGTGAATGTCATGACCATGAGAAGCATATAGGTAGAGCTAACAGTCAACACCTCTCAAATTCTATAGATTTGCGCAAGGACTCTGCGGCTGAAACAAAAGTATTAGAAGTCACAGATGTTGGTGATATTGACAAATCAGAATGCAGTGATGACCAAGTTCCTAGCCATCAGATTGCACTGAATGGTTATCAGGATGTAAGCACTTCCGGAAGTGGTGAGGTATATGATGCCTCAGGTGTTGGTAAGAGTACAGAGACAGTGATAAGAAGACCAGTCCCAAAGCCAAGGAAGAATATAGATAGAAAACTCAATCCTGTAAGAGAAGGAAATATGGCATCTCTTGTATCAGACTCAAGTGTAGTTTCCCATGAAAATGGCCAAGTTTCTCTTGTAGGGTCTGACCACAGCTCTCATGATCCTGAAGATAATAAAAGATTAGACCAGAATGAAGAACATGGTTCAGAGAATGAAGATGTAGAGGCGATGCTTCATTGGAGACAGCAACCCATGGCCATACCATTCATGCAAGGGTTAGCAGCGGAAGCTGTGAGGATATCTAGAGAGAGACAATCACTGGCTGAAGATACATTTGGAGACTGAACATACAGGCTTTGTTTAAGGATTATCCATAACTTAAAAGAAATTCAGTGGCCAATATCTTTAAAAAATAATAAATTTGAGTTAACTTAATCCCCTGATTTGTGGAAGGCCAATCGTCAATCTGTATACATTTCTGTAATTATATCACAAGATACAGAAACAAAATCAATTTGCTTATCCCACTCCTGACACATCCTCAATTTTCGTGTGATATTGGTTACTTCAGTGTGATGGGATATCACATAACATCAAAAGCTGGTTAGTCACCCGTTTACCAGATGAATAAACTTGGAAGCCCCAAAACTAAGTGCTTCCTACATTATCTTTTAACTGCCATCATTTTTTGAGCTCTCAATGAGCATATTTTTCACATCTTTATATTGCTGAATAAAGGGGATGAATGACATTAAATTGATTTCGTGTACTATACTTAGAAGAAATTCATACTTACAGGGTTACATTATTACATTTTGAAGACTATAAATGGTTGATGCATGTACATGTATTACATTTGGAAATGTATTGGAAGGCATTATTTTTTTTAAACCCCCAAGCCAAATGGATTTTTAGATTGTTAGTTGGGTTTTGTTCTCATTGTAGGAACATGTAAATCTTTTTAATGGACTGTGTTTCAGCCTAATGGACTTGAAAACTTAAACTTCAATTGTTTAACAGTAAGCACAGCACATCAAGTCTTTGGGGGACGTATGTCTTATCATGTGCTTATGAAGAACGAGATGGAAAGAAAAGAAAAACTGGGAGTAGTTAGTGCATAGATAATAGTTAATAATGATCATGTCTTTCTTTCTTGCCATTTTTGCATAATATGTGTAAAAGCAATGTCAGTGTTCAAATAAAATATTGAAAAGATGTAAGAGGATATTGAGCTTTATTGTGTGTTTGATTTTAAGAATATTATTCCAAAATATGGTAATTTTATGGAAACTGAAAGAAAAAAAATATTGTTATAAGCTGGAAAGAGAAGTGGTAAACTATAGAAGAAATAGTTAAAGATAACAGAATAAATTAAATACATGTAAAGAATTCAAAAGAGAGAGAAGAAGGAGTGAGGTGGATAGAGGATAGAGGTGTCGTAGTCGAGTGGTTTAAACACTTGACTGGAGATGCGAAGGTCGTGGGTTCGATCCCCGGCCCGGGACTCCTGTCCTTGAGCAAGGCATTTTATCCACATTGCTCCTCTCCACCCAGGTGTTAAATTTGTCAAAGTCATTGTGGTTTGTTCAGCATTGTGAGTGTCTGCAAAAGGTGCCTGGCTAGAATGCTCCCCGAGGGGAGTGGAGAAGGTGCATACATTGTGTTTGGGTAAGCTATGAGTCTGATGACGGGGATAATGATATGACTGTAAAGGGCTTAGAGACATCGTAGATGTATTAGGTGCTATATAAATCCAGAATATTATTATTATTATTAAAAATAAGTGAAATGATATAAATATAAAGATAAACTGACGGCAATATTACTGAATGATTAGGGATTCTCGGGAAGAAAAGTAATAATGGTTGAAGAATATTGAACAGTGTGAAACAAACTAATCTAAAACTAAACTACTAACGAGCTTTATTTTTATTTACATGTATTTGCAGTTTTATTTATACAGGGTAACATTGTCAGTTTCAGAACTGCTTTCCATAACGGCCCTGTCAGCATTTATTTACTATGTACATGACAATAACTTTAAAGATTGACATACAGGAAAAGAATATAATACCTTGTAGAAATTAGAAACAAAGAAAATTAATTTAATATGAATACAAAATACAGATTTGAAGAAAAACTAAGAATAATTAGATTAGCCTAAAAACTGGAATTTCTTTCAGAGGGTGGGGAATTGTGTTCTACTTTGTGAATACATGTACGTATATAGTCTCTTACTCAATGCTTTAGATGAGCATGTCTTTCATTAGCCGCCTAATTATAGAAAGGTTTCATCAGAATTGCTTAAATGGAGGAAAACAATCCTCCAAGATATGGAATTTAAAAAAAAAAATCTTTTCGATTTGACACCAATGATACCAATGATTCCCTTCCCCTCCAGGTAGATATGATTACTATGCTACCCGTGAAAATTTCATAACAGCACCTTTTGACAAGCATAGGGCGTACCGCTGCGAAGTCCTATAACTTTTTATGACACCATGTCTGTCTGAAAGTGGATAATTTATGGAGCTTGTATTTATAAATTTTATTTTCTTTATAAATCGGTTATTCGCCAGTTCATCTGTTACACCCGTACAGATGAAAGTTTTAATTCGTAGAACTCAAATCACTCTGAAATAATTTTTTTTTTTGTAATGAGGATTGACATCGCGAACTGACGGAATTTTTTTCAGGATATCTTAACAGAAAAGGACATTCTTTACCATGACTCTAATAGGTAAATTCTAATCTTGGGATTTAGGGATTTATTCACAAATTTACCCAAATTATGCCGAACTCGTTATCCTTGCATAGGCGTATGACCCCCCCCCCCCCCCCCCCCTCCCGCCGTGAATTTTTAAAGTTCTCAACAGCACTTCATATTCGGGCAGCGTTTTTTTATATCTTATCTAGTGTGTTTTGATACATGGTTAAATTACACGGTTGCCAGGATGTTTCTCGCTAATGAGAAACGAGCAAGCTGATACATATGTATTCAATTCAGTTCAATTCAATTCAAAAATGGTTTATAAGACATGTCTCGCAGCATTCTAATGTGATATACTTTTTTACAGTTTTAACTGTAATTATGTATTTTTCATGTAGATCTATAGTTTTTATCTTATCAGGGCTCTGTGGCAGACCAGTTTTTATTATGTACTGAGACTACCTTGAATAAAGAGGTGAAATAAATAAAAATGCAATATACACTGAATTGCACATGTTAACGTTATAATTATACAAGGTAAAAATCACATTCAAAGTTCAAATGACATAGCACATGGAATGAAAATTTTGATTAAAACTGTTGTCTAATAGATAATAGTTTGAATAAAAATAAAATACATCGCTAGAAATATATATGTGTTGAGTACAAGAAGTAATAGGAAAATATCAATAAGTCAACGTATAAAATAGAATATGATAACACCAATACAACAGTTAAAAGTTATATTTGAATATTAATGATAAAATTGAATGACTATTGCAATTGATTGATAAGACCAATTACTGACTGAAATTGTCATACTGATACCGGTAATTCAGAGCAAAACCATGAAATTAATGCAGTGGGATGTGTTGTAAGAAAGAGAGAAAAAGACAAGTGACAATTACAAATTATTTCAGGTACGAAACAAATGAAACTATTTTGTTGCAAACTAAAAACTTTAACAACCACAACCAAATAAAAGCAGAAATTTAGTTTGGGCAAGAGGCGTCAGGCCCCTCTCTCAAATGTGTCCCTATACGCCTATGTACCCTTTGTTCTAACTCTCATTTTCAAACTTTGATGGCGTTGTGTCTTTCATAATTTTTTTCTATCCGATCTTCTATCTACACACAGATCACGGAAGTGCTTCACATCCGTTTTCGCAAAGATCAACGTTCAAAGAAATCCCTGGGGAAGTAACACACGTTATACTCGCATGCTATTCAAAGATATGTATTTTAAAATAGATTTACTCGTTTGCTACTTAACTCCTTTGAATTATTTTTATTTCCAGCAAGAGAAATCAGTTGAAAGTGTATCACTAATTGCGTTTCAGGAGCGGATCCAGGATTTTGCAAAAGGAGGTTCCAATCCCCCCCCCCCCCCCCATCTCTAACAAGCAAAGAAAAACAAGTTATCATGCAAAATAGGGGGTCCAGCAGTTCACAAAAAACCTATAACAAGCAACAGCAACAAATAGGATGTAGGCGATTCAAGATGATATTCAAATAAGGATTTACACTATTTTATGTCAAGGGTGTAAGATGGAATATGTCAGGGGAATATGATGCCAAGTTCAGCGATCAACCAGCAGGTAGGCCTGCCCATGCATAGGCCAGAGGGCATGCACGAGCAACTGGGAATTCCCCGGCAAGATAATTGGGAAGTATAAGGCCAAGGAATTGTACACCATGTATCAGACGGTGAGTTACTTTCGGATGTACGATTTCATCCTGTACCAAAGTCCACAGACATTACTGACAGACAAACAGACCCCGCCCCCCCCCCCCCCCCCGACACACATACACACCCAATCTTCTACTTTCTCTAAATTTCCCTAAAGATATATGTTGCGTATCGGGCATACGATAAAGCTGATGTAAGGTCCACCCCCCCCCCCCCCCCCCCTGCTGCCCTTCTCTCATTGGGCAGGATTCTGCTCCCGTTAATAATCAGTTTCTGGATACGCCACTAGATGATTTGTTGACAGTCAACAATAATGAGACCTATTGTCAGCTGCTTGAATACATTCATTCAAACTTCCACACAGAATAGGCCCGACCATTGACCTTTCCTATATGCTAAGGTTGAACTTGTTTTAGAATTTTAAAGAAAACCGGGCCAGGAAAAGGACGTCTGGGTCAAAGAAAATATTTGCTCAATGTCTTAATTGGCATAGGCATAGGAGTGCATAATACATTAACGCCTGCCTGCGTTTCTGAATGTCATGGCTGTTTGATTCGGGTAAATGCCCTTTTATATCGCAGCTTCTCTTAGTGGCGGATCCACTTCTCTTGCAGCGAGCATAAGTTTAAGAAAAACTTTGACAAGCACAAAAAAAAAGGATATCGCATTTTTTCAGGTGCAGGCCGCCTCTTCTGTCCATATCCCCCCCCCCCCTCCTCCGCTCGGGGTCAGGGGGAAGCTGTGGACAGAAAAGGGGGTGGGGCGGGCCCACGAACACATGCAACTTACCGGGGGCAGGGATGTCGTTAGCCGAGTGGTAAAATCACTCAACTGGAAACGCGAGGGGCATGGGTTCGATCCCCGGTACGCCACTTATGCCCTTGAACAAGGCATTTTATATACATTGCTCTTTTATCGTACTGTTTGTCATATTAATACGTGTGTGAGTGTGTTTCTTTAGGAAAAAAAAGAATAATACAAAAAATATATCCCCGTGCCACCCTCTGTAGCCACCATTCATTCACAATAAAATTTCAGGTACAGTAACTTTCCCTTGATTTCTTTTCGTGTGTCGTTTAATTAGGGATACCTACAAAATCGTTTTATGTATTTATGATAGTCATGAAGAAAAAAAAAGGCAAAAGTGAACTGGATATTCGAAGTATAAAGAGAATGCCAAATCAGTATTGACTATAATTCCGCAAAACATTCTAATCTGATTTACTTTTTATTTGAGAGTTGCGATAGTAAAAGTGTATGCCTATAACCAACTATAGATTAATATATAGGAAACACATTTTTAATACGTTCGTGGATTTCGGTGCACGGGGTATAATGATTCATCCAAATGAGATGAACGGTAGAACTCTCTGAGGCCGTGGCATTCGTGGCATAAAGGAAAATCATCCACTGTTGACTGCATTTTGTCCGGCAATTTCTATGCATCACTTGTGTTATTGAAATTATATCAACAGCGTGCTGTATTATAATGCCCTACAGGCAGGCCAAAACGAACAGTACGAATAGTGAATGGAATGTGTACTGTGGATGCTCACATGCCTGCCTGCATGTCAAAATTAATATTACTGTATATGCATCAACTTTATTGCTATTCCATAGTGATATAGTCCGGGCTGACACAGTGGGATATAAGTTTGTGTTGCTAATGACATAAATATATATGAAAAATGGCGGAGACCGGATTCAAATTCTCTCGTTTGGGGTCTGGAGGAGACGGCCAAGGAGAAAGTCAGGAAGCTTTCGCGGGGAATATTGAGAGTAAGCCACCTGGAGATTCGTCGACGAATTCGAATGCGATGATGACGATGATGCTTGGTAATGGACGGGGTGCCAGGGGATCAGTCAAAGCGGTACGGAGGACCACTCTATTGTTGATGGCGCTGGTAGGCGTGATTTGCCTATTGTCTGTTGTTTTATCTGGTCTTGCTCTCTCTCGTGTGATGTCTATCGAGCCAAAAGGTAACATAACGTGCTACATACTAACTTTTGTTTTTATCCCGGTTTACATTATGAGATCATATGTGTGTAGTGTTTTTACATCTGAGTATTGTCAGTGGAAATATGCATGTGCACCACAAAAAATAATGATAATATTATAGCAAACAATATCTAGAGAATTATCCAAACGTATCCATCATAAATATATCCATTATAAAGACATGACATATTTTATTGAATGTATCCATGCACTCAGCCCCCCCCCCCCTCTCTCTCTCTCTCTCTCTCCTTTCTTTTTACACTTATCTTCCTATTTCGTCCCCAGTCGAAGGGCCCTCCCTTCCTGTCTTTATCTCTTTCCCTTGCTGAGAAGTATAATTATACTGCTCGATTAATACACAGTAAAAGGGGCCGCGGAGCGTTTTTGAAAGGGGGGGGGGTGATCTGATTTCACTCATTAATGACAATTCTCAAGCCTTTTTTCCAATATTTCTTTTAACATGTCTACCTCCAGCCATTACTCATTTTTTACGGCAGATAATTGACTTGGTTTTGATGCTGTAAAATGGCTACAATAGCCTACAATAGCCTACAAAATATAGAAAGTAAGGAAAAGTGTTGCCAACCTATACAACTATAGACTTATTATTCTTTTTGGCCTCGATACTGACACACTCGTCTTTATAAACTTGACAAACCTAAAGGACTTAGTCGAAATTAGTCGCAATTTGTTACCGTGGAAGGAAAGAAGGATAAAGATGTGTCTAAATTTTGCTTTGAATTTAGAGAAGCACCCCATATATTCATCATGGTTGCCTGATCATAGGAATGTTAATTTAAATTTGAGATATGTCAAAAAATACTCTCAATTACTTTGTAAAACTGACCGGTTAAAAAGAAAATCCATATTTTATCAACATATTGAATGGTCATCATTCTAATACTTCTTAAGCATTCATTAGAATTGAGCTTATATCTGAAAATGACTATATTAACCAGACATCAGACAACCATCATGATCTACTTTTACTGTTGCCTAACCCTAAGTTATAATATTCGTTTTGTATTTGTATGGATTTTAATTATATATTGATTCTTATATTTATTTATGAATTTGTTTTTCTTTTTATATCCATTTATATTTTTTGTAATCTTTGTACATGTATATCTGTGCAATTCGACCTAAGGTCGCCAGTCAGATTCCAATAAAGACCTTTTTCAATCAATCAAAGAAAGATTGACACGAGTGGTGCAAGAGAAGATGATTATAAGAAACATAATAATAACGAATGGAAAGATGGAAAGCAAATAAATGATTGAAGGATAAAATGAAATAATAACATAACGAAAGATAGAGAGAGAAATGATAGAAGAATGAATATAAAATCTAACATAAGATGATAAAAGGAATCAAAGAGTAAAATAAAGAAAGGAAAGATTTAAAGATAATTGATAGGATATAACAAAGAACGATATAACGAAATGATAGAAGAACGAATATGAAGAGTAACATAAGGAAAGAAGGAAGAGAAGATGATAAAGGAAACACAGAATAACATAACAAATGGAAAGATGGAAAGCAAATATATAATTGAAGGATAAAAACAGAATAACATAACGAAAGATAAAGATATATGATAGAAGAATGAATATAAAGAGTAGAGGAAAGATGGAGGAGAAAATGATAAAAGGAATTAAAGAATAACATAACGAAAGAAAGGACAGAAAGATAATTGATAAAAGAATAAAAACAGGAATAACATAACGATAAGATAGATACTTGAATGATAGAAGGATAAAGATAATAATTAATTCATGCTCCCATCAGGTCACCTTTTTTTTCCTGCTTGAATAAAGATACCATACATAAAATTCCTTTAAAATGTTTGAAAATTTCGACCCAGCGCCGCGCCAAGACTCGACTGTTTAGCAAAATCCATTATCATTATTTAAAAGATTGTTGATGTGGAAATATTTCAACTCAGACAAAACATAATATTGAAGAAATCAAATGTTTTGAATGTGTTTTTATTAAAAAAATAAAATGTTAGAGATCTCAATTTTCCCAATGTTAGTTTTAATTAATTAGTGGACCTTTAATTTGCATTAATCCACCGAGTATAGGCCTAAGATCGGTGCCCCTCCCCTCCAATGATGTCGGTGCGCCCCCCCCCCATGATGTCGGTGTACCCCCCCCCCCCCTATGACTGGATCCACTTCTACGTCACTGTCGAAACCAAATTCAGCTTTTCTTCTCCATAGAACCGTCAATGTTGACCTATGAATTAACTCATCTTCATATCACGCATTATTATAAAAGCGCATGATGTATACCCATTTCATGAATTTGAACGCACATTATTGTCTTTCACTCTATTGAGATTTATGGAATATTATATTCCAAATGATACAGTTTGGTCACCGTGATGTAAAGTCAAAATATAGTGAATCGATAAATCTAGTCATAGAAAGAGAGGGGGGTGGTGGGGGTGGTCGAGACGTACAAAGAAAGAGATGGTTGAATTAGAGGATCGTACAGTAATGACATTGACTCTGTTTTCACTGACACTGCAGTGTGAACCTAGTTTGCAGGCACAAACCCTGGTCAGTCGTAAGAGAATGTCTGCACTGTACCACAGGCCATGTAGCTGCTCCTGACACTACCAGTAGGTATCTGGGCTAGGCTTCTCCCAAGATAAAATTATTTTCTGATATTGAGTGTCAAATTAGGGTCTGTGCTTGCAGACTAGTTTGAACCTACATTTGAAAGATTATTCTGGATCCATTGTTTCCCGCCGTGCGAGCATGGAGTAAAACCAGCCGTTTCCCCATTGTCTGTTCGCATAATACACAACAACTAGTGATTTTGATCCGGTGTGTATTGTGCATGCAGCTGATCCCGGGGGGGGGGGGGGGGGGGGGTTTTCTCATTGAGACCTGTACACCATCCGCGTAAATCACTTTCTGAAAAGCATCCTAAACGGGGATTACAGTAGGAGTAGTTTTGATACCCTAAACAGGGAACCCCGTCTAACATCTCTGATTTTTATACCCCTTTCCGCGGATCTTCTTTTTAGTGACCTCCGAATTTGATACCCTTTTTCTTGATCTTTGCTGTTTTTGATACTCTAAACGCGTAACCCGGGTTACGCGCCTAACTGCGCTGAAAAGGTACTCTTTTTATCCGTTTTCGTATACGCGAATGATGTATACAGGTGTCAATGAGACATGCCCCCCCCCCCCCCTCCGCCACCCCCGGAGTCTGATAGGCCAGGAGCATGTCCCGAAATAGTCACCCCATTTACATATGAGATTTGACCCCTTAAAGTTACTCAGACCTTCCATGTCATTCACTAAAAGCTTGTCAGCCCGAACGAACCCGCCGGATTGGGCCCCAGAGCCCCCCCCCCCCCCCCCCAAAAAAAGGGCCCCCAATTCGGGTCAATTTCAACCCATCTAACATAATTATTGTCAGAAAGAAAGTGTACGACTATAGGCCTACATTACCAAAACACAAAAAACTGACAAAATTTTCCGTATAGTCGTAAGTACGATTCTGCGTCCATTTCTTTTCAATTTCATGTGGTTTTTCCCTCAAACTCCCCATATTGGCACGTTTCTTTGTTATTGTAATGTTATTGTAACCATCGTGACCCCATGTCTTCTGCATTTCGATAAGAATTCTCCTACATTGTTTGCAAAAACTAGAACGAACCATAAATCATTGTTCTGCCTTTGGCAAAATAGTATTGTCTGGGGTTTTTAAGGGCATAACCACAAATGCTAAAATTAGCAGAAAAGACTTATTTATGAATTTCAAAATGTCAATTATTTACGATATGACTAGAAACACTCTAATACAATAATAGTTACTGGTACATAAATGAATAGAGCTGCAAAGTCTGGGGGATTATCCGTTACTCTTTTTGTCATGCCATTCGAATGAAGTATATTTGATGTGATTACCATGTGATTTTTTAACGATGCAGTAAATTTGTTTCGTTATAATTATGCAGTCGTGTTAAATATAATAAATACCTCGTTTTTCTTTTTCGCCATGCAGAGAAAATATGGACGTTTGCGCTTGGGGAGTCGAGTCTCGTCCTGCACTACATGTATGGAAATCTTTCTTTTCTAAAAAAAACTTCGGTTAATTCCCATATTTTATACCAATACATGGGCCGCGGAACCGGGAGCTGGGGGCTGCAGCCCCCATTATTTTTTTAGTAGACTCGTTTCATAAAATCTCGGAAAAAAGGTTTGAAATTTGTCATTAATGAGCGAAATCAAATCACCCCCTTTCAAAAACGCTTCGCGGCCCCTGCAATATTTAATGATGATAACAATCATTTTCTATACAGTTTCTTGCATTTTTCCGATCTGTGATAAAATCGTCTACTACAATACCAAACCAATTAATCTTCCATTGTAAAATACTGACAAAAAGAAGGAAAAGATGTATAATTCAGACAAAGTATCGAGGGATTGAACGAATGAAGAGAGACATTGACTATATTTTGTTGTCAGCAGATTCATTTAATTTTAGACGGCCAGTCACTTTAAGGATTTTATTTTAAAAAGTGAGAACTTTTTATTTTTAAAAAATCATGAATCTTGGCCGAAACTCTCTCTGTCTCCCTTCCTCTCTCTTTCTCCCTCTCGTTTCCTTAACCTTTTAAATGTACTTCATATTAGTCTCTCGGATTTGTTTATATTTTCATTTGGATATAAGAAATCAGCGTTCCCTAAATTATACTATTAATTTTTACAGTGACCTTGAGTGAGCTTACAGCGTTTTATCAGATTCGTTAATCGGTTTCTGTGTAATATATATTTGCAGTACCGTACAAACTAGGGGTTCGCGGGGTGCGCGCGAACCCCCCCCCCCCCCTTAGGAAAAAAAAAGAGGGAACTTCATTTTTGTGGTTGAATAGAGCTAAGAAAATTTGCAAACATTGGAGAAAAAAAAGAAGAGGAAAGAGGAAATAAAAAAGGAAAAGGAGAAAAGAGAAAGTAGAAGAAAAAAGAAAAGGGAAAGGAAAGGAAAACAAAAACAGAAAGAAAAGGAAAAGAAAAAGGGAAGGAAGAAAAAGAAGAAAAAAATGGCCAGAATATCCAAATATTTGGGAAACAATGTTCCCAGTTAACAATATTATGTAACTTATAAATGTAACTTCTGTACAATTCCACCAAGAAAAGTTTTGAAAAATTTTGCTCGCTCGCTTCGGTCGCTCGCAATAACCGTCACTGGAATTTTAATATTTGGGCAAAAGGCATCCCCCTTCGGCAATGGGCTGTAGCCCCTCTCCCCCGCCCCGAGGATGTTCAAAGTTCCGATATTCATATTCGGGCAGTGAGGTGCTGGAATATCCAATATTTGGGAAGCAAGGTTTTCAGATAATAATATTTTGTAACTTGTGTATGTAACTTGTGTACATTTTCACTACGAAAAGTTAAAAAAAATATTTTGCTGGCTCGCTTCGCTCTCAACCATTTAGAAATTGAAAAGTTGATATTGGGGCAAAAGGCGTCCCCTTCGGGAATGGGATGCAGCCCCCCCCCCCCCCCCCAGGATTTTCCACGTTCCGATATTTGGGCAACCACCACTTCATATTCGGGCAGCGAGGTGCCAGAATATTCACATAATTTGGGCAGCGAGGTTTCCAGATAATTATGTAACTTCTGTATGTAAATTCTGTACATTTTCACTACGAAAAGTTGATTTTTTTTTTTGCTCGCAAACATTTAATAATTGAAAAGTTGATATTCGGGCTAAAGGCGTCAGTCCCCTCTTTGCGAAAACTGGGCCCGTATGATCAAGATTTCTACATCTGCAATTTTCTTTTATTATTTGTGTGTGTGTGTGGGGGGGGGGGGGGGTTAGGGTGCAGCATTTTGTCGGCAAAATTGGGTGTCACACCCTAAAAATTTGTAGGCAAATTTGGGTGTCACAAGCCCCCCCCCCCCCCCCATTCAAAATGTTCTAGCGATGTCCCTGCGGTTAGAAGTAATAAAGTAATAGTAACTAGTATATTCTTTTCCTTTGTTCGACTTTTATATCCAGTAAAGTGATGAACTGCAGTCATATGTGAGCCGGTCTTCCCATGATTTTGAAGTTTTAGAAGTAAAATCATTTGTGATGTATTGGTCAGAAATTTGGGGTAAAATGCTCTGAAATAAGGCAGAGATTGCACCAGAGGGCATCTAAAACCCCTGAGCTTCCAGGGCCCTTAGGCGGGCCCTGGACCCCGGCCGCAGGGGACTTCGCGCTTCGCGCTCGTGATGTGCGCTTCGAGCACATATCTCTCTACTTAAGGTGCGAACCCCCTCCTGAAAAAAGCTTGTACGGGCTTGAATATATATTTCTATTTGAAAAATTGTTGGCACATTTTCATGTCATTTCTCTTTTTTTCTTTTTTTCCAATCAGAGACGGTAAAACCTTAGAAATGGACGGATTCGACGTTGAAATGGTGAACGCTGGTATGTAATCTCAATTGACATTATTAATGGTACCCTTTACATATAGGATCATTAATTTTTGTTTACTTTATGCAGATTTTCACAACCACTGATAAAATGACAAGCATATATATCTAGGTTAATTACTAGTATATGCCCCAGTAATATTTAATATTTCATAGAAATAGATCTCTTTAGGGGAGGGGTAACCTCGCTAGTCATAAGGATCGCTATTCATAAAGACCGCTTACTCATAAGGACCGCTATCCATAACGCGTGACTAAATGAATAGCGGTCCTTCTAAATAGCGAGCAAACCATGGACAAAGTACCTCGCTATTCATAAGGACTTCCATTCATAAGGATCAGTATTCATAACTATTTATAAGGCCTGCTATTCATAACGCGTGTTAAATGAATAGCGGTTTTTCTATGAATAGCGGTCCTTATGAAAAGCGAGCGGACCCGTCTTCAGGTGGATATGATTTAAATATAGTGATCCACCTCTGTGCAAGGTGCATTTCAAGGGTACTCATCTCAGTGGAGTACACAGGATCTTTTAAAGTTTTTTTTTTTTACTCCAAAATTCTCTGATAAGCAAAAAAAAAAAAGGTTATCAGCAATTTTAAATTCCAAACTGGGGTGTTTAACATCAAATAACACCAAAGGGGGGTGTTTGAACACCTAAAACACCCCCTCGGTACGGGCATGACCCATCTCATGGATAAAATTCTTGAACATTAACATCCAAATATTTTATAAACTCAATAAATAAAAATAAATTTAAAAAAAAGTTATTCCCTCAAGATAGTAGGGACAATGATTTTTTTAACTGAAAGTAAAAGTTGGCTTTTACCACAATCATCGATTTATCTTTTTTCATGAAGAACATTCTGTTCATCTTCCTTTCATCTTACTGTTTGAACCTCAACCGCATCTCATTATCCTCACTCTCACTGAACATTCTTTTCTCTAATCATTTTCTTGTTTTCAAAACCCTTCCATATCTTTACAGTCTGTAACTTGGCGGGAAAGAGATGTGAGATCGTGACCGATGACTATACAAACTGCTGGAAATCACAGAAGGGAATGTCTGCTCGGGGTGGGGATGGTCTCAATGGAGGCTGGTACGATGCATGTGCTGGTAGGCATATCATATTGCTGTAAGAGAAATAGGTGTCACGGTCTACGCCCGATAGTTCGCGGGGCCGATAGACCGTGGGTCCGATAGACCGCGGGGCCGATAGACCGCGGTGTCTGAAATGCAACGCATTTTCACATCACGTCTTAAAAGCATAATGACTCAAATAATTCATGTATCTTAATCCCCGGGGGGGGGGGGGGTATCTTCCATTGAAATCCGTACATCATCCGCGAACCTGAAAGCGAGGAAAAAGGGTAGTTTTTCAGGGTCGGGCGCGGATCCGCGCGGATCCGCGTTTAGGGTGTCAAGAACGAAAAATATATAGTTAAAAAAAAAGAAAAATAATAATACTTGGTTCTTTTATAGCGCATTACACATAGCAACACTGCATGTCCCTATGCGCTTTATAAAGTAAGAACGAAATAACTTAGAAATAAGAAGGTGCATACAATGTAATGTTGGACACTGAGTTCATACTCTAAGTATTAAACAGATGTCTTTTGTTCAAAATCAAATACTCGTTATATTTTCAGAATGGTAAATAATTGTACGTATATTCGTTGTTGTGTTTCAATTCTTGCCAGTTATGTTTCTTTGAGAAGTTAATTTTTGTCTTATTTTTATATGTACCGTATTGTAACAGACAGTCGGATTTCTATTCATGTTCCGACCATGCGTTTTCATCCTCATTATTGAGTATTATTTCTTTCGTTGTTTTTTTTTTATCAAGAAAAACAAAAGCATAACGCAATTCCTTATCTTTTCTTTTCAGTAATTTTCAAAACAAAATGACTTGTGTCCAAAGCAAATCAATATGTGGAACTTATTCAATTCATGATATTAATCAGTCTTCAAAATCAATCGTCAGTTATGCCATTTCCTCGTTTCTCTTCTGATATTCATTCAGTTTAACGCTGCTTAGTTTGAATTCTCTATATGAATTAGTGATAGTTGTGTATTTGTTATGAGATGGGTTTGATGAAGGCAATAAGTACTGTTTATATGAAAATGTTGATTTTCAAAGATGATATTTAATAAAACTTTGAGTTTCAATGAAAAGTTTCAAATTGCACCTCCTGTTTATTAGCGTTAGTTTCTTTTATTTCAAATAAAAACACAGACTTGAAGTCACTTATTGCATAATCCATTGAACATCAAAAAGTTAATGAGCACATCCAGGAGGGGGGGGGGGTGACGATCCACCTCCCATTTCTCTTTTTTATTTATTTTTTTTTTTAAGTTTTGCTGTTAGTGCTTTGAGACGCCGCGGTCTATCGGCCCCGCGGTCTATCGGCCCCACGGTCTATCGGCCCCGCGGTCTATAGGCCCCGCGGTCTATCGGCCCCGCGGACTATCGGGATTCCCCCGGTGTCACACAGTTCCACGCGGAGTATGACCACGAAGAGAATTAGATAATTATTTTATGTTCCTGAAAGTGTGAACACAATTTGAAAGTGTAAAAAAATACCTGTGTTCATACTTTTCTCATCTTATTATGAGCAAAGAGAGGGTTTGAAACGCTTGTGTTTATTTTGTGGGCTATGGATATGATTTGTTCACATTGGTATATATACATAATTATAAACTTTCCCAGTAAGAAAATAAACTAACTTTAGATTTTGAACTAAATCTCAAGATTCAACATTATACTTATCAACGTTTTAGTGGAAACACCCCTGCCATTCTACCAGTGAATCCAGGGTTTGCTCCAACATGAGGTAAACCATGGTTGAACGTGGCATATGATCGATTGCTGGTATTCAAGACGAAACAGTGTCTATATAGACCCGGGTCCCAACAGAGCCATCAGTGCTTAAATAGAACTAAGTCTAAACATGTTATTTACATATGATTTTAATCAGAAAACAGACAAGAATTCGAAGCCAGCCGACTGCTCATAATTGTATCTTTTTTTTTTATAGGTTGGGTGCAGACTCCAGAGCGACGAAGAGCGTTTGCTTTCACTGAGCCTTATACCAAGCCACTCCCTAGCTCATTCTTCAAGCTAGACAACACGTCGTCATCTAGGAAGTCTAGCTTCGACTTATCAGACTTGCGTGACAAAAAGATTGGATTTCTTGATGGCTACGCAAGCGATGAACATTGCTTAAACAGACAAAAAGATATTCAGGTAATAGACAATAAGATAATGTAACAGACAAGAAGATATTCAGGTAGCAGACAACACAATAAGGTAACAGAAAAGTAAACATGCAGGTAACAGACAATATATCAAAGGAAATGATAGCGTAACAGACAAGAAGATATTCAGGTAATATAGACAATAAGATAACGTAACAGACAAGAAGATATTCAGGTAACAGACAACACAATAAGGTAACAGGAAAGTAAATATGCAGGTAACGTACAATATATCAAAGGAAATGATAGCGTAACAGAAAAAAAGATATTCAGGTAATAGAAAATAAGATGACGTAACAGACAAAAATATGTTCAGGTAACAAAAAATAAGATAACGCAACAGGAAAGACAACAAAGACCTATTCGAGTAAGAACAATAATGTTTTCAAGTTACAGATAATAAGATCAGATAACAGACCATTAGATAATAGTATAGATGGTTCCATTATATTTTGTGGATGTCAGTGAACGTCAAATACCTTTGGTCATTTTTAAAGCTCTTCTCTTTCTGTTTTCAATCGGCCTTCTAAAAAAATTGATGTTGACTGTAAATGGTTAACACTGAACAACCTTACTACAAGAAAAACTGATGCCTTTATGGTGAATTAAAGACGTTGAATCATTATTGGGAAGGCTTTATTGATTGTACTTGGGTACATGGCCGAAGTGATGAGAATGGTGTTCTTTCGTATTTTTCTTCTGTTTGAATATAGGGCTTACCGTTGAAGACTGAACAGATCTTTCATTACCCTACGCCTGATGATGCAGCAGCAGCATTGAGAAACAATGAGGTATAAAGCTAACCGTATCCATGAACACCTGACCCCGCACTTGACCCACCGACAGGCACATACCCCAGTACAAAGACACACCCATGCCCTTCCCCAATGCTTCAAAAATGTATCCCTATTTAGGTCTGGGAGGTTTAAATTATGTTTCCATATTTCACTCACAGTAAGTATGACTAGCAGTGGTTTTTGCGAAATTGATTCTAGAGCAAGGAAATGGTTGTATGAGTTACGCGAAACAGAATTACATCTTATTATACAGAAGGCTATTTAGCCATAGTTACATATGGCTAATCAGTGTGGCCAGCGTTAAAAATGGAGTTATGCTAAATAATAAAAAAAAAAAAAAGAAAAAAAAAAACCTGCCAAAAAAAGAAGAAGGCTTTTAAGCATTTTGGGGGTGTATTTACTCAAAAATTCTCTGAAAATCATGTTTCACAGCAACTCTATGATCGTATCTTATCTTCCATGTTTTGAGCATGCGCAGATCCTTGAAACACGTTGGTCTCTTTGCCGGTCCGCCGGAATCGAGAGGTCCATCCTTCTCAGGGGCCCCACTCAAAAGCATAGCTTTCTGGGGTCCCAATTTGCATCATGTTTGTTCGTCATGATTGCTATGTCTGTTTTTTTTTAATAAATTGAATTGAATTGAATTGAGACCTCGCTTAATTTCATTATTCAATATTATTTTCCGCAATTCAATGTTACCATAGGCCTATACGTTCATAAAGGTATTTACTTTAAAGAACAGCTAAACATTTTTAAACACACATCATATATATAGTTCCTTGGTTGCATGTTATGATGTTATGATGATGAACTTTTTTTTACGGTTTCCACGTTTTATCTTCTGTATAGATTGATGCAATATACACGACAAAATATGTGAGCATAAATGACGCTTCCCCTATAGAAGCAAGATCATTTAACTGTTCGACTCGAGGATCGTCTATTATGACCCGGAAGGATTCTCTGCTAGAAGATTGGTGGAATCCTGCCTGGAAACAGATCTACAGCTCTAGCTATTACCATATCTTGTGTCAGACGTTGGAAATAAGACACGGTAAGTCGAATTATATAATAATAATAATAATAATGGCTACTTATATACATGGGTGCAAATCCAGGGGGACAGGGGGACATGTCCCCCCCCCCCCCACCTTTTTGAATAACCTTTTTTTTTTTCGCTTGTCAGAGAATTTTGGAGGCGAATGTCCCCCCCCCCTGCCTTTTTGAATAACCTTTTTTTCTTTGTTTTGTTTTGTTTTTTTGCTTGTCAGAGGTGAATGTCCCCCCCCCCCCCCGAATTTCAAAATGTATTTGCGCCACTGCTTATTATAGTGCTCATATCTGTCACGCAGTGATGCTCATGGCGCTTAGACATTATTACCCTGGTTATAGCCGAGCCGCAAAAGTAACTAGCGCTCAAGCATATCAGGTATGTGGTTTTTAAACGAATGTTCCTTTTGAAATTATGAAATTATGGAGGAATAATATCAAATTATTAAGATGATTTTCATTCCAATGAATCATGTTTTATACAACCATTTAGCAACTGTTCATTACAAGTAAGTTAAGGTAACCATACATTATTATGCTTATGCTATTTTTGTGTCGACATAATTCTATCACTGAAATATAAACAAAACTTATTTTTTGTGGTATACATGTACTTAGTTTTTCTGATGAATAAACAAAGAGGAAGATTGAGTTATGAAACGTTCACCATGTTACTTACAATTGAAATTAAAAAGGACAATAGCCTGAATGACCTTTTTGTAAGTTTTTAAACCCAATTCATTCAACCACCATCTTGCAAATTTATCAGTAAGTTGGATTTTTTTTTTTTTTTGAAGCAAAAATTCAGCGATAATGTTCTACCCAGTTAACACCTCTTTTCATAGTACATGTGAAATATACTACATGTATTTTGTAATTTTGATTGTGATTTCACAATATTCTATTATTTTAAGTGATTTTTCTTTATTTTAAAATATTCTTTTAATGTGAACTATTTTCTAGATTTGTGCATACTATATTAAGTTTATTTATACTATTCCTCCCGTTTCTCTCCCCTTTTTTCTTACTCACTTTCTGTGTGTGCATTTCTCTTTTTTCTTTGACTTTGCCTTTTTCTCTTCCTCTCTGTCTCTCTGTCTCTCTCTCTCCTGACTTTCTTGTATCTTTTCCTGTTTATCAGGACGATTCCCTGGGCTGTACGCCAAGGACATATGTCTTCATATGACATAACGTGCCTTTCCATGATCAAATGCGTACTTTTCTCATCTTTTCTATCATAATATACTCGTTGCCTTACTTCTCATGTTAATAACATTTACAAGATACCATGTGCATTATTATGTAGTTTTCGGTATTATTCTCTTTCACTATCGAAATCAGCCTTTTGGTGAGCAATCGTTGAATATGTCACATTGTCATACATTTATGATTTTGTATAGTGTCAACTTGAATGTGAACAGTGTCGGATTTAGGGGGGGGGGGCGAATCCGGCCCGTGCTCCCCCTTTTGGAAGAAAAGTATGCATTGCGGTCCCCTTTTTTTATTGTGCCCCCCCTTTTTTTTTTGCTTGTCAGAGAATTATGGAGGGGAACTGGACCCCCATACCCCCCCCCCCCCCCCCCACTGAGCGAATTTTGGAGGGCTGGTGAAAATTTTTTTTTATCGCCACCCCCCCCCCCCCCCCTCCACTGAGCAACTTTTCGAGAGCTGGCAGTTTAAAAAAAATGACAAACCTGCATTTGCTCCCCCCCCCCCCTCCCTTATACAAAATCCTGGATCCACCCAATTTCAAAAAGTTTTTTAAAGGGAAATCCAACCTTAATAGCAAGTTGCTTTGAAAGAAAGAGGAAAAATCAGAGAAGCAGATTGGTGAAAGTTTGAACGAAATCGGACAAGCAATAAGAAAGTTATGAATTTTTGAAAGTTGTAATCACTATACATATGGGAATTTCAAATTGGCCAAATAGGTAATGTCACTGTGATGTAGCTGTGGACAACTCCCCCATTCGCTCCAACACACAAAATGACTAAAATGTCACTTTTTTCAAAATGTAATACTTAGTAGGATCTTTTTCTTTCATGAGGACCTATAACAACATGCCATCTCCAATATATTTTGAGTACTGCCCCGAGGGTAAAAGCGCCTCGAAGAAAACCGCAAATTAATATTTTTGTGTACAACAAATGGGAGAGTTGTCCACAAAAATGTCACAATCGACTGACCAAATTGCCAATTTGAGATTTGCATAGATGTAGTGATCTCATATTTCAAACATCATTAACTTTCTTAGTCCTTGTCCGATTTTTTTCAAACTTTCACCATCATGTTTTTCTTATTTTTCTGCTTTCACACAAATCATCTTATTAGCAAGGTTGGATTGCCCTTTAACTGCAGATATCAAGTTCTTAAAAAGCTCTATTCTTTCACTTTATTAAAGGAAACCAAAACCCAAGGAGAGAATCAATGTTATTGGAAAGTGAAAATTCAGAGAAGCACTTTACAAAAAGTTTCATTAAAATTGGTTAAAAAATGAGAGTTATGGAAGTTTGAAAAGTCTCGTTTTACTTTCTATGGGGATCCTCAAATTGGCAAAATTGCTTCAAAATGGCTGATTTTGTGAACAACTCTCCATTTGTTTTGTACACAGATTTTCGATTTTCCCCATTATCTTTCAAGGTGCAGTTAATCTCCTTCTGAGCTCAACATATATAATGGGAAAATGTATTTTACACCACATATGTCGAGTTCAGGAGGAGACCAGGAGCACCCTGAGAGATAATGGGGAAAATCTGAAAATCTGTGTACAAAACAAATGGAGAGTTGTTCACAAAATCAGCCATTTTGAAGCAATTTTGCCAATTTGAGGATCCCCATAGAAAGTAAAACGAGTCTTTTCAAACTTCCATAACTCTCTCATTTTTTAACCAATTTTAATGAAACTTTTTGTAAAGTGCTTCTCTGAATTCTCACTTTCCAATAACATTGATTCTCTCCTTGGGTTTTGGTTTCCTTTAACGTACAAGTTCATGTTTATATGTATATTGTAAAAGTCTCAAAGTGCCCATTGTTGTTAGTGTTTAAGGAAGCCAGGAGCAGCCTTAACATAGTATGTGTAGGTCTGCAGGAATTAAAAATCAAATCATCATTGTACAAAGAAAATTTGATCACATTTTTCTGCGTATTTAAAAAGTCAAAGTAATGTCTATATTTGTGATACCTTATATCTTTCTTGATTTTTTTTTTCTTGATTATTTCGTTATTCTATTAGAAAACTTTGTTTGTAAATTGGATATGCATGTTTAGAGGATGGTGTGTGTGTGTGTGTGTGTGATATTCCTTTTTGTTACAAGGATTTTTATGAAGATAGAGATGAATAGTGCAGAAGAACATTTTGGCTATATTTTGATAGGTTGCAAAGAACTAGCAAGGTTAATCGGTTCATTTATACACAGCCGAGACAAGGAGACACATTTATAATCATGATTTGGTACATAACATTGTTAGTTATCTTGATTCTTATTAATGCTGTATCTCAATAATAATCAAGAGTAATCAGGAAAATTTACAACATATTAACACATATGATCAAATGATTAACTTCATGTTACTAAACCAGAATAAATCCTATAAAATAATCAAGTTGGAGTACCATACTGCATTTATACTTAACATTTAAAAAAAAAGGAAGAAAAAAAAATCTATAAAGCGCTTTGAATTTCAGCCTTCAGAAGACTGGAATTATTTGGTAACTGACTGCATTTACAAACTACACAATTAATACTACTGTAATATAAGCCAGCTTCATGTATATATGCTCAAATTCTTTCTACTTCAGCTGTAGTAATATTCTAGTAAATGCATCGTTTTTTTTCCAAAAATAAACTTTTGATTGCATATGATGCATTCTACAGCACACTTTTTGTGAATGACGCATCCTTTGTTCTTTGTGTACATTTAAATGAGAAAGAAATTTTAACAATAATATCAAACAAATAATAATTACAATATAGATGGAGTTGCTCTACAATTCACATATACAAGGATCATCATATGTAGCAACCACTATAGCACAGTGGAAGCACATCCTTTATTATTAAAGAGAAGGTCGAGTTCTGGGAAAGGTGAAAAATAAATTGTGAGTTTTCTCATTCCTTTTATGTCAGTTTGGAAGAACATCATAAAAGAAATTTCCCCTGCAAAGGATTGCTTGTCAAATGCCCTCATATTGGAAATCGACAAGAAACAGCTGAAGTGTTCAGGCCAAACATTCATGCCACATGTGTGTGTGCGGTCCCATTTCTGTGTGCTGTGCATGTGCTTTTCAGGGAGACTGGGTCAATTTCTGATCATTTTAATGATTCAATAACCTCATAGTGTACACCAATTCTCATGTAGACATGATCAACCTTTCCCAACTGCTTTGGGACAGTTTCTTTCAAAATGTAATCGCATGACCAGAACTCAACTTTATCTTCCAATCGACTATATTCCAAGGGACCAATGCTCATGTTAAATATATTGTTTTACACCCAAGATACAAGTTTATTATTTTCATGTCTAAAATGAGAGCTTGTGACTTGGTCACTCACTGAATGTAAGAATCATAATTCACATTGACCATAATACAGTGGAAACTCAGTATAAAGAGGTCTGATATAACAATATTCATGATATAACAAGGTAATATTCCTGGTCTCAGCTCTTTATATTCTATTGTTTTTTAACCTGATATAACAAGATTCCTGCTATAACAAGGTAATTTTGATGGTCCCAAGGACCTCGTTATACTGAGTTTCCACTGTATTACAATAAGGTAAAAGACGAAATGGGGTGTACATTTAGAAAAAAGGAAGGTATTATTAAACTATGGTTAACATTTAAATACAAGAACAGAATACATAATTCAAGAATGTAGTATAAATAACTAATATACAATAAGCGGAACAATGAATGTTCAATGGCACTTTCAGTTTAAAACAATTTCATGGATGTATTGGAGACGGCCAATTTGAGTAAGAATTCTACAAATGTAGCATTTTGACAAGATTACTAAGCTTGTTTGCTGAATAATGAATTACAGAATAGTTGTTAATTCCTCGTGGAATTGCCTATATTCACGTAGAAATTAATTGTAAAAGCGAAAATACATGTATATTCATTCATTGCTGTATCAATCATTGATCCAAAATGGGCATCTGAATTATCAGTTTAAAATTCAATCATAAATAATGATTTGACATACACACATAATAAAAAGCACATTTCAGTAATTATAATATAGCAAGTGTCATGCCTGTTGGACCGCCACAAGTATCAATGTCACATCACACTGTGGTCGTAATAATAGTTACATGTATCATAAATTGTTGAAAATGTTACAGAACCATAAATGTTACAGAACCATAAATGTTACAGAACCATAAAACATTCTTACAGGAAGCTTGATTGATGAATGAAGCTAGGTCATTCCAGTAATATTTGGTTATTTTAAAAACAATATAATGTACATGTTACACTTTTTAGAACCCGTGAAATTAACATACACGTCCTATATCATGAAATATTATTCAATAAACGATTGAACATGTACCATTACCTAAATGAAAATTTATCATAGACTGATTGATTTTATGAATGTAACTTTCTTTGAACTGATTGCTGTATAAATTGGGCATAAATATATTTCAAACCAACCATTTACAGAGAGCTCTTTGCAATTTGTAAAATAGCAGCAAATTCAAGTGCAGTAACAGTTCACTTTCCCAGGTGGAAACAAATCCCACTTATTTCAATTTCCTTCTGTAAAAAAAGAAAACTAATAAAACAAACTATGCACTTTGAAGCCTATTGCATTCAAGAACAAGAAAAAATAAAAGGGTGGGGTGGGGGGTGGTGGTGGAATCCACCCCCACACCCCCGGACATGCGCTGCGATATATTCGAGGATAATTTTTTTCCGCTGCAAGCTTTCATGAGTTTATTGTCTGAAGTCTTAGGCCCGTATTCTCGAAAGTGGCCTAAGTAAAGCCTGGCTTAACTTCGGCCGCTGCTTTATGGACGGCCATCTGTCAACCCCTAAGTCATGTATAAATAACTATATTTATGGAACAAAATAAATAAACAAAATTAGTTTCTGGTGTGAAATGAGCATTAGAAATCAATTCTATCATGTCGGTTTTTACATTTGCATTTAATCCCAGAACTATGGTGGTTTTGTAGGATTAAAAGAGGGTGACATTTGGCTCTCCATAATTCGGTGGCCTAAATCTACACACTTAGGCGGGGGCTTAAAGTTAGGCACCTTTCGAGAATACAGGCCTTAGTCTTACGCATCTTTTAATACCAAATTCATAAAATTTCGACCAATGGCTACCGTGGCTACCGTGCACTGTCAAAAATGATAATTTCTCAGTATGTATCAATATGATAATCAATTAGCGATGATTCAAAAACTGTTTGAGATAGAGATATGAAACTTTACAGGCTCATTCTTTATAAGATACTCTATCTGTGTGACAAGTTGCAGAAATTTTGTCACTCCATGGCCGAGATCCCAGGGGAGGGGGTGGAATCCATCCCCAGACCCCGGAAGAGAGAGCGCCAAAATAACCCGGCCTTTTTAGGGTTAACCTCCTAAACATACATTTTGTACGCCAACAACAGGGTGACAAAACCTAAATTTTTTTTTGATGTTATAAATTTTCAGAATTTTCGGAATTGACGACCTTCCTTACATATGTGGCTTGTAGCATTATTCTTGCCAATATGTGTTACATGGGTTTCTTACATCAACTTGCTCCTAAGCTTTAAATAAACATATATATATAAATATATATATATAAACAAGATGAATGCGACTGTGTCTCCTATATGCCTCTGCCTAAATTTAGTTGATGGCTCAAACTGTTCTTGAAATATTGTGAAAAACCAGAATAAAAAGCCTCTAATTACATGTTAATTGACCTCTACATTTGACCTTACACCTTATAACCCATAAGTCTGATCACTTCATCTCTTCCTAGTCATGAATACAAAATAGTTGAGATATGGTGATAACAAAGGTAAAAAAACATTAATATCACATACACCTGTATAATGAACTCTATGACCTGTCACCTTTGACCTACATGAACAAAAATCTAATCAGTTCGTCTCATTATGGTGATGCATACTTGTTCCAAGTTTGAAGTTAATGGATCAAATGGTTCTTGAGATATCACATTAAGGCTAAAACCTGCAATTTCAGAATTGACCTATATGACCTTTGACCTACATGTACGTATCCCAAAATCTAAGAAGATCGTCTTTCTATGGTGATACATACTAGTACCAAGTTTGAAGTTCATACCTCAAATGGTTCTTGAGATATCGCGTTAACAAGGCTAACACCTGCAATTTTAGATATTGATCTGTGACCTTTGACCTACATACCCCAAAATCTAATCAGATCGTCTTCCTAGGATGATACATACTAGCACCAAGTTTAAAGTTCATACCTCAAATGATTCTTGAGTTATCGTGAGAACGAGGCCAACACCTGGAATTTCAGAAATTGGCCTCTGTGGCCTTGAACTTTGACCCACGTACCCCAAAATCTAATCAGATCGTCTTCCTATGGTGACACATACTAGCACTAAGACGGACGGACGGACAACCCGAAAACATAATGCCTCCGGCACCACCTTCGGTGGGCGGAGGCATAAAAAAGGAAATTTGCTAGAAATTGAATTAAATGGTTTTTTATCACCCTATCGACTACATCAAAGACTTTAAAGGAGTTTCCTTCTAATTCATAAACAGTTTCATGTAGACCACATGATTGAAGGTAACTAATAACTGGTGTTGCACCTTTGGAAGGTTCAAGGTTCCACACTGAAATATTACAGGAAATGAAGGAAACTCACAAGGAAAAACAATCTTCCATACTCCTTATAAAAATACAACTCTCAAAACCCTGTTTCATCCACAAGTGCTAAGCATTTCCGCTGGGTCTAGGATCATCCAAGTTGATCTCTATGCTATCCTTCGGATTGGCATCACTCATGAGGGAGACACTCGAAGGAGCAGGGGATGATGGATCTGTAGATGAAAGTTGTTCATCCATACTAGGCCATGCTGTCTGTTCTTCAACTTTACTCAGTCGTTCATTCAAGGCCTTCAGGGCTATTTGTCTGCAGATTTAAGAAAAATTTAGGATACATACTTCATGTCTTTTTATAAATAGTACATAAATAAAAAATAAAAAGTACTAGTGATGTCATTACTTTGAATTATCAGCATGTAAATTTCAGTCTCATTTCAGATATTTAACACATGCTTGGTTCAGAAAAATCTTGATCTGATACGAATAATAACATGTATACAAATACAAGGATTGTAAATCTGTGACTAATTTGAAGTGATTTCTGTAATGTTAAGAATGTTAAGAATGTTAATGGATTGCTGATGAATGTACTTTTCATTTTCACTAACCCAAATAGTGAGTGATTTTATAACCTGACAGGGTCTAGCACAAAAATATTTTGACACAACAAATTTTCAGCATCATATATTTAGACTATTATGCTAAATACTGGTATAACATAACATTACCTTCTTCTCTCTGCATCTGCTGGGTCTGTACCAGGTAGACTTATTGTGATTGGAGATGGTGCACCAACATCATATTTCCTTATTTGCTTCTTGCACACTTTGATCTTTACTAGGAAACTGTGAACTGTAAGATAGCAATACAAGTGACAGAGAAAAAAAATACAGCAATTTGAAAGAGATAAGTCACTAATGTTGTTAAATAAATACCTGTGCATTTGAGATGAAGAATAAATTCATGTAAATATTATAGTGAAAAAGTTACATTAGAAAACTCAGGCACTCACATAAAAATCAAAGATTTTGAGAGAGATTATGAATACAGTACTAGAGGTGCTATTGTTCTATACCTCTTTCTGATGGCAGTGTTTTGTTCAGAACTCCCCTCCTTGTGTTTACTTATTCTCCCTGAGTACACTTTCATGTTTAATCATGCTCATTCTTACCGAGCTCTTTTTAAGTACATGTATTTCCATTGTGAAGTAAGTACTCACTGTATAAAGAAGAATGCCACTTTGCATCCTGGGTTTTTCTAGGTTTTGCCACCATTAGACAAGCCTCAATGACATAGAAGAGACATGAATTTTAAATACGATGTAAATGCTTGCTCATCTAAGACAAGTACAATATAAAAATAATGTAAACATTGTCATTGACCTTGTCGGTCACAAATACATGTAGAGGAAGCCTGGATTTCAATCAAACCTTTTTTCCTTTTTCTAATCAGAAAAGATAGGCAAAGAATTTTAGAGGTTTGCATCATAGCCTACACTGTACAGTTATACCCAGAGGTGAATGCTATTTTTCAATCCTTGGATGCAGTCAGTCTGTTAAAATTTGGTGAATGGTCACATTGAATACTTTAATTACATGTAATTATCAATACCAATTCTTGCATAAATTTGACAGCACTTTAGAAATAGATATGAAATATCAAACACACCTGCTATTGTTATGCTACCATTTAATCAGTGAATCATTATGATTTCAGCTATTTGAAGAAGCACATGTACCTCCAACAGAACAAATAATGGATGTAAACCTCGTCAGTAGATGTATGCTAAAACTTCAGTTGAATTCCTTATACATGTAACTGTTACTGAGAAACGGCACCAGTGGCGGATCCAGGGGGGCCCCCTCCCCTGGGACCAAAAAAGGGCCCCAAAAATGCTGATGACCTTTTTTTTTTTTGCTTGTCAGAGATTTTTTGAGTGAAAAAGGGGCCCCAAAATGCTGAGGACCTTTTTTTTTTTTTTTGCTTGTCAGAAAATTTTGTGAATATTGAGCCCCCTCCCTCAAGAAAACCTGGATCCGCCACTGAACGGCACATATGATGTTCAGTGTGCAAAGGAACGCTGTTGATTCTTTTATGATCCTATACACTGTAGATAAGCCTCTACCAGCCAAAAGGAAATACAAGGGACAGATGTGTAAAATACAACATGAGGGTACCTGTACCAGTACCAATTCAAAGAAGCATGAATAGGACCTCACTGGACTACACATGCTCCACAGAACCTTGAGGATATGTTATTCACACATGCACCTACTAGTCTTGAAACACTCCATTAAACTCCTTATTCTAATGCTGTTGAATATTACACAAGAATATCAACCTACTCCTATTACTGGTAGGTAGTAAAGGTGAAAAGACACAAACAAAATGGAGAAAAAAAAAATGTTGAGGTTCATATCCCATAATTTCACAAGCAAAAACAGAACGAGAGAGAGAGAGAGAGAGAGAGAGAGAGAGAGATGCACATGTAACAGTAAGCCTCCTTTCAGTAAATAAAAGGAGCAAATTAGTTTAATCAATATAACACTTCTCTTCAATGACCTCGATAAATTACGGTAGTAAACTGAAAAAAAAAAATACAGGTAAAGAGTTTAAAACCCTTTTCAAAAGCCTATATACTGTACAAGGATAATGTTGAAATCAGTGGTGTAGACACATGAAATCATTTCATTGGAGGTGGGGAGGGGGGGGGGGTGGTTGACCTATTCATCATATAATCCTCCCCCCCCCCCAATATATATAATATATATAGACAATCTATAGACACCACTGGTTCAAAGAGTAAATGACGAATCTTACCTGTGTTTGCTAGTATAGCAACAAATGGTCGAATAACTTCAGGGAAGAAGCTTGCAAAGGAAAATGTGTCGGCCATGTCTCCTCTGCTTCCATCTGTTTGCCTCTGGTAGAACCGAAGATACACCCATCCTGTCAACATACCTGATCATTAGTAAAGACAAAATAATATCACAGTAATGATTAATAATTATAGGTTACATTATACATTAATTGTACTGCACATCTACATGTAATAATATTTATTTGCTAATTAGTTAAAACCATTATCTATAAACTAAAACAAAGATGAAAATCTAATAAAAAGTTTTTTGAATCCTTGCCATTTACAATTTCTGAATAACTCTCCATGACTTTCACAGAGCATTAAATGTTCTGCCAATCATTTATGGTTTATTTCCATATTTTTTGTTATAAAATCATTATCATGTCCTCCAGTCCACTACTTAGTAGATCTATACTTTAGCTTTGATGGGCATCGCAAGAGGGGAGTGGGGGAGTGAAAGTGAGTGACACACTGGCTTAGCTATAAAATACCCCACCAACAGGGTATAAGGACTTTAAGCAAATCGACGTCCAAGGCACAGGAGCAGGGTTAGCGTTAGGTTCGGAGTTACGATTAGGGATTTTGTTGGCTAAAAAACTTCTTTGGATCCAGCTTCACTAATGAAGTATTAGTCAAATAACAAGACATCTAATCATCTTTTGTGGTCAGTGTCAATAGTGGGGCATTGCTGATTTGGGAAAGAGTCTCTGGTATTGGAGACTTTGGTAACAAGAGGACAATAGAAACAACATCAACAAAAAGGCATTTTTTCTCAGCCAAATTTCCTTCCTCTCTGACAGACTAAGGTCAGAAGCCCTTTGTTTTGTGTCTGGATCACACAAAAAAAAAGGTTTAAAAAATGAAAAGTACATGTAGAGAATCTTTATAGTAGATGGTCAAAAGGAATAATTTTTCAAAAGCAATCTGCTTATCACATTTTCAAGTTGAGCCTTTGCAGCAAATGTAAACAAAGAAAATTAGTATCCAAAATGGGAGGCCGTCTCTCAAACAGGCTACCAACATTCTTGACAAAAGTCTTTTAATGGAAACAGTCTCCCAAATGGGAAAGAAAGAGTCTCCCATAATATCGGGGTGTGCCTCTACAAGTACCGAGTGTGGTGGGGTATTCTAGTTGCTCCAATACACTGTGGTAAAATTTTGTAAAACTTTACACTATGGTAAACTTTACACCACCATTTCATGCTTTTCTAAATATTTGTCTGCAAATTTATCAGAAATTACCATCTGCAAAATCTTTCATAAACTATTTGCAAATTATTATGCACCTCTCGCTCTGTCCACAGATTTCATAATCGACTAATGGTACTTTCACCTTGTAAACCCCTTTTAGTGAACCTTACAGACTTGACAGCAAATTCAGCACAGACCTACTCCACAATTTGTCACACTTCCCTTCCATTGAAAATGGTATGGCAATCCTATTCCCCTTGAAGTGTAATTATTAAAGAGACCAATCTCACATCACATTAAATGCATGTGACATTTTATTTCAAGATCAAGTTACAGTTTTAACTGTTTAAACAAAGATTTAGAGAATCTTTAAATTATCTAAATGCTTATGTCACAGAAATTGCAAGCACCTGCTAATATCATGAATGGATGTGTGGGTGATACTACTCCTATAAATCGAAGCAAAAACGATGATACAAGGAGCAAAACAGGGAGATGATGAACTCTCAATCGTGCTGCTTTAGGAGGTAATTCCGCATCTCCCATTGTTTGTTTCAGAGCGATTGTCACTGCTCCTGCATAACCAGCAAGTCCAAACATGTGTGTATCAAAAAGATAATCAATATTCACAGTTGACAGGTACATAAACAAATAAAGAAATGAAGTCATGATGGCTGAACCAACAGTTGCAATAGCGAAGAAAATTAACATTTCTAGTGCACTCCACAGTGGTTCGATCAGTCTACCGCATAATAACACAAGGGCCACGTCGTGAAGAACAAGCCACAAATGCACTTCAATGAACGGGTGTGTAAACAACGTCCAGACGCGAAAACTTGGTGGAAATATGAGGCCTGGTGTGACTGCAAGAGCTCCCAAATACTTCTCATTGTCAGCTAGGAACGATACAAAATACAGAAAAAGGATAACACCACAAATTGATTTCACCACAACACTGCTTTTCATGAAAACAACCTGAATGTGCTGCACTCCCGTAGGAGCGATAGCGGCCGTGGTAGCCATCTTTACACTGTTGGCCGAAATGACGTGTTTTAGTCTGCCTTAAAGACACACTTATTTGTGCCAAAATTGAATTTAAACTTACGTCATGTAGATCTACATCCGATGCAGGGAGGAAAGAAGTACCTTAATCATCATGCATTGTTTGAAATTTCTAGAGATTAAATGCATTCCTCTTTTCCGTGTAATAAGGAGTTCTAATTCCACATAAAACTACAGAATACTGGAATCAAAACTACAGCGCAGCTCCACTGTATTGCACGATGGATTCCACCCCACCCACCCCCTCCCCCAGAACATTGACTCCTCCACTGCCCCACTCCCCCTCTTTTTTTCTCTCTCTCCCCTAATATTTTTGTTTCTCTCTCCCTTTTTTTCTCTCTTTCTCTCTGAAGTCTTTCCCCGATCGGATGCTCCTCCTTAATTCCCTCCCCCTTTTTCTCTCCCTCTCTCGACTCATCTCATTCTCTCTTACCATCATCATGAATGGTATTTTGACCTACTCAAATAGAAGTTAAAGTTAATTACTGACAGTTTATACATCTGTAGTTATTTATATTCCAGTCCATCTTGATTGCACTCTCAGCATCATCGTCCTCATCGATCATCATCCTCATCACCATCATCATTCTCAACATTGTGCAATTCCCCAGTTGATTCTGACCAAAAAAGCAGCAATTCTTATATGGGTTTAAAGTTTCATTTTTAAGTTAAAATAGTTCAGTTATACAGAATATAAACTGAGGAACAACAACAAAATTTCCCCTCCTTCCAGCATATAGACCCCATGTTTCCTCTTCTCCTTAGATTCTGGAATCTTATAAAATCATATATTCTGCCATGAGCCAGGATATACAATATGTATCATTTTTCATGGAGTTAGAAATCATCTGGCTCTAAAGCAAAACAAACCTAGAATAACATACAAATATGGCTGTTTATTCACTTGTGATTTGACTTATTATATGGTCATGAGCTCTAACCTTTCTCAATCATCTTCCATTCATTTTTTCTTTTAACCAGTATCACACCAATCTTCTTGTTAAAACAGATCTTCATGATCACAAGAACCAGCTTTTTTTTTTTAAATATGTGCCTCTTTGATGAAATCCATTTAAGATTCCATTTACACCCTCACCAAATACAAAAATTAACAATTCAACAAGCTTGATTTCCTTGGTATCATGGCATTTTCTTGGCAGTTGATTTATGTATATCAATATAAGAAAAGTACAAAGCACATAACACTCTCATTGCGACATGTATTTATATTACACAAGTCTATGTACATTATTGTGACATTTGATCATATGGCTAAAATATGTATTATATTCCACTTGTTTGCCATTTCTACATGGTCCACTTAGAGGTAGCACATCTGACGCAGGATATTTCATCTTCAAGACTGAAAGTTAGAGGGAACAGATTCAAATCTAAGCTTTGCTTGTAATGATTCACAGTGACATCTCTTTGAGTATTATTTCTAATGCATTAAAATCATCATCTAAAGGAGATAAAGATGAAATTCAAGAAAATATCCACATTGCAAAAATATCTATGAATGAATCAGTCAGAAAGATATGGGCCAGTATTCTCGAAAGCCACCTAACTTTAAGCCAGGCTTAAGTGTCCGTGTAGATTTAGGCCACTGAATTATGGAGTGCCAAATGTCACCCTCTTAATAATATACAAATCACCATAGTTCTGTAACTAAATGCAAATACAAAGACCTGTCTTGAAGAAATTGATTTCTGATGTTCATTCACACCAAAAAATAATTTGGTTTATTTATTTTGTTACATGAATATAGTAATTTAAATGGAACTTTGGGACTGACAAATGGCCTTCCATGAACCAGCAGCCAAAGAAAGGCCAGGCTTAACTTAGGCTGCTTTCAAGAATACGGGCCCATTTTTAGCTTTTGCTGTCTTTAGAGATCAGGTGATGTGATATTTATTTCAATTACAATGTAGCAGATTTTTCAACCTTAATTTAGATCTTTTCAGGTAAATTTTAAATTTTTTGTTCAACATCTAATGTTATACAATGTGGTATTTGTTAACAATCGTGTGCCCTCTAAAATAACCTTGATTTAAAAATATTTTATCAATTTCCAAGCAACATGAGACTAATTGGTCATGGCTTTCTTCAACAATAACTTAAGTACTTATTCAAAAATCCTGCCGTAAATATATCAAAATGTCTCTTCAATGTGCTGTCATTCTTCTTAATTGATGAAAAAACTATTTGTAAAAATACATTGGAAAATTGCCACCTACAAGGAAGTGATTTGTCATACTGGCACAGGGAAAAAATAAACATTGAAGGCTATCTACAAATGATTATGAAAACAAAACCTTGTCATTACAAATTCGAAATTGACAGAATAAATATTTGTTCACACACAGTAAAAATCTTCTATGTACATTTTTTTTAAGAGCACTGAGAGCAAATTCTCTTTTTAAAAAACGTTAACAACTGCAAATGTCTCTAGCTGTACTGTCTGGAGTAAAAACTGCAGCATAAAATAAAACTCCACAAATTTACACCAATGTCCCTCACATTTAAAATCTTCAATACCAATATCAATATTAATATCACTATATTTGTTGTTGTTCTTGTTGTTTTTGTTATTGATTGGGCAGAAATCATTTTGTGAGGTCAACATATATCCATCCCATTTAAAATGCATGTTACTTTGAAGAAAAATCCCACCTTTTTCTCGTGAACTTGGCTGTGGTTTACATGTTTGTTGTATAGTACGAGTGCAGAATTACTTGGAGAAAAATAGTATTTTCTTCCATCTTCCACGATATAAAAGACAATCATTTGATTATGGAATGTGAATGACTAAAGTTGTGATCTTTGAATATGACTGAATAATCTATAAATTACTTGAGGTATTTACTTCTATCAACCTTTCAATTTCATTTTCATATGTCAATGACAATGTTTGCATTATTATAATTATATGGTACTTGTCTTGAATGATTGGTATCAGTTTAGCAATTAAACAGATAAAATCCATATTCATAATCATTACACTTATCAACTCTTGCCAAATATACCATTGTATATTTTGTCCTAACATCTCATTCTTTAAAATAAATCGCGTAAGGTTTCCTGATGTATTCTACTTTACAAAGTTCTTTGCTATCAATACCACTTTCATATTGCTTCCATGGATGCAATGATATCAGATAGTTCAGTAGTCATTGATTCTAATAGCAAGATTATTAGAACAGTGTGTAATACCTGACACAATCATTTTAAATGAAATAAATAAAATGCATCTGATAACTGGTATAACCTACATTCAATTCTTTACGCCAAAGAGAATTTTAGGTATAAATTCAAATTTATCATCAAGGTGATTGGATTTTAAAAGTTCAAATATGCCTTCTGCTATTTTTCATAAGAGCAATTTTGTACTTCTATCAAGATTCTAATATTCATTCAAGTTTGAACATTGTATCTAAAGGTCAAGGACATCCATGCCACTCCCTTCTGGTGAAAGGATGTGATCTTCATTTTCCTTGTCTATCTCTGATCTTGCTGTGAGGGGTACACTCCCTACCCCTCCACCACCCCCTCCTCCACCACCCAGTAGGGCATCCATCTGTAGCCTCTGGTTGTCACTCAGCTCCTCAAGGCGAGTCCGGATCATGGCCAAATCTTGATGGTGCTGATAAAATAAAAATAAAAAAAGAATATATGGGTAATGGACAATGAGTTTAATGGTTCTTGACAATTAAAGTTAAATCAAACTTGATATGATTAGGTTTTTTCCCAATATTTGACCCTATGCTTTTCAACTATCAAATTTGAAAGATAATGAGAGATAGGAAATCAAATATTAAATGCAGTCACATTTCATGCACTTTACAATACAATTACAAGATTTCTCTTTAAACAAACATTAGAAGTTATTAAGCCATGGGAGGAGTATTGTTGAACTGAATTTATAAATTTGACTGAAATTATCTGAAATGGTCAAACTTGTTTATTTTTCATTCTGACACAAACACATATCTGTAAGCATCACACACAATGCAAATTAAAGATACTAAAGTATGAAAAACATGTTCCATACACAACTGTTACCTTCATTAATCAGTTACCAAACCCAGAATTCCATCAAACCTAGTGTGCACAAATCAAGTGAGGTAACAACACACACAAACAAGAAAAAATACCTTGTTGCTTGGGAAAGAAATGTGACCAAAAAGTCATAATTAAACATGTGCACACCAGTACCCATGAGACTTTACGGGAGAGGGAATAGAAATGTGAGTGGGGTGGGAGGGGGTCCACACAGAGAATGTTAGAGATTCACATTAGAAATATCCAGTTTGTTTCATGTAGTTCTTCTTTCAATGCATCACAAAAAAAGTCAAATCCTTGCTATAAAAGTACATCATCAAAACAATGCTTGTTCAAGGTGGCTTTATATCTATATAACAGAAATATTTCACTCAGGGCTTTGTAAAGAACACAGAAAGTCTAGATAAGTGTTAATGAAACATGAAAGATATGATTTTGGAACATTGTATCAGGACAGCATGATTTGCATTATTCAACCACCACCTCTAGCATGCTGCAGTATGCAATCAAAACTTGTTGGTGCCAGATTATAAATGATGCATTTTACCCCCATTTTGTCTGTAGATGCTGGATGTATTTTGATTTGTGGAATCTGAAACCGGCTTGTCTAGAAATAACAATACATAATCACTCATAATCTTGTACAACAAACGTGTATGTACTGACAAGAGCTGCATAGGGATAAACATTGGAAGGGGAAAGCCAATTGATCAGTGTTTGAAAGATCTCAAGAAGTGATTTCTTATATATAGCCGTGTCTCCTAATTTACAGGATTCCTATAATGCAGTGACTCTGACAATGGATCAGAATAAATTCTAATGAACAAAAAAAAAGAGCAATATTCTTGGATATGTTTGTGGTGAATGAGTAACACCACATACTTATCAGAGTAAAATTACAGCTTCTCTTCTTAGTTCTTACAGATGATTTTATACATATATTTCAATTTTTATTTCATTTTTTAATAGATTTAATACTGATGACATTGTATAAAAATGAGAGCAAGTTGGTCAAAATCCATTAAAATATATCTCATGATTTATTACAAAAGAATTATCATTCTAAATTCTGAACTACATGGAATTCCCTGATTTGAAATCTTCACTTTCAGCACAGTTAGGCTTTCAAGAACACATAATCTTTTAAAAAATAGCTTTTTTTCAAACTGACTAAAAAGATTTTTTTTTTTTTGCATTAGGTAATTAGACAAGAATCCATATACAGTAACTTTCAAAATTCACTGACAAATAACAAATTTTTAGAACTATGATTATGGCCAGTGAATGTGAGGGCAATGCTATTATATTTAATAATTCATTTCATACCTTTTAAAACCTAATTGGCCATTGATGCAATTCTACACAGAATCCTACATTCCCATAGAACAGTATTTGGTCTGGCATACAAAAAGTTAAATACAGTTTTTGATATGATTATGAAATACATCATCAGGCACCTACCTGTGTTGTTTTAAATGGACTAGATGCATCCAGAGGTTGTGTCATAGAAGGAGCTATGAAAGACACTCCACCCATGGGTACGTGAGAGACATTAGCTGAGCTCAGGATGTTACGGAATTCATTGTGTCTTCGCTGCAATTCTCTTAACCGTCTCACTGCTTTGGTGTAAGTCTCTTTGGGTATCTGATTCCTGAAAAGATTCATGTACATGGGTTTATATATGTTGGATTACTGCTGACTTCTGAGCTCAACAAGGCACAACGATTCTTCCTTCCTGTGCTTTGCCTGTAGTTTTCGTTGACTCTGTATAATAAACTCATTACAGGAATAGTACCAAAATGAAGACAACTGTACTACTCGATTATCAGAATATTATGGGGCGCCAATAAGGTCAAAATTAAGAATTTTTAAAATCAATTAATAATTGTAAAAACTTTCATTTTACATTAATAATTAATCCTTAATTAACAATCAATCAATATTAACAATCAATCAATAATATGAACAATCAATCAATAATATTAATAATCAATAATATGAACAATCAATCAATACTATTAACAATCAATCAATAATATGAACAATCAATCAATAATATTAACAATCAATCAATAATATGAACAATCAATCACTAACATTAACAATCAATAATATTAACAAAATTAACGAACTTGTCTTTGTAACAATATGGGGCGCCAATAAGGTCAAAATTAAGAATTTTTAAAATCAATTAATAATTGTAAAAACTTTCATTTTACATTAATAATTAATCCTTAATTAACAATCAATCAATATTAACAATCAATCAATAATATGAACAATCAATCAATAATATTAATAATCAATCAATAATATGAACAATCAATCAATACTATTAACAATCAATCAATAATATTAACAATCAATCAATAATATTAACAATCAATCAATAATATGAACAATCAATCACTAACATTAACAATCAATAATATTAACAAAATTAACGAACTTGTCTTTGTAACTAGCTATAATTTGTGAAAGGACATACTTCCTCCTGAACTAACGTTTAATTTCTGAAACTATTATAGGACATACTGAAACCCATAAACTTTTTTGTAATGAAGCTATATTTTGTAAACTAACGTTAAATTTCGAAAGTAAAAGAAAGTGAAGCAAAAGAAAAAGAACAAAAACAATATTATTGTTTAAATGAAAGACCAAACCTTTATTCAATCCTATCTATTGGTTGAAAAACGTACGTAAATACTTGTGAACCAATCCACTTCCTTTTGAACTAACGTAAAATTTTAGAAACTAAACGACAAACTGAAAACTAATGAACTAAATACAAGTCAACGGTGAGGGCTAAGCTCTCTTGCGAACTTGCGAACCAATCCACTTCCTTTTGAACTAACGTAAAATTTTAGAAACTAAACGACAAACTGAAAACTAATTAACTAAATACAAGTCAACGGTGAGTGCTAAGCTCTCTTGCGAACTTGCGAACCAATCCACTTCCTTTTGAACTAACGTAAAATTTTAGAAACTAAACGACAAACTGAAAACTAATTAACTAAATACAAGTCAATGGTACGGTGAGAGGGTTTATGCACGCTTGGGCTAAAACCACTTGGTCTAATTTCCAGATGGGCTACCTTCATTCGGGCTAAACCCTTTTGGTCCACTCCTCATTTGGTCTAATTTGCACTTGGTCTAATAACCAGAAGGTCTAATGACCACTTGGGCTAATTATCACTTGGTCTAATTACCATTTGGTCTAATTACCATTTGGTCTATTTTATTTCTTTGTAACTTGGTATACTACTAGTTCGTCTAATGTCAGTTTGTCTAATTCCCAGCCAGTCTAAAACTAGTTGGTCTACAGGCATTTCGTCTAAAATCCACTTGGTCTAGTATCCATTTGGTCTACATGACATTTATATGGTCTAATGTGCAGTTGGTCTAACTTTCATTTAGTCCATTTTCCATTTAGTCTAATTGTCAGTTGGTCTAAATGCCAATTTGTCTAAACATCATTTTGTCTAATTATCACTAAGGCTAATTGCCTGTTGGGCTATTCCCTTTTCGTCTAGCACCTACCAACAACACTATGCGTCATTTTGTTGGCCATCCCTGGACAGGTTGTGGCCAGAGCTTTTTGAAAGGGCCTAGGGGGCCGGGGGGTGCCATTGTGCCCCCTGCCGACGAGCGAGTTAATTTACGTTTTAGATGAACAAATAATAATAATAATAATAATAATAATAATAATAGTAATAATAATATTAAGCGATGATGATAATAATGATAACAACAACAATAATAATAATAATAATAACAATAATAATAATATTAATAATAATAATAATAATAATAATAATAATAATAATACATGTAGTTGCATACTCTTCTTTTTTCTTCTTTCTTCTTTTTTTCGTTTTTCTTCTCTCTCTCTCTCTCTCTCTCTATCTCTCTCTATTTGGTCACTTGAAAAATCATAGGGGACAACCGCCCCCTGTGCCCCCCCCCCCCCCCCCCCGTAGCGGCGCCCCTGAAAATAGCAGTTTGCATAGCTCAAAAGAATCAGAGAAGCTTAATGGCAGAATATTTAGTTCTTGATATGACAACAGTGTAACACCTTTGAGCAGGAACTTAGCGAGAGCTGGGGACATTGCTCAAAACTGTTTAATAATATTGCAGCAATTAAGATATCCCCCGCCCGAAGCTTGCTCGCTACGCTCGCTCGCACTCACTTATTGTAACTCATGGCAGTAACATAAAGTCCGATCTATCTCTTTTATTGAGAGATTGTGCTTGAAATTAAACGCTTTTGCGGCATCTTCGTCATGACATCACTCTATAATGCAAGCGCCATGCATGACCTTCAACAAGAATTTGGTCGCTCGCTTGCAAGTTAGGAGTAGAGCAGAATTGCATAATATGTAAAGATTAGAAAATATACCCTTAAAATTTAATGTGTGTTAAATACAATGTAGGGGTACAGCAACGTATCAAAACGCCATTTTCCATTATTGTCTTCACCCTTTATAATTAAGTTCCCCCTTTTCCAAAAAAGGTACCCAGTTCGTTGAAACCCTAAGTCTGTGGGTCGTCTTGCCCCTCCTATGAAAATACCCTGGCACCGCCCTAGCTTTTATTAACATTTGTACATCGGATATCAAATAAGAAACATGAATAACAGATTATCAACCCAACAAACATAATTTGAAGTGCAATAAAAAAAATCAGGTTTTTCTACTTTAGTCATGAAAGGAAGAGGAGACCTATGAATGTTTCAATTACTAAAAAATAATACTAAATAATTGATTTTAATAAATAAAATAATAATTATTAATATATAAAATGTAGGGAAATTGACTGATCTTGAAATAAGCAGCAGCAAGGTGAATAACTCAGCTTTTCATGCACATTTACGTAGATGACTTCTTTGAAGTTTCATTTTTTAAAGTTTCATTTCCCTGTCCTTTCTCAACTTGCTATACTAAATGGCCAGAAGAATAAATAGTAATTATACCAAATGGTCATTAGACCATATGAGAGTTAGACTAAATGATAAGTAGCCCAACTGGTTATTAGACTAAACTGAATTGGACCAAATGATAGGTAGACCATATGGTATTAGCCAAAGTAGGTGTAGCCCAAATAGATATTAGACTATGTGGCTTGTAGACAAAATGACTGAAAATGAAGTGAAAATTAGCCCAAATGGGTTTTAGACTAAATGGGGTTAGTCAAACTGGGTATTAGACGAATTGGTTATTAGGCCAAATGGAAACTAGACGAAATGGTATAGTAGACAAACTGGTTGTAGACAAAATGAAGTTAGACCACGTGGAGTTCGACGAACTGATAATTAGACCAAGTGGTGGTAGACCAAGCGACAGTGTACCTTCTTCTCAATCAATAACTCTATGGCTGAGAGAGCTAAGCCCGCACAGTTGACTTGTATTTAGTTAATTAGTTTTCAGTTTGTCGTTTAGTTTCTAAATTTTTACGTTATTTCAAAAGGAAGTGGATTGGTTCGCAAGTTCGCAAGAGAGCTTAGCCCTCACCGTTGACTTGTATTTAGTTAATTAGTTTTCAGTTTGTCGTTAGTTTCTAAAATTTTACGTTAGTTCGAAAGGAAGTGGATTGGTTCGCAAGTTCGCAGAGCTAGCTTAGCCCTCACCGTTGACTTGTATTTAGTTAATTAGTTTTCAGTTTGTCGTTAGTTTCTAAATTTTTACGTTAGTTCAAAAGGAAGTGGATTGGTTCACAAGTATTAACGTACGTTTTTCAACCAATAGATAGATTTGAATAAAGGTTTGGTCTTTCATTTAAACAATAATATTGTTTTTGTTCTGTTTCTATTGCTTAACTTTCTTTTACTTTCGAAATTTCACAAAATATAGCTTCATTACCAAAAAGTTTATAGGTTTCAGTCACAGAACTCCTTAGGAGTTCTGTGGTTTCAGTATGTCCTATAATAGTTTCAGAAATTAAACGTTAGTTTAGGAGGAACTATGTCCTTTCACAAATTATAGTTTTGTTACAAAGACAAGTTCGTTAATTTTGTTAATATTATTGATTGTTAATGTAAGTGATTGATTGTTCCGATATTATTGATTGATTGTTAATATTATTGATTGATTGTTAATATTATTGATTGATTGTTCATATTATTGATTGTTTGTTAATATTATTTATTGATTGTTCATGTTATTGATTGATTGTTCATATTATTGATTGATTGTTCATATTATTGATTGATTGTTAATATTATTGATTGATTGTTCATATTAAGGATTAATTATTAATGTAAAATGATAGTTTTTACAATCATTAATTGATTTTAAAAATTCTTAATTTTGACCTTATTGGCGCCCCATAGAATATGACATCTTTTAGTATTTGCAATCAAGATTATGAGAGATAAAAAGGTCACACTTTACTCTAATTATCATCAAAACTGGTACAGCAAATGTCCCAAATTGAAGGGGTCAGAGCTTTGAAATGAGGGTAAACAAACTCCTGCCAAGAAGCCTGGCAGCAGGTCTACAGTAATAAACTTCTTTAGTTACTTATTCTAATTTCTTGATAATTTTTTTATTTTTTTTACAATAAACTCAAACAGTCCTACATGAAATTATATTACTAACTGACAAGTATAAATAAACCTTTTTTAAGTGCACGATATAGATATAATGACAAAATGTTCACAAAGCTCCATTAAATAAAATTCTTCTTAGATTGATTGCAAATATATCTCTATTGAATTTACAGTAAACACATGTACATGAATACTCCCATGCATATTGAAACCATAAGATTAGCCACATTCTTATAGTACTGATATTATGTCAAATATGCAAGGATCCAAAAATGTGCTGAAAGTAAAAATTGTATTGAAGGAATGATTAACTGGTCTTTCTTTTCATAGAAATATTTTGTGTTGATACAGGTCAGGAGTTCAGGTTTAGTTAGTCATACTTAATAAATGTTATACATCTTTGGGACGTGTAATCTGACTACGCAAATATTCCTTTTAAACTCAATAAATTTAAATTACAGGTCTACACTATCTTTGACTCATACAGCAATGCCTCAATAACTCATGATGTGTATACATAGAGCATACATGTAGATGAATATAGGACTGACTATTGACAAGACCAGATCAGAATGCAGACAAACATCTAACAGCTTTGTGCAGTACTCAACAAATTCATAGTGTATTGCTTGAGAGACATCCTCTTCCTTTTTTGAGGTGCAGTAACAACACTGACTGAGCAAACTGCGAAAACTATACAAGCAAAAAATCACCTACAGCTGGCAATGCCAACATTTGTTCATCTCTTCATGATCACACAGGAAAAGCAAATTATTCAGTTCCGTGCTACTCTTCACAAGCAATAACACTCCGTACAGTCACTTATGTACAATCTTCATATCTGAAAAAGGATCGTGTACATATTATGCAGTGCCATCTTCTGATGCATTTGGTTAAAGAGTTTGCTGAACTCATCGCAATCACTTGCTGATCAGCCACTTTGCAGATATAATACATGTACATGTATGCACAAGTTCCATGCTACAAATGATTTTTTCTTCTACATTCGTCTGACTGTGATACCATGGAAAGAACTTCAGTGTGAATGTGACTGTGCATCTCAAAACCACAAAAAAGTTGCAGTTTTATCTTCAGTCAGAGCTCAATAAATGTGTGTTTGGTCACCTTCAGGTCAGACTTTTGTTTGTGTGTGTATTTTCTGCAAGAATATACTTTCTCCTATGTAATAGTGAAAGGATGTGCTTAAGGAGTACGCAAAGTTTAAGGACAATCTGATAATCCCTCCACATAAATTTCTATTGAGTTTGAATCCTCTTGTTGTCCCCTTGCACAATACCTCTTGAGCCAGAGGGCTTAATGATCAAAAGACTCCAAACTTTCATTGCCCTTTTCTCAAAAGTAACATTCTTTGGGGGAAGGGGCGGGACATTCTTTCCTTTCTTTCAGTGGGTTCCAGACCATCAAGTTCTGAAGGGTTATTTACAATTTGTAAGCTGAGAAAATCCTCTTTTAGAACCAGACATACATAAACTAAAAAAAATCACAGATGACTTTTTGTTGGTTTTGCAGTGCTGGATCAAAACTTTGTGTAGACTGAAATAGATTTTTTTTTTTAGCTGGTGAACCATGGATCAATGCTGCACTGGCCCATTGTCTAGATTTATCATCATTACTGCTGTGCTGAAACTTTGCACATGTCTGAATGACCAAATTAGTATTTTGAGAAGTCTGACAACCAACAAGCCTATTTACCTTGAACATGAAACTGCTGAAATAAGTGCCAAATTCCAGTTTCCTATGAACAAATCAATGTCAGATTATATCTTCCTATGGTCAGTTGGACACCCTGTCTGGGATACACCATTTATAGAGGAGACAAGGTATATCTACAAACATGGAAACATTAGGGATGTTGATCGCTTTGAGATTTCCTTCACAAGCCACAGCTCTGGCACAGGATCTATAAAGATTGCATTACATGATCTGAAGCTAAAAGATCAACGTCAAATCAAGCTTTCTGTGTTTACGAGAGATCCTGAAGCAGAAATTATGCATGAGCTTATTGAAGTTCGTGTAGATCCACAGGGAGCAACAACATCAACAGCACAGGTAACATCCATACCTTGTCTTTATCATGAACAGACAGTCTGCAGAGAGCTTTAAATGTCATCTCTATGAATTGCACATTTATATGTATTACAACGATTATATTCAATGCAAATGTTAATGTTTTTAATGTATATGATTGTACATGTTTTACGATTTCTGTTATGTCTTTATTGCTAATAGACGGAAATTGAAATTTAGCTGAATTTAACTGAATGGAATGAAATGGAATGGAATTGAATTAAATTAATCTGAAATAATTGAATTAAATTAAACTAAATTCAATTCAATTCAACTGGAAACCTGTAACTCATAACTAAAACCTTTAAAGGTCTTTGCAGATATTTGTCTGCAAGCAAACAAGACAATATCTAAAAGTGGGGTCTTAAAAGTATCATAGGACTTCTCTGAAATGAAAGAAATATATGTAACTACTGTCATGTATTAGAATAAAAGAGAGAGATATTAATTGTCCTTTTTATTTATTTAGTCTTTTTTCACTACATTTTAATTTGACAGGTTCCTCCTGGAACAGGAACAGACACGGCAAACTCAACCCTGCCAACCACGATGACTACTACACCTCTAAGAAATACTAAAATGTGGATTCCTTTAGGATTTATCTTCTTTCTCATCTTAATGCTCATTTGTCTGAAGTTATACAATGATGTAAATCAGATGAAACAAAATAAGAGAGAAACAAAGTCTGTCAACTCATCAGTAACCTGCACTTCTAAGATAGATATGGCAGTCTCAACTAATTAAGACTAAACTTTGTGGTTCATTTTCAACTTTGTATATAATCCACTCTCAGATGAAATTGTTTAAAATTTTGCAATCCATAGATGAGGTTGAAGGTTCTCTTTATTTTTTAAATTCTAACCCCCCCCCAAAAAAAAAAAAAGAAAAGAAAAAAAAATTGTAAAAGAAAATAGTGCATTGAAAGAGGAATACAAATTTATCTGGCCAGCCAAGTAATGCCAACCTAGGCTGTCCTCCAAGTGAGTATCAAATTGGTCTTAGACTGGATGCATCAGGAAAAGCATATTCTTTAACCAGACCCATGACCTAATTCCTTGAACATAGTACATAACATACAAAAATTGACTTCTTGATGTACATGAACTCTTACTAAAGTTAAGGCTAAATAAAAAAAAAATGTACATAATGGGCTCACTGCTGAACTACATTCATTGCATTATTTTCTACATATAGTAAAATCAACAAGATACTTATATCGTGAAGAATTATTTTTACTTACATGTTTAAGTCAACAAAAAATTCATAATTATTAGTTCGGCTTGTGCATTGTAATACACATCCTGCTTACAAATACAATGCATTCTTTTTGCCATAAAATATAAAAAGTTACAATGAAAAAACTAGGTTTGCTACGATGCCAGTTCTCTATGCAAATAATGAATGCATGTACGTATTATCATGATTTAAACATGGTGTACTTTCTAGGTCAATCATGGTTGACTGATATTAGGTCACATCAAATAGCTCTTTGGCAGAGACAGTATCTTTTTGTCTGGAAGCATGACCACCAGTTTTATAAGCATATATACAAAGCATATAAATTAAACCTGTGTCTATGTGCTGGTCTGTTGACTTGATTTTCAGTATTTGTAAAAAAGTTATTGGAAATTGGAATGTATTCATGTATATCAATCAAGGTCTAAAGTATTATTTGAAAGTACAGGACATATATTTCTTTGTTTTTCTCACCATTCTTATCGATGTATTATTCTAAACAGCCGATTACATCTATTAAGGTACAAATTTGTATCATACATTTGTGTATATATATATATATATATATACATGTTAGTGGCAAACAACATCATGCAAACATGCCATTCACCTTTATAAGCAAGGAACCTGGTACAATTGCATTTTTCTAACTATTATGTTTATGTCACTACTACCTCAAATGATTTTTTCTTTCTTTCTTTTTCAAACAATGTATGTACATGTATGATGTTTACCTTGTATATTGTATTCTATTTTTCTTGAATAAATAAATGATATCAACAAATTCCCTTGACATTAGGATGTGTTGATATACTTGTGCAATAGAGAGGATTGATTTGAGGAACCAACAGTGGGAAAGTGACATACATACATGTATATACTCTGTGAAGTTGGATCCTCTCTTCAGGGGAGTTTTAATTGTACATCATTTCGCACACATGGGACTACTGGGTATCCCTAAAAAGTGTTCTGCTCAAGACCATATCCTTTGGATTAAAAGTTCTGTCATTATAATGACAAAGGGAACTACGTACTATGACTATCCAGACGTTTTTCTTGGTGATTCTTGTTTTTTTATCACATCACAGTGTTAAAAAAGGATTCCTGACTCTTTTGAACCTGACTGTAATCAACAGGTAAGCAGGCTGACTCTACATTCTAGGATTCCTTTGGTTCCACACAGCAACAAAACCAACAAGATTAACTCCAGCTTCATAAGACACTGTGATGGGAGGGGACTACCTTATTATTGGCACACAACAGCCAGCTTGTATGTATTTATACTACGCATACAGTATAGTAAAGAGAGATTTGGGATCATTTTACATGCGAGCCAGATGGGACTACTATGACTTCAATGCAACATGACCAATTGGGTTCATTACAGAATGCAATCTTTATTACATTGAATTTTTTTTTAATGGGGAAAAAAAAACTTTTAAAACATTTCCTACATTTTTCAAAACAATCGATAAAACTGTCAAGAATCTTCTTAAATTCGTTTCTGTGATTTTCTACTGTCACTATAAAGCAACTAGTTATCATGTCAGTTTTTCCTTCAATTATATTCAATTGGTGAAGAATGTGATAAAATGCATTGAAATAAATTCTTACTTCAGGGCTTGTTTCTCAAGTTCCAGCTGCTCATTTTTGGCCTCCAGTAATTGGACTTTATCTTGAAGCTTGTTAACAACTTTCTGATACTTCTGCTTTCTCTACAACATAAAATATGAATGTTACAAATTCATTAGGAGTAACAATAAAAATCTACACTACATAATGGACATTAACCAAATAAATATAAATTGATTTTGATATAACACATATTTCACCTTGTCAAGGACAATGGTCAAAAATAATGCATGTGCAAACTACCCTTCTGTGCTTGAAGTGTCAGCATGAAATAAAATGTGCATTGAGTTATTGCAGTAGATAAACACAATAGTAAAATGCTCTATACAAACTCTTCAATAAGTAAACATTCTTTTGCACTTTGGACAAGAATATCATATCAAAATTTCTACATTTTAAGGATCCATACCTGGAATACTGTATGTAAACCAAACAAAAGTTCATTGTTTTACATGAAAAGTATCATTAAGTTCAAAGACAAATAAACTGAATTACCTTTGCATGTGCATGTGTGGTATCATCTCTCTGCTTCTGAGCTTGTCTCGTCTGGCCTTCCAGCTCATCTAGTCTTCGTTCCAGCTGGGTCTTCTCATCCAGCCATGTCATTTTGTGCTGTGACAGCCTCTGATTGGATAAATCTGCTTCTTTCTCTATTGCAGCTTTGGCCAAGACTAACTCATTTTGACACATTTCTAAAGATGCTGTAAAGAAAAGAATAATTATAAGTAATAGACGCCCTTGAACTATATTACTATATTACTATATCCAAGTAAAAAAAACTGTTTTAAAATTGGTTAATTGTGGCTACATGATACAAAAAATGATACACATACCTTGTGCTGTTTTCAAAACATAATATCTATGCAAGAAACATCATAACTTGAACAATAACATTTAGGAATTATAACCAGTTCTCATTTCTACATCATGATGCTGAACATTGGAAACATAGCTAATTTGTACCTTTGATATTATCATTTTCCATCAGGAGTTCTTGCTCTGCTGCATGCGTATCCTGTAGCTCAGCCTTTAATCTTGTACACTTCTCTTTCAACTGTGTGCTAATGGTTTGCTCATGTTCCAGATCCTTCACCAAGGAAATGTGATGCTCTAATTTTGTTCTAGATTACAATGAGAGGATGAGAAACACAAACTTATACCGACATTCTCTGATGTTCAAGTGCAATTTCTGTAAGATGACATACACTGACAAATCACACATACAAATACAAGTGATGATTCTTAAAAATTTCTTGATTAATTCAGCAACAAGAAAAAAATATATAGAGACAATTCCTTCACTGGCGTACTTCTACATTCAGCGTGTCACTATATTCCTCTAAATAAAACATGTTTCTTTATGAACTTTCTAGCACTCCATCTAGAGAGTCAAGATTTTTTAGAGATAAAACTCACAATTATCAAGAGCATAAACTGCATCTTCACACATGCACAAAAACCAATTCATACAAGTTTCTTTGTACATAGTTCTTCCAAGCTATAGTTCTTCCATAGCTTTTGTCAATTCTTTATAACATACAGTTTTATAAGTGTACGGGAATCTGTAGCTGACCTGTAGACATAATTGACTGAAAGGATATTATCACGCCAGACATTTTAAATTCCATATGCGCAAGTAACATGTAGTTCTAACAATTGGTTTAATCCCAAACATTCCAAAGAGCATAATTCAATAGCATATAAACAATAAACAATTCAATAGCTTAAAAAACATTTTTGTTGCAAAACTTGCAACTATTCCAAATGCAAATCCCTTTTTCCCAGCATTACTCTTAACATACATAAAACTAATTTCATCCTTCATCACTAGAATTTTTTTTTCTTCATTAATATGAAAAGTGCAATAAGAGTTTCTGCCTCTTTTATTATCATGTTGCAAATTTTCCTTAAGGAAGTGCACTACATGTATAACATTTCTTCTCAACACAATTCTATCAAAGATAAATAGTACGCTTTAATATAATTTAAGGAAGTAATATGACAACTGATGCTTCAAATATGCTAATCAACACTTCTATTCTATAGATCAGGCTACTTACTTCATATGCTGAAGTTCTCTTTCAGCTTGTTCACGCTGTTTCTCAGCTTCTCTGATTCTTTCCTCTCCACTTTCTTTCTCTGCGTATCTCTGAGATTCCTCATCAATTTTTAATCTTTCAAATTCCTGGAGACGACCCTCCAATTCCAACCTGAGTATCATGAAAATGAGAGCCATCCTTCATTAAGTTTTGTTTAAAGCACATGATTACTATAAGATCTGCAGACAAAGATGAAGCCTAATCAAGTCTACAAAATTGTATTTTAATAGCAAGTCAATTCTGTACAAAAAATGGAATATGGAAAGGTTGAAAAAATTGTGAAGGGGCTGCTACAGAGGCTACGCCTGCTACCTCTACTGGGTAAAAGCTTGTCATTAACTATGTTGTATTACATCAAATTTAGAAATGCAAGAAAAAGTGAGGAATCGATCCCCCATTCTCAGCCTTACTTTGCAAGTCAGCATTTACACAGTAACTTTGTAGAAATTGTATGGAAATGTTAAAAGTCACAAAAGAAATTCAATATCAAGTACCGTACATTAACTCTTAGAGTAGAGTCAGAGGAGATATTTGCAGATTCGTATTCATCTCCTAAAAAAAAATTGTGTTACTTCAAGTGTAGACTGAGGAAAGGATTTTACAAATCAAAAACTATATAAAATTCCCAATGGTAGTTAAATATTTCTTACTTTTCTCCTTCCAGCTTGTTAATCCTGTCCCATTCCTCTTCTCTGACGGACTGTATCTTTCTAGTGACCTCCCTCTCTTTGTCAGCTACAGCATTGGTCTGGGCATCAAGGGACTTCTCTAAAACCTCATACTTGGCTTTCAAACCTTTGATTATAATTCAGGAAAGAGGGAGTTTTACCCCAAAAAAGAATATTACATACAGGTATACAGTGGAGAGGCTCTATAATAATCATTCCTCAAAATGATACATTCTATAAACTAAAAAATTCTAAATACTATTCTAAATACTCATTCAAGTGTTTTACCCAGTGATTACATGAGATATGTACACGATCAATCAACGGTGCAACCAAAATATTGAAATTCTATTTTCAAAATGTGCTGTAAGATATCTGGGGGTTTTTTTCCGCTCAAATGTTTAGGTGGGAAATACATTATTGTAATAGTGCACTTCATATTCAAACTGGCTGTAAAAGAAGTATCCCTGTCCTTGTTTGTGCATCATAAATGACAGCATGTTCAATAGAATAAATCATTTATATATTCATGGTATAAATTACACTGTGGAAACATTGTTAGGTATTCCCATCTTTAGGTATTCCTATCTTTGTCAGTTAATTATCAATGACAGCCCAGTAAAATTTTTGGTTTTTATGTTGGATTCTTACAATGCCTGAGTTTTTAATTTAGAATCAACATACTTTGTCAATATAAAACATAAATCTACAGTTCTAAACTGATGTAGACTTGCCTTCCAGTTCATTCATAAGGCCATCTCTATCCCTCTCTAACTCTCCTTTTGTCTTCATGGCGGACATCTTAAGATCAGTAATCTCCATCTTGTGTCTGTGTAGTGTCTCCTCCATACGATTCCGTAGCTCCATGTTTTGTTTCTCAAGGTCATGGGTCTTTGTAGTGAGACTCCGATGGGTGTCCTGAGAGATTCCAAGCTCCTTCGTTAGTTGCTCCATATGGAGCTGAAGCGACTCCTTCTCACTCTGGAAGACAAGCAGGAAAGGTTCGAAAAATGAATTCACAAATTCTAACACAACTCTGTTTAATACTGGACAATCTATATGTTGTCAGACATTCAAGTATTCTAAATGCTGAATGGTGTTGCACATCACAACACAGCTAAAACAAATGGACAAGTTTAAGATGATGATCCCCAGGATACGTATGCAACAGAGTAAGAACTTATGATGCAAACATATCATAAGCAGTATGGTCAGGTACTTTTCGAATACCAGTAATGGCATATATACAATGTAAAAACCAGTCCCAACATAAATTCAGGCTAAATATCCAACTGTCTTCCTAGTTTTCTGCTCTCTCTCTCTCTCTCTCTCTCTCTCTCTTTCAGGGTCAAATGAGAGTATTCCATTATAGTACAAATGACCATGAACATACCTGAAGAGCCTTGATAGTAGTAGCATGTTCCGATAGTTGTCTAGCTTGTAACCTTGAGACATGGTCTGATTGTAGGCCAGCTTGCTCCCTCTGAGCTCTTATCTCATCCAACTCTGTAAGAAGACCTATAGAAATGTAACGAGAATTTGATAGAGAAGAGTACATTGATTTGTCTGGTAAAATCGTGAAAAAGCTTTCAGAATAGTACTCCTTGTATATCGAAGGCAAGAAATAATTATTAGAACTTCAAGACCTAAGTGAAGTCACTGTTTTGATCATCTACAACTTTTCAAAAAAAAATTTTTTAAAGAAAAGCTCATTTAGGATTGAGTACTTAGCAAAATAAACCAGAGTGTGATTTTTACATTCAATTATTTGTCTGCAATTAAAAAATGTCATAAGTAAATACAACTTGTGTGCAACAGAGTGAAATAATACAGGTGGTTTCTGATCAAATACTAGTACTCTGTTGTTCTGATTCACCTTTTCAACAACAGACTATGGGTACTTGCAGCAGCATTAGGGCCCCGTTTCATAAAACTTGTCATCAATATCAAGTTGCAATAATTGTTATAAGCTACTGCAATCCTTGAATCTGATTGGCTAAGAGCAAATTTGTCATAGAAGACAGGGCAGTTGTTATTGATAACAAGTTTTATGAAACAGGGCCCAGATATCACAATAAAAGAGATAGAGATTTCTTGCATTTAAGTAATGAGGTAATTGGCATGTTTGCTTTGCCTTCATCATGAGGCTTAACTGTCTAAAACATGAATTTTTTGTAAATCAGCGCATCAAGAAATTACTTTTCTGTTTCATACTGTATATCAACTGCAAACATGAAAAATTTGGGAACACCACTTATGTACTAATATGAGTAGATGACATAATTAAACATATCTGAGAGACGTCTAGATAGTCCAGATAACTAACCTTTGACCTTGAGATTGAGTTGTGCATTGTCCCTGTACAGAGTACGGACCTTTTCACTGTCATGTGTGTTCTCTTGACTGTATTTGGCTACTAGAGCCTCTTTGTCTTTGTGAAGATTTTTTATCTGGAGATGGAAAAGGTAAGATGGAGAGAATGCAAGGAGAATGATATAAAACTATAGAAGTTACAGAGACATTACGAGACTTTAAAAAAAATTACTGATGCTAACTATTACAGTCTTGAATACATCTAAAATGCTTTTTCTTTCTTTTTCATAACATTATCATAAGTATACATGTATTTTGACCTCTACACATAAAATTGTTAGATGTCCGGAATTGATAAATAAAACGTTCTCCATATGCATCAGAATCTACAATACTTTGATTGAACCAAGAGATGAACTTACATGTTTACCTTACACATCAATGGCTTACTAATAATTTAAAAGAAAAAAAATAAAGCAATGAAAAAGCAAATATTATTATTATTATTATTATGAAGTATTTGGCATCACCTGTGCTGGGAGGGGAAAAGCTAACTGAATCACTGTAACCCTTAGGTCTCTCCTCCCGATATAACTGATTGGGGTGTGCAGGTGTACCACTACACCGGGGTTTCCCCCTACTCTTATTCAAATAGTGCAGTGTATTCTTAACGTGCAAAGGTGGTGACTTTCCTCTACACGGGGTCTCCAGTTAATGAACCCACGATCTTTGATTCAACAGGCAGACGCTTTACCGACTGAGCCAATGGTACAAATGGCACCCTTTTTCTCCTAGTTCAGAAAAAGGTTATCTTAACCCTTTCGAGACAATTGACCACATTTTGTGGTTTGGCTCAATAACTTTTGATTCAGAGCCCTAATAAATATACCAAATGAATGAGTAGAAAGAACAAAAAATTCTGCACACACTGTGTCCATTTTTGCTGCATGAAAATATTGTATTTGATGCCAGGAATTTTAAAAAGGAGAATAAGCTTTAAAATCCTTAAATTGGCAACACATTGAGAGGTTCAAAATCATTGTTTTTTATCAAAATTGGCAATTTTTTCAACTTTTCGACAAAGTTCCTAACCATGTATGTTGTTTTCAAAGACATTAGGTTTTATTAGAACCATGTAGCATTAAAAGAAAAATATTTTTGTTGCCAATTTGAGGAATAGATTGTGATCAATTTAGCCCTTAAATAATTCCTGTCCTGAAAGGGTTAAACTGCAGGTCTAGAGCTCATAATCAGGTATGATTTCCAACAAAGATAAGGTACACGAACAAGAGTTGAATACTCACATTCAAATAAAGACAGAAATTGGATTTTCTTCGTAATATGCTTTCGAAATCCTGAAAAAAGAAATTTAATTTCCCTTGGAAAAGATGTCCCCATACCTCTGTTTCATACTGCATCTTGATCTCCTCGACAACTCTCTTATGCTCAGCCTGTTCATGTTCATACTCAGACTTCAGGAATGAATGTTCATAACGTAGCTTGTTAAACTCAGTCCTGTAGTGGTCAACCTCTTGTTCTAGCTGAGTGAAACGCTCTCTGAATGGCTGCTCAAGGTCTTCGGCTACTTTAAGTTTGATCAGTTCCAGCTTGTCTGGTGTGAGAGCCTACAACAAAAAGTGTTTCAAAACAACAGAAAACAACATTTACTAGAAGCCATGACAGCAATGCTGTACAATAAACAAAATGAATCAAGATAATTTTTTTTTTAATTGCTATTTATATAATTGTATATTGTATACAATCACTGATTTTCATATCACTAGTAAACTACACACAAGTCATCTAGTTGACATATTCTGTATCATCTATGACAAGGTGTACCATGTATTAATGTGAGGTTGTCAACTTTGTTTGGGAGTGGAGATTAGAAAATATATAAGAGTATAAAAACAGAGGTGACGGTGGCATACAAGTAGAGAATTTCTTTTTAGTGTTTACTTTTCTACTCAATGTTTAAAAAATCTAGATAAAAACGAATTGTTTGAGTCTTGACTTCACTAGTACATGACTTCAAAAAGGTTCACGAAAATTCCTTTCACACTTACCTGTGCTCTAAATTCGTCTAGTTCAGCACATTTGATTGCTAGTTCCCTGTTAGTTTTGTTGACTGCATCTTGAAGTCTCTCCTCCATGATCTGACAATCTGCTCTAACCTGCTCCAGTTCCCTCTGTAGTCTACTATTGTCATCCTGCAATCTAAGAGATTGTTTGACATGAATACAAAACAACAGTCAACAACATCAGCTTTCAGTTTGATTCCAAAAAGAACTGAAAGGAAATGTGCAGGGTAAAACAATATCATGATTGGGTGGTATTCTGAGCACCATTTTAACTCTAAAAATTTTTATTTTATCTTTAAAAAAAAAATTGGTATTCTGAGACCACTGTTTATCTTGGATTTTATCTCATATTTTATCTCAGTCTCCTACTTCTTGCATGCCTATACATGTTGTACACATGATTTAGATAAAATAAAACTTAAAATAGGGTAGGGGCTATTTTATCTCTAGGATGCACGGTGAGTGCGATATTTTTTGACAAGTATGGTGCTAGTCGTTCGATCAAAATAAACAAAAAGATACTGAGTACCGATTATATTTCTCAAGCAACAATTTTATATGATTATCGAATTCTATTTGAAGATTTTCGCCAACTAATATCACACTTGTGATGGTCTTCTAAAACCTTGGAAAGTACCTCAGTCATTTTCAAGGAAATCCTAGCAAGAAGCGTGTTTGCCCTTTGAGGCACGCGTATTGAAAATTGTAAAAATAGCGCATTCACGCTCTCTTGCCCCAGAGACTGGCAGAGAGCAATTCTATTGGCTGAGCATGATGAAAGTGAAATCTAACGACACTTCTTATTAGTTAAAGCATCATAAATGGGTGTGTCTTAGATGAGATAAAATCTCCCTAAAATGGTTCTCAGAATAACGATTTTAAAACATTTTAAGGGTGTTTATTTCACTGACTTAAAATCTCAGATTTTATCCAAGATAAAAATGAATCTCAGAATACCGCCCCTTGTCTTTAATAATAGAATTCACATAATGAAACAGATTGTACAGAAAGTATCTTTAAAATACCACAGGCAGAGAAAATGTCATATATATATACAGCTATGTAGATTTATATCATTCTTAATCATACACTAAACAATAAAGGAGGTCCTATTTTAGCAAAAAACAAAACAAAAAAACAAAGACAAATGACATAACATGGCACAGGTATAAAATTTTCCTCTAAAACACAATACATGCAGTATTTTCAATATTATATGAAACTATTAACTTGATAAAGATCAAGTTTCACTAAAAAATCTCATTATATCCACATTTCATTTAATCTTGCACTTTTTAGTTTGAATAATAGTTTTTGACCCTTGAATGATCTATTCACTGATATTGGTAGTACACATAAATGGTATAGACCACTAGACCTAAATATACCAGTACTATTAGGATTATGAAACAAACAACATTATTAACTAATTTAGCTATACTAAAAGCAAATCTTCTTTCTTTTTAATGTATTGTGAACACATCTAGGATATAAACTTACTTTGTGTGTTCAGCTTTGAGCATCTGGTAGTTAGTCTTGTGCATTTCTCCTCTCATCCTCTCATCAGTCAACATCTTTTGCAGCTCCGTCTCCTGGCTCAGATGAGTGACAGGTCTCTGGTCTAAGCCCTGGCCCAATCCAGAGGGCTGGCCCAGACCCACGGCCAGGCCAGCGGACTGTCCCATGATATCAGTGGATGTGAGGAGGGGTAGTCCATTTGAAGAAGGACCTGTGAAACCTGGTCCTAGACTACTTCCTCCAGGGAAAGCCATTGTGCTACATCAGTTTGTCATAAGGCGGCTGATGTTTGTGTTGTTGATCTGTCATTAGAAGAAATACAACTTTTAACTGAATCCATTCAGAAGTCAATGCTTGATATTTAGGACTCTATGGGAACTCTTAATAAGTGATCTGGCAGCTCAAATCAATGTCAGGAATCCAAAGAACTGACACAATATTGGAAAAGTATGATTTAGATTCTGAATCTGAATTTGAAGAGATAGGGCTCGACCCTCCTGCAGAGTAAAACGAGTTGGGGTGTGTGTGCTCAAAAAATAATAAAATAATAATATTGATAATTCGGTTGCAGTTTAGCTTTGGGGTCTTGAATGTTTACTACAGTTTCAGGTAAAGAATTCCAATCTATAAGTGTTTTCGAAGCATGAGCATTTAGAAGAATCATTTGAACTGATTTTGAGATCTTCTGGCTTAACGAGTGACAGGGTGCAGCAAGTCCTGAATTGAAATGGAAAGATAGCCCTCATGAGCTTTGAAGGAGGTGGTGAGATTAGCTATCCTTCTCCTTTCAGCAAGTGTACTCCAACCAAGTTCCTCTATCATGGCAATGAGTCAAGCGACACTACTATGCCTGCTGTAGTGACTCTTCACAAATCTGAAAGCCTTTCTCTGTACTTCCTCCACTTGTGATATGAGATCGTTAGTATGAGGATCCCAAACTGATGAACAATATTCCAAAGATGGTCTGACTAAACAGGCCAGGAGCCTGTCCTGAAAGAGTCGCCCCATTTTACCCATAAGATTTGAACCCTTAAAGTCACTTAGACCATCTAAGTCATTGACAAAATGGTTGTCAGCTTGACCACAGCCATCAGGTTTAGCCCCGAGAGCCCCCAAAAGAGATCCAAAAGAAGGGGCCGATTTCACCCCATCTCCCCCATGCACCAAGTAGGAAAAAGGATGACTGGACATTACAAAACACAAAAAACTGACAAAAACTCCCGTCAGGATGGGGTGTCAGACAGCCCCTAGAAAATATTTCCCTTGAAGCCCAGGGACCATACTCACAAGTGAAAAAAACAATGAATTTTAGCTGTGTCCAAAAGCTAGCTATACGAGCTCTGTGGCTTATCAATCTGGTACTGGCCACAGAGCTATACAGCCCATGCCTATACTGTGTGTGGAGGAGGATATCAACCAAAAAATCTAGATCTAAATATCACCATTTCCCACATACTGTGAGCCATGCAAACCACCCTCGGAGTTTGCTAAAGGGGTTACCTTCCAGGATCAACTAAGATTGTAAAAATTGAATGAATAAAAAAGAAAAAAAGCCACAAAATTGGCAGGTGTGATCAGGTTTTTTTACCTTGCACTTATAACTTGTATATATGGGACTACACATGCAAGGTAAGATTGGTGTAGTCCCATATATACAAGTTACACTGTGTAACTTGTATATATGGGACTACACCAATCTTACCTTGCATGTGTAGTCCCATATATACAAGTTACAAGTGCAAGGTAAAAAACCCTGATCACACCTGCCAATTTTGTGGCTTTTTTTCTTTTTTATTCATTCAATTTTTACAATCTTAGTTGATCCTGGAAGGTAACCCCTTTAGCAAACTCCGAGGGTGGTTTGCATGGCTCACAGTATGTGGGAAATTGTGATATTTAGATCTAGATTTTTTGGTTGATATCCTCCTCCACACACAGTATAGAGTAAAGGCTCTGGTGTGCGGCCGCTTAAAGGGAATTTGCTGATTTATCAATCAAAGACTCGCACATAATTCAATACAATCAATTCATAGTCCAAATACTTGCTTACTAAAGTAAATAGAAGGCAAAATTAAAATTATTGACCAATAACGTGGTCAGTAGTGTCCATTTTTCAAAACGGTGCTAGGGGTCCTGTGTGCGGCCGCCTCTACCCCTGTGAGCAGCCGCCCATGATATGTCGGGCATTCAGCATCATATTTGTGACCAAGTGAAAGAAAATTAATATCACATTTCATACATTACATTCCAATACTTTATAAAAATTAATAATATTCTGTTGAAACCCATAAAATCTGTCAAACATGATGATCTATCAAACGCCATGACCAAAAAATGAAAGCAGACCACAGTTTCCTACAAAAACCTGCATTTTGTACACGTTTTACACAGGGTGGCTGCTCACCAGACCCACTCAGAAAAATGGCACTGGTGAGCGGCCACCCCCATGCAGCTTTCCCTGTGGTAGTGTAAATAAAAATTTCTGAAGCAAAACATGAACCATCAACTTCATTCTCTTAAATAAACATCAAATTACACATCAAATTGAACAAATAAAGTTTAAGTATTGGTTTAAGTATGTCATAGTCTCTTAACTTAAAAGTTAAGAAACTGCAATTTTTTTGTTGATGACTGGTGGCGTACATTTCTCATGATGTTGAGCGAGATTCAGGATACTTACTGCTTTGGCTGAGTATGTTTTTTGGTGCAATAGAACCTACCTGAGACTGTCCAGGGTAATTTTTGAAGGGATATCAAATTTTTTTTTTTTTTTTCATTTTTTATTCACCGCCGGCTGCTCACAGGGGACCGGCCGCCCACAGGAGCACATACTCTAGGCATGGGCTGTATAGCTCTGTGGCCAGTACCAGATTGATAAGCCACAGAGCTCGTATAGCTATCCAAAAGCAGGAGGATCGAGGAAGAAGGAAAGAGACCTATTGTCCTATGAATTCCGATTTCGGAAGTAAAAATACACCGCAAACTTCCGAAATCGGCACTCATAGGCTTTGCCTATGTGGGACTGTGTCCAACATTCATTGTTGCAGCAGTCACAAACAGACAACAAAATTGCTCTAGATCTAGATCTAGGTCTATGCAAGATTCAATTTTCTTAAATTTGCTAGATTACCTGATTCAGGACTCTTCAACTCTTACTGTGCCACAAATTTGGGGATTCAGAATTGAAAATGAAATTTTTAATAATTATTTTCCTCTCATGCATGAATTGTCTAGACTGGAAAAAAAGGCCCGCTGATACACACAAAAGCTATTGCAGCCTATTCTGTAACTCCAGGGAGCTCGAACGCTACGCGTTCGAGCTCCAGGTACAAATAACCGACGTCTGTTTGGTTAAATTCATTTGTTAGTTTTTGAAGGTAAGATGAAAATTTGTACTTACATGTCAGGATAATTACTTTATATATGCAGTAGGCTTTCAGATTTCACGATTTGACGATCATTTCGATGAAAAAAGATAAATTTCCTCTCCGAGCCGATCTTTCCCGTGTGTTGGAACTCGAAAGCGCGAATTGGTGCAAAACCGCGAATTGCCGCCTATGCATGTAGAAAATAAGTTCAGCGTGACATGTGTACAATAATTGCACAGCATGCACATATGCACAACAAACACGCACAGCTGGTGCAGTCCATGCAGTTATTACGTGAGACGGTGAGTGACTGACTACCAAACTACCAACACATTCTGGATCACCCCCCCCCCCCACTTTTCAAAGTGGATTTACGCCCCTGCTTCATGATAATTAATGAGAAATGTTTGATGTTTTGTAGGGTTCAGAGCGGGTTAAACAATGTTACACGATCCGCGTCTAGCAATTTGCGGTTTTGCACCAATTCGCGCTTTTGTCAAAGAAATTCTATAATAATGACATAGAATGTCTTTGACTTTTGTACTCCAAAAAGATTATAGAATCTCTTTGTTGTACTCCAACACACGCCGCCGCGCTGGAACACTGTCGCACATACGTAGAGTATGACACTACGCGCTGAACTTATTTTCTACATGCTTAGGCGGCAATTCGCGGTTTTGCACCAATTCGCGCTTTTGAGTTCCAACACCCGTGTTGTATCGTCGATGCAAATGACTCGTATTCACGGTGCGCATGCAATTCAGCGCATGCGCATTGCGAATGCGAGTCATTTGCATCGACGATACAACACGGGGAAAGATCGGCTCGGAGAGGAAATTTATCTTTTTTTCATCGAAATGATCGTCAAATCGTGAAATCTGAAAGCCTACTGCATATATAAAGTAATTATCCTGACATGTAAGTACAAATTTTCATCTTACCTTCAAAAACTAACAAATGAATTTAACCAAACTCATGGCGATGCAGACGTCCGTTATTTGTACCTGGAGCTCGAACGCTACGCGTTCGAGCTCCCTGGAGTTACCTATTCTGGAGTACAACTACAAGGTTATCTTCAGATAAGCTTGTACATGTATAAGTTTTTTTTGTTTTTTTTTAAGTAGATCTAGTATTTATTGATTCATTCAATTCAATCATACAAAATATAGTGTATCTCAACATTAACATTAACAATATAAGTCGAATCATGAACCTATCATGGCAATGAGTCAATAAGTGCGAAATCGGAAGACTATCGAGTATCGTATTAGGATTTTTCCCCCAACATAAAGTGAAGTGTACGGGACTGATATTGGAATACAGGTTACTAATTAATTTTCATCAGAATTACCCATTAATCTGTAATTTATTATAATAATTACACAAAAACAATATTACCATCGTAGAATCACTTACACAATTATCTACATATCACTCCATGGAGGTATTCCCGGTCTAGAAAGCACAGATTAATTATTTTTTACGTGTCTCAATTTTGAAACTAGCTGTGGTATAAACACAAGAAGTACGCATGCGCAAGCGTAGGTATGGTCATGAGAGCCAGGGCAGCGTTTCATCAAACGGTCATAAGTACAAGTTCGCCGACATCACATTGAAACGCGTGTATTAAAATTAACACGCGTTTCAATAGGATGTCGGCGAACTTGTAGTTATGACGGTTTGATGAAACGATGCCCAGGGTTCCCACCATGAGGGGTTCCCATGCTCTGTACATTTTTGGTTTAATACAGTAATGATTATATTTACATCATTTACATGTATGATTGTACACTCTTCAATATCATGTCCATGGATGATATGAGAATAAATTTCATTGTCATTATCCATTAGAAGGATAAGACAGATAAAAAGAAAACAGGCATCACAGGGAAAGTCTATTTATGAAAACCTTGATTAATAAACGTTCACTTCCTTTTGATATTGTAATATCTTAATAGAAAGGGGTTTCTTTTAAATATTCGAGAAAAATTATGGCATATGCTCTATTATATTTGAAATTATAACTTTGAGAGTTTTTAAACTAATATGAAAAGTTACATTCCACTATATAGGTGTGACAGTGGCGGTCCTGGCGGATCCAAGATTCTCTGGACGAGTGGAGTGCAAATAATTATGTGACATAGTTGCAGCATAAAACTTGTAACCACTTTTTCCTGCATGGGTACCTCTTTATAGGCCTATTCCGAAATTCCCTGACAACTAAAATAAAGAGCCTTTTGGGCTGAAATTCCTGCCGGGGGCACAACTGGGGTACATTATTTTTTTGTAATTAACACTACTTAATGCAGGGGCCGCGGAGCGTTTTTGGAAGTCCGGAGGGGGTGATTTGATTTCACTTGAATAATGACAATTTCGCACCTTTTTTTCGGGGATGTTATGAAACGTGTCTACTCAAAAAAAGTTATTAAAGTATCCTGGATCTGGATTTTGCCAGATCTACCACTTGTGTCAGTATATTTTCCCTCTTATAATTTTCAGTCTTTCTTTCTTTCTTTCAATTTTTTTTTTTTTTTTTTTTTTTTGGGGGGGGGGGGCTATTATTCTTGCTTTGTAGCCTTCCCTTATACGTTCATGTACTGTAATGGATTTTAAGGAGGTACAGGAGGGCCCTGTCTTATTATGGTGTGCCCCATCAACCTTACGAATATCGAAAATAATCAATTTTGATCTGTGCTAATAATACTATAGTATTTTGCTTTACGTCTAGCATTATAGGAACCTCTGTTTTATTAAACTAAGCCTTTAGCTGAAACAAATAATTTTAAACAGATTTGATATACTTTTATTCACTATTTCCTCTTTCTCGATCATAAATTCACTCGAGCTACGTCGCTTTTCTTTTTCTTTTATTTTTCTCCTTATTTCATTTTTACGTCGTCTTTTCTTTTTACCAGAGGCACTAGCGTAGCTGAGAAGGGGCAGACTGCCCCCCTGACAACTCTTTCCCCAATTTTTTTTTTTTTGAGAATTATCCCCCCCCCCCCCCCCCCCCCCCCCCCCCCCACTGTGCGACTTTTGGAGGGCTGGCGAGAATTTAAAAAATACCGATCTCGATCCCTTTTAGAGCTGATAACCTTTTTTTTTTCTTTCTTTTGCTTGTCAAAGAATTATGGAGGAAAACATCTGATAACCCTTCCCCCCCCCCCCCCCCCATTGAACGACTTTTTTGAGGGCTGGCGAAAAAAAAATTGTCGCCAATTATTATTATTATTAAAATTCAAATTTTTGTTGTGAAATATTTGTGATTTTCACTAAATATGTAATCATGTAATTGTAATCATTATAGCGATATTATACCTGAGAATTAACGTATATTCCTGAGGTGCTTGCTCGCTGCGCTCGCATAAGAACAACAGCAGAAATAATAATGATATTAATAATAATAATAATTGCTATTTTATTGTTAATAATGATATTAATGTTATAGTTATTATTGTCATTCTTCTTATTATTATTATCATTATTATTATTATCATTATAATTTTTATCGTTATCATTATTGTCATCATCATCATCATAATTATTATCATCACCATCATCATCACTATCATCATCATCACTATCATCATCATCATCTTAATCAATGCTATGATGATTGGATTGAGTGCGAAATGAACATGGTTACGTTAGGCTGTCTTGCTCCCCCCCCCCCCCCCCATCCGAAAAATGGATCGACGCCCCTGGTTTGATGCACAGGTTTTTATTGTTTGTCCTCCAGCATGGCTGCTTGTGGGAACCCTCTATATCGTCAGTCACATTTCTAGACCCTTGCTTTCTAATTCAGTTTTTAGATAGGCCTACACAGTCGTTTGGGGACTATAGTCATAACTATATAGGTCATAACAATATGAGCTCAAATTTAAAAGTGCTCAAAGTCGATTTCTTTTCACTGTCACGATGTATACAATCATGTAGATTATCTCGACAACACTTCAAATGATTGGTCGTCAAAACATATTGAAGTTGTTTTGTTTTGTTTTGTTTTGTTTTCTTTGTTTTGTTTTTTGTTTTTTGTTTATTTGTAATGATAATACACGAAACGATAGACTGAAGCAGCAGTGCGAACAGACCTCAATTAAGCTTCTTGTTGACGTGGCCACGGAGGCACCTCGAAATCGGGAGCACTGCCTACCAAAGCGTTATACGTTGCCATATAGAGATCAATTTGTGATAGTTGTCATTTGTGATAGTTGTCAAATTTGCAACATGGTACCAAAACCGAATTAAACTTTCATATATATTTCTCCACTATGTAAATCATCAGAGGCTTATTGGTCTAGTGGCAAAATTCGCTTAGGGTGCGAGAGGTCCCGGGTTCGACTCCCGGACAAGCCCGTGAAAAACTTTTGCTCCCTGAAAAAAAAGGCTCATTAAAATGCAATAATAAACTGGGGGGGGGGGGGGGTTCTCTCTTTTCCTATTAATCTGCAATAATCTATTTCATCTGGATGGTAAAGGGAAATTAAAAATTACGCCTACATTAAACATTTTTGATAAAAATAAATAGATAAAGTATATTTTGATTTACAGACAATGCCTCTACTTTAAAAAAAAAAATAATAAATTTACTTGAAGTATATAGGCTAAATAACTTTCTACCTTTTTTCCAGCTTTGTTCTTTACGTTTCTTAGTTTCAGGCAAGATAATATTTCACTTTTGGGAGGGAATTTCTGTTTCCATCAGCAAACAGTCCGGGAGAAGATCCAGGATTTCCTATAGTAGGATGACTGGGATCTGAACCCATTCAAGATGATGTGTACATTTGATGACAAACTGAAATTATTGAACTATATCCATAATGTCAATGAGCCTGGCAAGTGAGGCTTGTTGGTCTAGTGGCATGATTCTCGCTTTGGGTGCGAGAGGCCCCGGGTTCGATTCCCGGACAAGCCCCGTGGAAAACTTTTGCACTCTAAATGTGTCATGCTAATCAATATCAACGGACTATTGTCGGTTTTGTCTTTTGTCAGAAATCAGAATTTATCATTTCAAGCGAAATATTTTTTGAATGTCACTCGCATCTAGTTTTTACCGCATAATCCCTCATATTGTTACAACATATTTGTTTTCAAACTTTTATTTCGAAAATATATATTTTGGAAATGTGTATACATTTTCCATGTGCAATTTTAGATTAATGATTGCCAAACACCACTGGCGTGAATCCTGGGGGGATGGGGAATATATCCCCCCCCCCCCACCTCCACTTTTCGAGGAGGGGGGGGGGATGGCCTGTACAATCATTCCCCCCCCCCCCCACTTTTCACGAAAGAAATGAAAAAAATATATGTTACTAGATAATTGTGTTAGATTGAATGTGAATGTATGGGAGGGGTATATGCCTATGGGTATTTTTTGAATGACAAAACGTGCCTTGTGTTTGTCAAACAAGATCACGTTGGCAAATTATTTCAACCATTCCCCCCCCCCCCCCCCCCCTCTTCGATACGGATTTACGCCACTGCCAAACACAGTGTTTTAAAGCTAGGGCTGCTTTCCATTTTGTTTATAACGTGGTGTAATGCCTCTCTTGTGAAACCGGGGTATGGCGTGTTGATCATTGACGTGGCACTTACGAGCAGTGTCGCAATCGGAACAAAGACCGAAACAGAGAGAGAGAGAGAGAGAGAGAGAGAGAGAGAGAGAGAGAGATGGGGAGAGAAAAAGAGTGTAAAATAGAATAAAAGAATATGATACATTGATTTGCCAAATAAAATAATAACAATAATAATTTCATTAGGCCTATTCTTTCTTTCTTTTTTCTTTTTTTTTTTTTCCTTCTTTTTTCACTTCCATCTTTTCCGTAGGTGACCTAACCTTCTTTTCTATTTCGATTTTCTACCCGGTACTCCGTTGTTTAAGGAGAAGGTGTGCATAATAAAGAAGCAACCATATTATTACCTGCAAATGTCCGTTCGTTCGCACTGTCACTGTGAACCTGGTTTATCTTGACAACACATTTATTAGATATAGCAAAATATCCATATATAATATCTAGTATATAGGCCTATAATGCACATGGGCGCAAATCCAGGGGGGAGAGGGGGACATGTCCTCCCCCTACCTTTTTGAAAATAGGCCAATGTCCCCCCCCCCCCCTTTTTGAATAACCTTTTTTTTTTTCTTTCTTTTTTCAGAAAATTTTCAGACATTTCGGACAGGGTACAAAAGTTAAATCATGTGGCGTCCCCCCCCCCCCCCCCCCCCCCCCGCCGAATTTCAAAATGGATTTGCGCCACTGATAATGCATAAACAAAATGATCATTCTATCAAAACTATCCTTCATGATCACTGCTAAAGATGCGTCCGGTCCGGGAGATGTGTGGTAGCTTGGATCAGCAGTGGGAACATACCTCAAGTCATCACAATCATCTTGTCAAAGTGACCACGGAGTATATAGTCTGGTTCACTATGTAAGAAAATGGGCTTTCGTTCAAAATTTTTGGAGATTAGCGAAACTATACATTTTTATAATCGTTAGAACATGGGAAATTCAAAAATTGATGTTGGCATTTGCACAAATCACCGGCATAGCGGCCATTTTGGATTTTCAAAATGGCCGCCATGTGTAACTCGTACTGAACAAATTAGAAGATATTTTTTTAACAGAGCGTCATCTTATCATATTACCTTGTATGTATCATCATATTAAAGGGCATTAAATTTTCTACAACATGATACCACATTTAATGGGTTTGGTGATGATTTGCGATACAATTCTTGGCCAAGAATGTGATTGTTTAGATATTTTTTTACAAATATGAATTTCTTCAAAATACCTTTTTCTCATTATTTCAAAAGTTATTTTCACTAATTAATTCAAACTTTTCAGAAAACTGCCCATATGTACGGTTAATATCATATAAAAATTACAAGTCCATTGCTTATAAAACAAAACAGTTATAGCGCTCTAAAGCTGACACTTTGATATTAGCTAAAGTAGAGAATCGATAACAAAAGTGGTTACTAAGTGCTGCCTTCTCCCTGACAATGGTAACATTGGGAGACGTGAAATGGATTATTTCGGTAGTACATGCTATTGTCATGCAGATGAATATTTTAATAGGAAGTGTGATGTCAGATGATTCAATACGATCAATTTTTTAGTGATATACAATTGTTTATTAGTTCCCGTTGCTATGATACAAATGTGTCTAATAACCGATGATATGTGTTGAGAAATAAAGGCTAACCCTCCAATAATATATATGAGGAAACCTGGTTTTAAGTGCTAATCACGATTCACACTCCAACACACATATAAACTAGATTATAGGGTACAGAACTTGCACCCCTACATGTCCATGCCTTCCCTTCACCCTTTCTGTTTTTAAAATGAAACAAATTGGTACAAAGTAATATTCATAAAGTACTTTGGATAATGGTAAAAAAATCAATGAGTCTTAACAAATCATTAAAATCTCATGGTTACTGGAAAAATATCTGCCAATGCCTTACCCTTCTCTCCCCCCCCCCCCTCACCCCCTTTCCCTCTAAATTTTAACTTAAAACAATACCTACAAGTATTATTGGTACAAGGAAGCAATTTAGGCCATCAGTGAAATGACATGGGACCTTTATTCACGTGATAGACAAGATTTACACTCTAAAAAAGTAGATACTTGGTGGTGGGGTTCAAAACTTGCACCAGCACCCCCCCCCCCCCCCCCCCCTCAGTTGTACAGGGAGGACATATTGATACCAAACAGTTTTTACCATCAATCCAAGTCTGGTTGACCCCCAAAATTGGGTCCCCTGTAACATTTCCAAGCACTTTCAATATTAAAACGAGCATAGTCTTACGAGGTGGGGAGGGGTGGGGCTAGGGGCTGAAAATGAAGTTTACATTCGGGCAAGAGGCGTCAGCCCCCCCCCCCCCCCCATGGCTCAGTTGTAGATAAAGTTCATCGGTTGGTCTCAATCAGCGCATTTCACGCCTCTCTAAATTTTGACTTTCTTCATTTCAGCATTGCAAAAATCTTTTGCCACGAAAGATCCTTCTAAACTTAGGTGACGTTTTGAGTAAAAAGTGATTCAACACGATATTTCTAGCTACCACTGTTTATCTTATTTTTTAAAAATTGTCTTACTTAAGCTTTACTATTTACCTTAAATAGAAAAACTGAAAGCAAAAAAAATGTGACCTTTCCAGATTTTTTCTCTGTTTTTGTACAGAGTGGTTAAAACGCAATATTTCTTATTCTGTTTGTATATCTTTATTTCTCCTTATTTATGTTATTAAGCTTTTACTATTTACCTTAAAAAGCAGAACTGAAAGTAAATAAAGTTAAAAAAACAAACAAACAATATTGCATGTAGGGAATGAGCATTTTAAAGGTTGTGAGCTGTCTGTGCTGTAATGGCGTGATCCTACATGTATACAATTGTAAAAGATTAGCCTAACTGGAGTGCCCTAAAACGTCTTTGGGCCAAGTAAAGTATGTAATAAATATTTGTTGTACTGTAAAATACAATTATTTAGTTTGCACATGCTGGTCGACATATTAGAACAGGAGGTCTGTCTCTAGTTTGACTCAGTATAATTGAGTAGTAGGTTAAAATAATACAGCTAAAGAAATGCACTTGGTATTTAATTCAAGGGTTGGTTATCCGGGGGGGGGGGGGAACTGACCAGTGATGATAGTCGATGAGAAAGTTCGTAGACTGAAAAACAAAAGTCGTTAAAAGTGACTTTATTCATTTGCATTAAATTGTCTTTCAACCATATATCTTGCTTTATATGTCTGTTATTAGAGGGTCTTTTTTTCTGAATCAATATTCAGATAGAAAAGGGATAATAAAAGAAGAAGAAATTACAAATGATCTACAATGAAATAAAATCAAATTGCTGTTTTTCATTCAAATTATACAAAAATATAAATTCTTGCCTGAAGAGAAGAAAATTAGAAACCAAAATATAGCATGACTGTATAATTTTTCTAAACTTGATGTCAAAATATGTGCAAGACTTCAAGGACAAAAGCCAGAACGTGGCGTAGTTTCAGTTTAGAGAGGCAATGAAATTTGTCTGAGGGCTCCTAGCGCCCCTAATACTTAAAGTGAAGGAAGAATCAAGATTATAAGTTTGTGATAAATATTTCCCTTATCAAGGAAACATAAGCATCATATTTCATGTAGTTTTTATGCTGACCATAGAGAAAGGGCAAAATATGCATTTTATGTCGGTCATTTTGAAAATCCAAGATGGAAGCCACATGAAGCGTTGAGATGGGAACTCTAATGACGTCACCAATGTTTTTCCTGACCCTGGAAACATAGTATTAGAATATTCTAATATGTTTCTAGGCTGCCTTGAAGCAGAGATAGGGCAATATAATATTTCATGGCGGCCAAATTGAAAATCCAAAATGGCCGCCATATGCGATGAAGCGTTGGGAGTAGAAGTCTAGTAATGTCACAGATTCTTTTCTTGACCCAAGAAACGTAGGATTGGCATATTTCATTCAGTTTCTACGTTGAAAAGAAGCCGACGCAGGGGAAAAAATGTATTTATGGCGGCCACTTTGAAAATTCAAAATGGCCACCATGTCCAATGAAGCGTTGAGAGTGGAAGTTTAATTATGTCACTAATCGTTTTCCTGACCCAGGAAACAAAGTACTAGCATATTCTGTTAAGTTTCTATTGGTTGTCTTGAATATATATATATATATATATATATATATATATATATATATATATACATACATATATATGTGTGCCATTTTTAAAATACAAAATGGCCGCCGTGTGCGATGATGCATTAAGATTAGAAGTCTAAATATGTCACCAATTGTTTTGTCGACCAAGAAAAGGATTAGAATATTTTTGTTAAGTTCCTAGGTTGACCAGAAGCAGAGATGAGGCAACTTATATATTAAACGTATGCCATTTTGAAAATCCAAAATGGCCTCCATATGCAAGGAAGCGGTAGAAGAACATGTCTAGATGTCACCATTTGTTTTCTGCACCCATAAATAGTAGGACTGGCCCATTTCATTACGTTTATACCTTTAAAAGAAGCCGAGATAAGGCAAATTATGTATTTTATGGCGGCCATTTTGAAAATCCAAAATGGCCACCAAGCCGGTGTTTGTGCAAATGCCAACATCATTATTTTGCTTATCCATGCTCTAACGATTCCGAAAATGTATAGTTTTGCTACTCTCCAAAAAATTTTGAACAAAAATATATAGTGAACCTTACTTGAAGGCAGCCCTTGGCTTTATTTCTCTGTTTTAGAAAATATCAAAGTGTAAACTTTAGGGTACTATAACTTTTTTGTTAGATAAGCAATGAACTTGTAATTTTTATATGATATTGACCCTATATATGGTTGATTTTCTGTAAAGTTGGAAGTCATTAGTGAAATGGACTTTTGAAATATGGAGAATTATGTATTTTGAAGCAATTCATATTTTTGAAAAAAAAATGATAAAAATCACATTTTCTGCCCCAAATTGTTGTACAAATCATCACGAAACCCATCGAATGTGGTGTCATGTTGTAGAGAATTTAATGCCCTTTAATATGCTACCACAAAAATGACAGAATGAGGTTCTGTTACAAAAATATCTTCAAAAGTGTTCAATACTAGTTACATATGGCGGCCATTTCGAAAATCCAAAATGGCTGCTCGGTCAGGGTTTTGTGCAAATGCCAACATCAATTTTCGGATTCCCCATGTTCTACCGATTCCAAAAAATGTATAGTTTTGCTAATCTCCAAAAATTTTGAACAAAAATACATAGTGAACCTGACTAATAAGTCACAATATCGGGAGCACCGCCTGTATACCAAAGCGTTGTCCGTTGTCTATACTTTGCAACTTCGTATATACCAGAACCGAATCAAACTTCTGTATATTTCTTCACTCTATGATAACTTGAGGCTTGTTGGTCTAGTGGCATGATTCTCGCTTAGGGTGCGAGAGGTCCCGGGTTCGACTCCCGGACAAGCCCACCGGAAATTTTTGCACCCTGGATTACAGATAATCTCATTAAACCTATTTTTTATTTGAACTTTTGATCGTTAATAACTCAAAAGTAAAACTCGTATGAGACTGCAGGTTTTCAAAACTTCAAATTGAAGGATGTCAAATTTATTTGGAATAAGTTTTGAGAAATTTCCTTCATTAATATTCTTAAAATAATGCTCTGAACATTATTTTAATTAGATTTTTACTTTTTGAAAAATTGAGACAAAATCTCTGAGTGTCAGTAATTATTTCAGAACACAACAATTACCACTGTCCATCGCACCTATCATTTCTGCCAACCTTTTGCTATATCCAGTGTCATTTATTATTCATGACTTTGGGTTAAAAGAGGTGCTCTGGAATTTCAGTTGCAATGCTCAAAAAAGGTAATTGTTGTGCTCTGAATTAATTACTGATATACACAAATTTTGTGGCCTAGATTTTTAAAAGATGTGAAAATTTTATTAAATATATTCAGAGCATTGTTTTAAGAAAAGCATTCAAAGAGATGTCATAAAACTTACTCCAATAAATTTTACATCATTCAACTTTACAATGTGGAAACCTCAGTCCAGTACGAGTTATAACTTTTGATTTATTAATGAACAAAAGTGTCATTTTTTGCACCTTATTAACATTGCACGTAATAATGGAGTAGATTTCTATTTTTTTTATACCTCATTTATCGGTGAAAGCCGAAGTTTTTTGTGCGGTGAGAAAATGGATTGATGAGGAGAGTATAACATGCTTTTTATAGAGTAGGATGCGGTGAGAATAATTCAATTTTTGTAATACCTTACAATGGTTTTTCTCTAAATCCAGAGCATTTGGGGCAGAAAAGCTTGGTTTAGGGGCACTTTGGTGTGTTTTTTTAAAGGGGAATGTTACACCCCCCCCCCCTCCGGAAGGAAATCTTTGTTAGTTATTGTACTTTTATAATATAACCCCATACTTCTGACAAAATTTGGTCCATGGGGCTTAAGGGGAAAAATTTGCCCAATTTTTAGGGGCCGTATGACAACCAATCCCGACGGAAAATTTTGTCAGTTTCTGTGTTTTGGTAATATAGTCATAGACCTTCCTTCTGACATAGTTTGGCGAAAAAATTATGTTAGATGGGTTGAAATCGACCCGACTTTGGGGCCCTATTGGGAGGGGGGGGGGGGCTCTGGGGGCCAAACCCGGTGGCTTCGTTCGAGCTGAAAAGCTTTTTGTGAAAGACATGGATGATCTAACTTTAAGGGGTCAAATCTCATATGTAAATTGGGGTGACTATTTTGGGACAGGCTCCTGGCCTAATAGTTCCTTTCTATGAATTTTGCCTCCCTCAGCTGTTCCACATTCAACAATTAATCTTAATTTTGCAACCTTTTCATATATTCAGTTGTTGCTATTAAACATTTTATTTTCCATTCTTTACACATTTTCTATACTTATACATTACTTGAACTGGGATTTTTTTTTAAACTTTACTCAAATTTTGAGTATTTGTACTGTAATTTTACGAAGTTCAGCCACATTTGACCTATTATTGTTATAAGTATATTCTTCTATGGTACTGCAATTGTTAATTTTTTATATTGATGTTATACTTTTCATTGTTCTTTGTTTTAAAGAATTTCAATTAATATACCACTGTCACTTTATTTATTTTATTTTATTGGGATTTGTAATGCTGTATTTGCATTTTTTTCAAACACGCCCCCACAGTCTTGTAAATGGGTTTTTAAAGCTGTATAAAAGAAGATATCAGTCAATCAATATGCTGATAAACTACTACTACTTTGACATGCAACAAAGACAACCTTGAGATTTTTTTTCCTTTCTGAATACAGCATTTCTTCTTATAAATTCGTTCATTTTGTACGGTCTAAATCATTTATACCTTAATTCCGCATATAAATGCATGTAATGACCTGACCTGCTACTTTTCATTTTGGCACTGTACATTTTTTTCTTATCTGTTTTATTTTTTTAATCTTTAGATGTTAGTTTTGATTTGCATTGTATCGCACATGTTCTCACTTTTAATAAGTCTGTTGAAATTGCCTTATAGAGTGGGTTTTTGAAAGACTTTGCGAACATGTTTAAAGTAGATCTAAGCCCCCCCCCCCCTTTTTTTTTCTTTTTTTGATTGGCAATGTCATGTTTTCCTCCATCTTTTATGCGTCTTCATTTAAAGAAAGATAATATTACTTATTTCTAGGACAAGACTTTCATTTCCATCAGCAAACAGTCATATGAAGAGAAAAATCCAGGATTTCCTACAGTAGGAACTGAACCTGATCCATGCTGTGCTGTGTACATCTGTTGACAAACTGAAATTATGGAACTAGATCCATAATGTCACCACACCAGGCAAGTGAGGCTTGTTGGTCTAGTGGCATGATTCTCGCTTTGGGTGCGAGAGGCCCCGGGTTCGATTCCCGGACAAGCCCCGTGGAAACTTTTTGAACTTTTAATTTGTCGTGGTAATCAATATAAACACTAAATGACAGTTAAACTTATAATGATATCGACTTTGTTTTCTCATAATCCGGAATTTATTTTGTCAATAAAAATATTCCGTTTGACTGCATGACATCCAGTTTATACCCCACGATCCCTCATATTATAAAGATAGATTTGTTTTCAAACTTTACCTCGAAAAATATATTTCCGTAATGTATGTATATATTCACTATGTGAAGTCTGAATAAATGATTGCCAGACACTTATTTGTTTTATAGCATGGGCTGCTTTCCATTGGTATATTTGTTGTACTTTATAACGTGGTGTAATGTGACATGCCTCTCTTGTGAAACCGGGGTATGGCGTGTTGATCTTTGACGTGGCACTTACGAGCAGTGTCGCAATCGGAACGAAGACCGACAGAGAGAGAGAGATACAGAGAAAGAGAGAGAAAGAAAGAAAGAAAGAAAGAAAGAGAAATAAACAGACTGAGAGACATCATCATCATCATCATCATCATAATAATAATAATAATAATAATAATAATAATAATAATAATAATAGTTAATAATAATAATAATGGTGATAATAATAATAATAATGATAATAGTAATTAATAATAATAGTAATAATAATAATAATAATAATAATAATAATAATAATAATAATGATAATGATAATAATAATAATAATATGTCTTGTTTACCAAGGGTAGCCTCATCAGTACTAATTCTGTTCTCCCTTATATTTCATGTACAACTTAAATACATTCTAAAACGTTGTTTCTCATCATTGATGAACTATGGAAAGTGCCCATGTTTGCTTTATCTGAAGTTCAAAAATTGTGTATAGTCGTGGCTAATCGATGCACATAATATGATAGATAACCATTCTTTTCTTTCCTTTTTTCCCATCTTCTAGTAGGTCGGCCAACCCTTCTTTTGGGGAGAGGGTGTTTATTCAGCTGTGCATAATAGTTATAATCATAATAATTGCAAATATCGAGTAAAAAAAATAAAAAGATGGGTTCGTTCGCACTATACATGAACCTATAGTTTATCTTGCATGACAACACATTAAATTAGATATAGAAAAATAATGGATGAATAAAAAAATTATTCTATATGACATGTACTATCCTTCATGATTACTGCTGATTGTAAATATGAGTGGTAACTTGAAGCAGCAGTGGGAACAGCATTCAAGTCATCACATCCCTTGTCGACGTGGCCACGATATCGGGAGCACCGCCCACCAAAGCGTTGTACGTTGCCAGGGAGATTTGTGAAAGTTGTCTACTTTGCAACTTCGTACAAGGACCGAATCAAACTGGCATATAATTCTCCGTCAAGAGCCATCTAAGGCTTGTTGGTCTAGTGGCATGATTCTCGCTTAGGGTGCGAGAGGTCCCGGGTTCGACTCCCGGACAAGCCCCACGGAATATTTTTTCCACCCTGCATCTTTTTTTTTTAAATCTACATTATCATCATTATGTTCGAATTGCGTGTGAAGTAGAGAAGTAGGGAGAGAGAGAGAGAGAACTTTTTTGAAAGGATATTATCATCCGTCGTCAATAATCATAATCCAACAAAACAAAACGGACATTATTTTGGGATTGATTTTGTAACTTATCATTAGATTAGATTAGATTAGATTAGATTATGCCATCAGGAAACGGATTGATAGAAAATAAGAAGCAATATCCCCCCCCCCCCTTCCCAGAAAAAACAAAACAAAACAAAAACAATGACGACGATGACAAGAAAACAAACAAACAAACAAAGCTTATAGATCTTTATACGGTTTTGTAATAAAGAAAACAGGAACTGGATGACAAGGATGGATTATGAGAGAGAGGGACAAAGACAGAGAGATAGACAGAGAAGAATAGAGGAATAGAGCGGGAAAAAAGTGATTATGGTGATGTTGGATAATAGAACAACTTCCGACGGAATTGGATCAACGTCACGATTATAACTTCAAGTAACCTGACAATGCCTTTGAACCCACCCACCTTAGCGTCCGGTGTTGCTATGGGAATGGATAAAAAGTCTATCTTGCATTTTGCTCTCTGATGCCACTGAAATGGACCTAGAATACAAACAAAAGTCATGTGCGGCTTGTTGGTCTAGTGGCATGATTCTCGCTTAGGGTGCGAGAGGTCCCGGGTTCGACTCCCGGACAAGCCCTAAGATACAATTTTTTTTAACTCAATTTTTTTTAAATATCTGGTGGCAAATGTCTGCTTGTTGCATGGTATAAAGCACTTTTAAATACACGCAGTTTCACTCGGATAGCCTATTATAAACAACATCAAAAGAATATGACAGAGAGGAAATTATAAAATATTATGCTATCGTAAAATGAATACTTACAAAAAGATGATGCAATATTTTAAAAAGAGTAGCCGTTCATCTTATTGCAACGGATATCAACTTTAAAAAATGCACTGAATTAATCATTTTTTCTTGTTGAGTCCTACACATGGGAGACATGCAACTGAGGGGGGAGGGGATGACCATTCATGGAGAACAAAGCCACCCCCTCCCCCCCCCCCCCTAATGAAAAGAAGGAACGCACGGAACTACGTCAATGAACACATGACATAAATCTGACTTGTTGGTCTAGTGGCATGATTATCGCTTAGGTTGAGAGAGGTCCTGGGTTCCACTCCCGGAAATATTATTGATGTCATCATCATTATTATGATTTTATCATTATTATTATCATTGTTATTATTATTTTATATTATTATTATTATTATTATTATTATTATTATTATTATTATTAATATTATTATTATATATTTCATTTACTTTTTCGAAAAAAAATCATTATTATTATTATTATTATTATTATTATAATAATTATTATTATAATTATTATTATTATTATTATATGATTATTACTATCGGCATTGTTGTTTCATCAGATAAAATCATGTCCTAAAGGGAACATGTATATCAAAAATATCTAACGGCAAGCTGACGTTATGGAACTAGATCCATATGTCATTACTACTATCAAGTGAGGCTTGTTGGTCTAGTGGCATGATTCTCGCTTTGGGTGCGAGAGGCCCCGGGTTCGATTCCCGGACAAGCCCCAGCATGGCAACTTTTGTGCGCGCGCGCAAGATGTGTCTTAATAATTAATACCAACTCTTTATTGATAGTTGATTACATTCTAATATCGAATTTTTTTTTCTCATATTCCTGAGTTAAGTCATGTTTAATCATGTTTAATTTGATTAAAACGCATCATTTTCCTCCGTGATACCAGTAGATTTGTTACGTTTTCAAAATTTACATCGAGCATTCATTCTCTTTGGGAAATTTGATATACATAGTTATGGAAATGAAGTTTAATAAATGATACTTGTTTTGTTGTTTTATTTCTGATTAATAGGTCAATGCATTTCAAGAGAATTTTTGTTCCCATCCTGTTCATCTTACTGCACTTTTATCAATTTCAAAGCCAGACAGTAAAAAGAGTCTATATTTTTCGTTCTGGATATCAAGGATGTTTTACACAACAATGGCTGTATGTTGACGTGCACTAAACAAGTTTTGCCTACCCCACCCACTACGGAGGAAGCCTTCAGGAAGGTTATCATGGGACATTTGGACACTTTCCAGTTTTCATCGCGTCCGCCCATTCTATATTGAATCAATACAATAGAAATGACAATGAGGTTAATGTGGCTTGTTGGTCTAGTGGCATGATTCTCGCTTAGGGTGCGAGAGGTCCCGGGTTCGACTCCCGGACAAGCCCAACTTCCTTTGTATTTTACTCTTTTTTTTTTTTTAATGATGTTAATTATTTGCTTTCTTTATTATTTATTTATTTTGCCGAATTCATATATGGATACGATTTTTAAAAATTGAGCATTAATATTCTCCATTTTTATGTAGATTAAAAGATGTATTTGACAAAATAAAAATACTTTGAGTTAATGATATAGACTACATTAATGTTGTACATTGACGAGGCAAGGGTTGCGGGGTATGCTTTGAGATAACACCGCCCACGAATTCACAGTTCAAGGTATACCAAGGGACCTAGCTGTACAAGAATCTAGTTAGCATGATTTGCTACCACCACATTGCAATATTGGAGCATGCATGGACATACTACTGATTGGAGCATCCAACGTGACGTGACATCTAAGGCTTGTTGGTCTAGTGGCATGATTCTCGCTTAGGGTGCGAGAGGTCCCGGGTTCGACTCCCGGACAAGCCCTATTGGATTTTTGTTTTTATCTTGGTGTGAGAAGTCAAGTCCCATAATTTCAATGAACTGCACCGACTCAGTGACGAAACTCAGCTCCATTGCTAATTCCAAATGTTCACTTCACTAGACGAATTAAATAAGAAGGAAACAGTTCAAGACTTCTGATACCTTTGTATCAATCGACTCAAGTCCCTTTTTTCGTGTCACTTACCCTATATATTTCTCCATATCTTTACTGAATGAAATCGTTTAAACGTCGATAATTATAGACACAAATCGTTTACTAAAAGATCATACTAAATGAAAATTAATCTTCATGAATTGATTGGTCTACCAAAAAGCAAAAATTTAAATCGTATCATGACAATACGTATAGGCGTCTGGGGATTAATTGTAATTTACTTGGCTACTGTATATCATGTATTTCCATCTCCGTTCATGACAACACCAAACAATTATAGGCCTGGTCATATTTTGTTTTGTTCTTTGATTTGTGCTGATAATCAATCGAAATTACGTGCAATGATACCACTATTCTTGGAAAACAAAAAAGACCCCCCCCAAAAAAAAAAAAAAAAAAAAAAACAACAACAACAACAACAACAAACAAACAAACAAAACAAAACAAAACAAAATAAAACAAAACACAAATCGAACACAATTTTTTCTTTCTGATGACAGAGTGTGAATTCAAAATTTGACTTTATGCAAGTACTGCTTTAAATTCATATTATTCACCCAAAATAGAATAAATTGATGCAAGTGATATATATATAGGTGACCATCAATGAAGAACATCCGAAATAAAAACTCGCTGGGATCAAAATCTCTTCTGTATAAATCCGCAGGCACCATCGACGACAGACCTCCATGTATGTTATCTCACTTGAGAGGGCGTACTCATCGATGGTGCAGATCGACCCATCTACTATAGCTATGGCTCCAGAAGTTGTTCCATCACATTCAAACATTTTTGTTATCAAAGAAGACGCTAATACTTCTACTACTATCACTATCACTACTACTACTACTACTACTACTACTACTACTACTACTACTACTACTACTACTACTACTACTACTACTACTACTACCACCTACCACTACTACTACTTCTACTACTACTACTACTACTACTACTACTACTACTACTACTACTACTACTACTACTACTACTACTACTACTATTACTACTACTACTACTTCTACTATTATACTACTACTATACTACTACTATACTACTACTACTACTACTACTACTACTACTACTACTACTACTACTATATACCGCTGCTACTATTACTACTACTACTACTACTACTACTACTACAATACTAATACTACTACTTCTACTATTACTACTACTACTACTACTACTACTACTACTACTACTACTACTACTACTACTACTACTACTACTATTACTACTACTGCTACTACTATTACTACTACTTCTACTATTACTACTACTAATACTACTATTACTGCTACTAATACTAATACTACTACTTCTACTATTACTACTATATACTACTACTACTACTACTACTACTACTACTACTACTACTACTACTCCTATATACTACTGCTACTACTATACATGTACTTCTACTACATGTATTATCATTTACTGTTCAATTACTCTTATTCTGATATTGTTAAATATTGCTAAGTATTATTATCATTAACTCGATCATGCCTTATATAATGATATTAGTCTGGTGAATTACTGTAACTCTATGAAGACTAACTAGATCAGCATAGTTATGATGGTGTACTAGCACATTATTTTTATGCCCCTCCCACTCCAAAGAAGAGATAGTACTTTCCATTACTGGCCTACAGATGAATTGGATGCAACAAAAAAAGTCCTTTCCTTTTCTTATTTTATTCAACATACATGTAGTTAACTTCTTCATGTTGATATACATGTTGTGATGTCCCTTAATTTACGAAGTGAATCTATATGGGGCACAGATGAGGCTGGATATGATATCCCCCCTCCTCCCGTATAGATAAGGTATATTCGTGTTTACTAGCAATTAGTCTCCTTACTATCCTATCATCATGGGGCGGCGAGATTGGGGGGGGGGGGTCATTTATTTACCAATGCAAGCTCATCTTGTACTGGGAACCTACATGTATCCATAAACTCTCCGGGGGGGGGGGGGAGGGATGAGAGTATAGCCGTGACCCCCAAAAGATAATAATTTTCCATTAATGATTCCCCCGCCCCCAAATGATTTGGGGAATCCCGTCGGTGCTTCGAGGGGGGGGGGGGAGGGGGGGGGGGGCTTTTCTAAACCGGGAACATGATTTCGGGAATCCCGCTGGTATACCGTAGGGACAACTCAGATAGGTAAATGTCATCAGCATCCTATAAAAGTAACCCCTATTTTTGGTCTCACTGTGTGGTCCCCGTCTTGTTCATTTTGTCCCGTAGCACAATGACGACTTCAGGGGCGGCGAGGCCGGGGGGGGGGGGGCAGGGGACACAGTGCCCCCACTTTTTCAAGTATCCAAAAAGTGCCCTTTTTATTTCGGAAAAATGCCCCCTTTCTCTCTGATAAGTGCCCTTTTTTTACTACTTAATGTGTCCCTTTCCTTTCTAATAAGTTCACTTTCCCCTTCTGATAAGTGCCCTTTTTTCCTCCTTCTAAAAAGTACCCCTCTTCAAATCAGATAATTTCCACCTTATCTCTCTAATAAGTGTCCTTTTCGCCTTCTATAAAGTGCCCCATTTCAAATCTGATAATTGCCAATTTATCTCTCTAATAAGTATCCTTTTCTCCTTCTGATAAGTGCCCCTTTTTAAATCTAAATATTGCCCCCTTTTCTCTCTAATATATGCCTTTGTCTCCTTTGATAAGTGAATTTTTACTTCTGATAGGTGCCCATTTCCCCCTTCTGATAAATTTTCCTTCTTTACCCCTGATAAGTGCCCCCTCTATCCTTCTGATAAGTGCCCCATCTTTAATTCTGATAAGTGCTCCCTCTTTGCTTCTAATAAGTGCCCCTTTTCAAATCTGATAATTGCCACCTTGACTCTCTAATAAGTATCCTTTTCTCCTTCTGATAAGTGCCCCTTTTCGAATAAATATTGCTCCCTTTTCTCTTTAATAGATGCCTTTTTCTCCTTTGATAAGTGTATTTTTACTTCTGATAGGTGTCCCTTTTCCCTTCTAATATGTGCCCTTTTCCTATTCTCATAAGTTCCCCTTTTCACCTCTTATAAATGCCCATCTTCACCTCTGATAACAGCCCTTTCTTCTTCTTATAAGTGCCCCGTTTGACCTATATTTCCAACTTTTTTTTTAAATACAAAAAGAGGCATATCTAGCTTCAAAGAATCGGTGCAGCTTTACAGTATTTCTAAAACTGCAATGTAAGGCAGTGGAGCTGGAGGCAAAGGGACACAATGCCTACCCCCTCCCCAGCAAAGGATTTTTCATTCCGCTCCCTCGAATGTGCCAATAAGTGACCAAGTAAGGGCAATATTTTTCTGAAAATGTCCCCATAACTCTCCCGCTACGCTCGCTAGCTCTTACAGTATTTAATGAAATCAAGCAGGTTGCATAAAGTATGTCATATATCGTGTAATCCTAAAGAAAACGACAAGGTTAATGTACAAATTAAAAGATCATTCGACATTCCCCAAAACTAATTTGGTGTTGTCATTTTCATTATATCGCTGTAAATAATGTACAACTCAAGGACTTCAGCATTAGAAAAAAAAGTCAGAAAATTTTTGGTCGCTCACTTCGCTCGCTCGCATATGAATCGACAATTACACACAACTACTAATCAGGAAAGCTGAAGCAGAACCACAATAAATAGGAAGAAGGTGATGCTTGATAATAACTATATTACTTAGACTGTAGGGTAATACCAATGTCACATAATGGTCCTTTGTTCGCTTTATGTTCACCCCTTGTAGGTGCCCCTCCCCCCCCCCGGTGCATTTTTTTTGCTCGTCCCATCCCCCCCCCCCCCCGTGCCCTTTTTTTGCTCGTCCCATCCCCTCCCCTCCCCCATTGAAAGACGCTCCGCCGCCCCGGCCCCTGGACGACTTTCTTCCTACTATAATGTTCCGCAAAACTGATGTTGGCCTGTTACACCTGTCCGTAGCAGGCCTATTGGACCATGATTGGACGGTACGAACGGCCGAAATAAATTACGAATCGCATCGCATCATCAGCTAGCTAGTGTGGCGACAGTACACAGTGCATGTTTTTGCAGTGCAAAGCTGGCGATTGCGTTGTCGTAATTTCCCGTTGTATGCTGCCCGTGATCTGTTTCCAAGTTTTCTCGAAGCCCGAGTCGTCACACCCAAGAGGGGTGAGGTCGTTCCATTCTAATTACTGCAGTGGTCGGGGTCAGAGAAAAATTCGAAGTCGCAGGTAAATCTTCTTTGATTCTTATCACCTTGAAAGATCTTATAAAGATCTTATAAAGAGGAAGTGGTACGGTGCGGTGGCAGCAAACGGTCGCCCGCCAGCTGGGGTGTGTTTGTTTCACACAGGAGTGGTGTTTGTGTGTGTTGCCCATTTTGTGTGTGTGTGGATACGGTACTCATGGCGTTTTGTTACCCGGTGAAAGCAGACGGGGGCGCCGCATTTTAAATGAATTTAATGACGTTTACTGTAGTTTTGGTCTTTTACGAAATGTGAGATCGTTACTTTACATTCTAATTTGTTTTATAAACATCAGCTTACATGAATTGGACTCTAGTTCCATCCTGATTGATAGGCCAACTTTCCACCCCCACCCCATTTTAAATTCCATTTCCAGTTCAGTTTGTCAAGAGTTTTACGGGATTTGAAACTACACCCTCTACATCATGTCTCTGTATTAGTATCCACTTCAAAGATAAATGTAAAGACATAAGCCTATCAACTTGAACAACATAACTTTTGCGTATATTATGACTACCATTTTTGCGGAAAGAAATTGTTTAGAATGACAAAAATTCTGTACGTGTTCTGTCAGTTGTAATTACTGTAAAACCAGACATTTTTGCATGTCCAAAACTTTTGCGAATTTAGCGAGTGGTCGAGATTCGTGAAAGTTTCATGCTACATAATGATAGAATCACAATTGAAACAACATAAAATTATTGCATTCGTAAAATTTTTCTTGCTGCAAAATTGGCTGTCATGAAAAATTTGCAAAAGTTTCTGAAGCTTTCAGGAATCTGAACCTCATGCAAAAATTTGCAAAAGTTTAATTGAAAATGAAAATTAATGGTTTTATACACTGTATATTTGTTGTAAATTTTACTACATGTACCAGATTTTACACATTTGCCATTTTGCATCTAGATTAATTACTGGGTCTATTGGAAAAATACAGTCATTTCTGCAGTCAAGTTTCAGGTTTTTCAACTCTTATCTTTATATCTCTCTCCACACCAGGTAAATCTAGTAGTCAAAATGCGTATCGACCACTAGGAAATAGCAATGCAAAAATATTATGTATTTTTTATCGCATGTACTAAATGAATGGAGGGGAGGGAAATAAGATAAATATTATTTAAATACTTCTTTCAAAACATCATGATCTCTCCTTGAATTACCATTAGGAAATGGTATTTCGAGCAAAATTAAGTATCGCTGCTCGCACCCGCACATCGATCTCTATGATCGTGCACACACAAAATCTAGACTTTTCTGTCGCGGAGATGCGAGTGCTCGCATCTTCATGACCAAGAAATGTACACAATGAATGATAAACCATTTCGCCAGAACTGACAGTAAATTACAGATTTTATTTGTGGAATTGTCTTTTCCATCATCGGTGAGTTGAATATATTGTTGGTGAATATTATGCAGTGGTGTTTGAAAGAGTTGAGTTGTATCTCTCTCTCTAACTGGTTGTTTAAATTCATACATCATGCTTTGTGTCATTGTACCTACATGTACATGTAGCTAATAGGGTGGAATAACTTGCTAAATTATTGCAAGAACCATCTTTTTAAAAAATACATGTATTATTTTTATGTTAGTAATTATATTGTTGTAGGTAACCTTGTGAGATTATAGATCTATATTTATGTAGGTGTCCTAATTAGGCCCTCCTAATCTATGTCTGTGAAGCGCCCTTGCATGTGAAAGCGTATAGGCCTGTTCTGTACATGTATGATTGTTCAAAGGGAGTAACAGGATACTTCATTTATTAGATGGATGTTGATAATATTGAGTTAAGGTCCATGATTGTGTAGTTGTATACTATTTAACAAAACATACTTCAATTATTAGATGGATGTCAATAATGTTGACATACGGTAAAGTCCATGAATGGGTACTATATAGATCCGATAGGACTTCAAAGTTAATATTGAAAATACTACATGTAAGAATTTATTGTGTATTACTGCCATGTTTACATGAATTTTCTTGACACATCTGACTTTGAAAGTTTGTGTTGTATGAGGGATATTGGCAGAATTACAAGAGTCATCACTCAACAGTTGTATACATGTAGGCTTTCAAATTGTAGGTTATAAATCTGAGCTCCAAAATATGCTAACAAGGACGCCTGGTCCAATTTATTGAAGAAGCTACATGTACATGTATCATTTTATTCATTCAAATTATTAGGGTAGCAGACCTACATGTAATACCTGTCTCATTCACTGATGTCTGGTGAAGCATTGTGTGTAGTTTAGGATACATGTGTGACAAACAAACTCACATGAGTGACATTAAAAAAGTGGAACCCTTTGGTCTGATGTTCCTATTTTTGGCAGTGGGAACAAGGTGTTACCCTAAGTTGAATTGCAGGAAGTAATTGAATTAACAGCCTAGGCTCTCTATTAAAGCAAATATCTTTGTCAACCAGTCCCTAATTCTATTAACATTCTAGGGCTTAGATAATGGGCTGATTATATGGACTTAATCCAACATGGAGTAAGAATAGCGAACTCTTCTTTGGAATGAAATAAAATGTAACCTAACTTTAAATTTATTCCTTTGGGGAGGCCTGCATTTTCTCAAAATGTCAACCATGTCTTGTCTTATTTCAGATTTGAATGTGACCTTGGATTTGTACCACTGTATCAAGACTCTGTTTACTGCAGGTACCTGTAGGGCCACAATTTAAAATGTAAGATAGAGCACTTATAAAAGAGTCTGGAAATGTGTACTTAACCAGACTATCTGCCAGGCACATTGCAAGGGGATCTTATCTTGTAGACTGTGGGTACACAGATCTATTTCATTTTGAGTGTTGATAAGGATAGGAGGATGATATGACCTTAACTCAGGTCACACGCGCTGTAAGGAAAAGGCATGGCGTCCAGAGTTTAGTTACATCGTGATGATATATCAGGAATGAATGAACTGTCTTCTGGGGCTTAGCCATCTTTCAGCATTCACTGGAAACAAGCGCCCTTGGCATTTTCTCATGATGTGAAAGAAAATGCTTTGGACTGATAGTGAAGACTTTCTTTCTCATGCATGAGAATGGCTGTGAAGATATTGTGGGTGGAGGAAAGGGGGGGGGGGGGGGTCTCATTGAATCCCATGAATGAGATATGTGTACATGTAGGCCTACATGGTACTTGAAAAGATAATTAGATACAGTGGGTAAACAAAGGTGAGAAGGGGGAGGGGGCGGAGTTAAAGGTACATGTACAAGTAACAAAACTACTCAATTGTACTTTAAAATTAGGAAATATGGAAGAACATTGTAAACCGTCTCTGGGCCCCGTAACACAAAGGTTTGTAATCAATTGCAAAATGCCAATAGCCAATCAAGATCATTGTTGCATGCATATGTTGTTCAAAAGGCTGACCATTAACCAATCGGAATTGTTGTGTCAAATTTGCAGTTAATTACGGGGCCCTGATTCACATCAATTTACATTAATAAAATACATGTACCTTCCTTGGAAGCTAATTATAGGAAATAAATTTCAAATTTGATGCACTTGCAGCAAGATTTTATCATGTAAATCTGCTCATCATCATATTAAAATCTACCCGATATCTACAATGTACATGTACATGTACATTAGGTTTTTCACTCATGTGTGCACTTGTTTTTAATAAATGACGTGCTATTTACCAGTTACAAACAAAATATATCTCACACAATTTACTCTTTTTCTTCTGGTCTCTCCAAATTGTCATAAATTCAAATAAATTTCAATCAAGTACAGTTGGTTTTGTACTCGCCTCGTAATAGCGTACACAATCTGCGCTGCAAATCTGTACACACAAAGAAATCATTGCTATAATGGCCTCAGCACTGCTGCCCCTCCCATCTGCCAAGTGTTTCTTCTCGCTCCGACCCCTCGTGAAGTCATCAAAATCATCATCGGTCGCCAGGAGCTAGGGATACTTCATTGCTTCATCACCCACCAGACATTTTATATTAGCAATGTCAACTCCAGTACTTCAGGCTTCATTACTTTTTAGCCAGAAACCTTGATTTTATGAAGAAACCAATATCCATCTGTCTTCATCTGATTAACTCACTCTGTACAGCACGGCTCATTTTCATTCATGTACAGGTACTTAATCATGTAAAATTTTGTGATCATCATATCAGAAATCACTCCATAGTATGGACCTGTGGTAGATCTGTACATCTGTTGACTTTGAAATCTATGAAAAGCAATGGACTTTTTTTTGTTTAAAGTTCCGGGCTGACCTTTGAGCAATTGAATATCTGCAAGAGATGACAAGATATCCTTTGGGCCCCCTATTTTATACTTCAGGTACATACATGTACATGTATACTATATTGTGTGTATACATGTATACTATATTGTGTGTATGATTTGAATTAAAAATGGATAAGAACTGTTCCAATCAGGGGAAGGGGTGTAAAATGGAAACCAACCATATATAATACAGTACAATTTTTATGTACTGTACATGTATGTGTATATAATGAAAATTCAAAATTTCATAATAGATGTAACCACCTCTCCCCACAAAAACTAAAAATAGTAGAAGTACATGGACAAATCGGACATGTGAAAATAAGTGAGAAATTACAAAAATCATGAAGGCATCACCTACATGTATTTATGAAGATTTTTATCCTTTACCATCCACTTTTCTTACTCTGAGTCCCTTCTGGAGAGAGTGACGCCTTGAGATATGACACGGCTAGGCTCAATATTGAGAATGCTATATTGTAAAATCTGATTATGAGAGAAGCACAGAAGACCCTTTAGAAAGAGAGCATATAAAGAGTAGAGACAGGTGATGAAAGCTGATTGAAGAGGGTGAAATTTACACCAGAATTGGTAACACCCTCGCTGGCCTCTTCAGGATTCTGTCCCATTTTCCCCCTTCTTTTTGATTAGAAAAAAAGAGTCCAATTCCAAATGCCTCATGGTACATGTGTATTATGAGAAGCATTGGTGTACAGATCTCTGTAATGAAGGTGTCATTTCATATTGGGTATGATGATGAATGCAGTTGAATTGACACATAGTGATGACTCAAGATATAATATTCTCCAACCTTGCACTGCATGTGTGTACAATTTGCAACGACTAATTGCTCAGTTTGACTTTTTCTCTAATATCACACATATAATTTACAAAAGCGTAATTCTTCATGGTGATTTGTCCTTTGATATGTCCTAAACAAACGTGACTTAATCAAATGTCTGGAGGAGTTTGGACATGTTTATTAGTACACCTTCAGAATAATGATTTGTAGATACTGTATGTAATGATTTCATTTTTTTATAACATTTACTATAAAGGACATTAAAAAAAAAGAGTTCAGTTGCAGCTATTATTATGTACAACAGCCTTATTGATTCTTTTTTCAACTCAAAAGTCATATGTACATGACTACATGTACATGTAGGTGTTGGTTGTGTAAGAGTTCATTGCTCTCAAAGTGTCCTTCATATTGATTATTTTAAGTCGGCAATTAACAAAGCAATATAACAATCAACAGAGCGTTTACAATGGGTTGTCATCCAACCATCCGATGTTTTAAAAAATGCCTAGATTTGCATTTCAAATGACCGTTAGTATAGTTAAATGATGAATATTTAAACAATACTGACTAAGCCTGGCTACCCCTGTGGTGTATGGAACGCTGTGTATTGATCACCTTTCAAAACATTTAGACTGGGTGGGATTCACTTCTGGTGTCAGAAATCAATAGATAGTCAGTGGTGTCAGGAAACACTAAACATGTAATTGGTACCACTACAGATGTACATTAAAAGGTCACTGCACTCCATTTTTAATGATCTATTTTAAGAAAGTTGCTAAATTGTTTAATAGTTGATGTTGAATAATGACCAGAAAGATGGATGGATGCAGTGTACAATATCCTTGATGTTTGTTGAGTTTAACAGAGGGAAATTATTATTTTTACAGCTGAGTTTAATGATCTAAATTATTTTTCTGTTAGATCCCCATGTTTTATAAGGATGAATTCAGTATTTTGAAGATATGATAATATGATAATTATGTAAAGTAAAGAGTGAATGGGTCTTTTAAGAATCAGGCATTCATAAAATGAATTTTGATAAAATAATGTCAAATAGGGGGTAGAGGTTACTTTGTGAAATTGCACACATTGAAATTTCAAGAGGCTCAGAATGTCAAAAATTGGATGAGCATATGGTTTATTTATTTCATGCACTTAAGAAATGCAATCTTCTGTTTTGCCCGTGTCTCATATTGCTCAGCTGTGCATTACTGGACCAAAAGTCATTTGAATTTGACACTCTGCAAATATTGTGACATGCATTCTGTTGGATAGAGTTGACAAAAACTGTCACTAAACGGAAAAAAGTTTATATTTGCTCACATGTCAGTCTTCTCATGTGTCATTGCCCGTGATTTTGCCAAGGCTCAAGAGATTTTCTATCAATATTTTTAAAAATCTCTTTGTCTGATTTTGTCTGTGTGTCAAGCACCATTTTAAAAATGCTTTTCTACTTACCATTCAGTAAAATGAAGACAATTCATTCTGTTAAAAAAAAACATTGACATGATTTAGAATTGCATGGGTTTTCTTTTTGTATGAACTTTAACAATGTACATGTACTTGATGCAATTTGCTACTCATTCCAATCCAGATGTTTTTAAGGATTTTTTTTCCTGGGGGGGGGGGGGGGGGGGGGAGAGGTTCTGTGAATGAAAAGGGTCAGTGAAGTCCAGAAAAATATTTGTCTTTCGCACATGGTACACTGAAGAGTTGAGCAAACAAAAAATGTCGTAGCTGAAAGGTAAAGTATACAAAATGGCCATCCACAAGATTTGAATCAATCAGAAGATGGAGTACATTGTTTATATAGTGTGACAGGTCCATTGGTTAGGAAGTGCCCTCAGCACATATATTTTATCATATAGGCCTGTTGTGCGTCTACATGTAGTGTTTTTACATGTAGGATGGTTGATCAGAAGAAATATACAGTTGAATTATTTTTCCTTTAATTTCTTGCTTTCTACTGAAAGCACTTTTAGTGCAATCAATATATCCATTTTATAGACACTTTACATGTTCATACCGCTATCTTAACAATTATTTATCAATGAACTTAGGACGAATTAAATTTATTCTTATTGGAAGTGAATGATAATATTGATAGTTATGATAATGATAGTGATAGCAATAATCATAATTCATAATCATATTGAATGATGATTAAGATGATGATGATGCTGTTCAACTCTACATTTTAGAGTGCTTTGCGTGCAAAGTTGAATCTAATACAAATCTATCTATATGGAAAGATTAAATTATGAAGGATACATACTAATTTAAAATACAAATATGACCTCTATAAATATATCATATGTGCAGTTGATTTGAGCAGCCTTCTTGACCTGCAGGTTTATGGATATGCAGATTTTTGCCCCATGTTTTTTCTTTGTCACATTGATGGAAAGGAGCTCTGCTTCTCTGGAAGTTTCTGGGCCAGCTTGGTGTGAAAATGGGCCTTTAGGGCATAACTGATTTAGCTTTGCGTGTGCCTGAATTTATTAAAACACTCAATAGCACATGTAGGCTTGCCTGTGATGCATGAGTGTGTGCTTCACATGCTTTGATTATAATAATTAATGGTCTACATTGAATAGGTTGTGTGCTAAACTCGAACACTGTGGGTGATGTTCCTATATTTGTGCATTGTATATTTTAAAAAAGGAAAATTGTGTTTACATGTACATCTGCGTACATGTGTCCAATGAGTACATGTGTAGGTCAGAACTAACTCATGATTTTATTTAAAGATGAAATGAGGAAAACTAAATGATGCATACTATAGATGAATGTGATTCAACTTCGAATATTTTTTAATGAATTTCCTTCAAGTATGCTCTGAATTTATTGATCATTGTAATTTTTAAATGAGAAAGAGTATTTTTTGCAAAAAGAACATCTGATCCATGTAAACAAATGGAGACAATAAGCCTGCATGTACTGTTACCATTGTGTTCAGTTTACATTTGTATTTGATGTACATGTATATTTATTTTCTGTAGCATGGTTTTCTCTAGAAGTAGTAGGGCCTATTGCATGCAAAACCTGTTTACATACATGTATGGTATGTACATTGGTTCATTATTATTGCATGAGGAAAGAGAGAATTTGATGTGCTCTTGGCCCACTGTACAACGTATCTATGTAATGTAATCACCTGATTGAATTAGTATGCTTTCCTTCAGCTGATATCTATATAATTTACTACGATAAATTAATGTATCTACCTATTATTGCTAGTTTGGTCCAAACTACGCTACCACCGAGAAACTAAAAGTCACATTCGCGCACGCCCCACCCCCGTATGACGCCTTCCCATAGTCACATGCGCGAGCGCACGCCCGCCATCTTCCTCTTTTCATTCTCGCTGCCGTAGAATAAACACATCAAGATAAGTCACTGCGCCAAAATTTGATATTCTTCTCTAATTTGCGCTTTTTGATACTGCTTGACAAATAATTCCGTTCTCCTTTTAATCCTTATTAATTTGGTGGAACGGACTTCCCAGTCATTTTTTTTGTAAGACAGGAAATTAGTTCATTTTCTGTCTCGCTTTTCTTCCCCTTTCGTTCCTCCCGGCGACATAGCTTTACGCACGTTCGCTGGGCTAGCAATCCGCTGCTTAGCGCTTTGTTTACTTTCGTTAGGGTTTTCCCTTGTTGACTGTTCGTGCATAGCTCCCGGGGTGTTGTTTTTGTTCCCTTCGTAGGTAACGCTTTTAGTTGTATTTTCTTTAGAAATACTACGTGCTAATTATTTATTTACACCCTTACGTTCTTGTCTCTTATTTCTTATCATTTCAGGATCAGTATGAATTCGTCTGTTTCTTTGAATCCTGTTACCCGTACCGGCCCCGCCAGTGTGCAGGCTGACACGGCGGAAGTTAGTTTCACGGTTTCATCTCCGATGATACGCAGTACACTAACTACCGGGGGTACGGGCGTGAAATCGTCGTCTTGTTCAGGGATTATTTTCCCAGGCTTGTCGACGAAAGGTAAGTTAGGGACCCCTGCGATCAGTGGGTCTCGGACAGGGACAAGCACCTCATTGTTTGCTAGCCCGGCAGCGGCCGGGCTCGGCTTTACAACAACAGTCGGGACTCGCAGTCCCGGCGAGGGGGTCGTCGGATTACCGACCACTGGCCCCCGATCTCAGGGCGTGAGTGTCGCCGGATTACCGGCCACTGGCACTCATGTCCGCTCAGGGGGAGCCGTCGGGGCACCGACCACTGGCTCCCACCTGAGCAAAGACGCTGGAGTTTCTCCTTCCAGTGTTCTATATACTCTTAGTGACTCGGCTAGCCCTGACTCAGCCCTAGTCACCACGGAGACGGCTACCCCCCGTTCTAAACGGGCCAAGCGTAGCCGTGAGAGATCATCCGAGCGCCCTGCCAAGCACGGCCTCTCGGGTACGGCCGAGGTGCCGACTTCTTTGCCGGAGGGCTCTGCCCCCCCTTGCAAGAAGTCCAAAGGGCACCATTCGGCCAAGTCTCTCTCTAAGTCAAAGTCCAAGGTTGCCTCGGGTACACCTATGACTACGACTAGGAAGAAGTGCAAGGCCTCTTCTAAGACGCCAGACCCTTCTCCTTCGGCGGTCGATCAGGCGGAACTTCTTCGTTTCTTGAAGATAGTTGTGGAGAAGAGCGGGTGGTTACCCGCTACCTCCCAGCCGACCGCGGGTGGCACGGACCCACCCTCGGACCCTGACCAGTCCGTGGACTTGGGTGATCCGAACCTTGACCCGGTTATACCCGGTTCCGGTTCGACGAGATCCGACCCCGAGTTACCGGTTTCCGGTCTCGGTTTGTCGGTATCCGGCCCCGGTTTGCCGATATCCGGTCCTAATTTACAGGTTCCAGGCTGTCAAAAGCCTCTTGCTCATGACAGATCAATACTATCCGGTCATGATTGGCCCCTTGAGGGTCATGCTCGATCCCGGCAGGCCCAGAGCCGCCCGGTCAGAGCTGCTCCTACTCCGGCGGCGCTTGGCGCCCCTCCCGGTGAGGAGACTTACGGCTCGTGGATGCACCCGCCCCCCTGGGGCCAGGTTTCCCACATAGCCGACCCTGATGTTGACTCTGATTCCGAGTCACAAGCCAGTGCGGTCCCCCAACCCCCTCGTGGTTTGGCAGCTGACGCGCAGGCTCTTTTGGAGAGATACTTACCTGAGACTTTCCCGCCGGCCCAGCCGGACTCGGCTCAGGCTTCTCTTCTCTTCAGGCAAAGGGCCCCTTCATCGGGGATACCCCTTACTGACGATTTCAAGACTGCCTATGAGGGCATAGCTGAACAGTCGTCGCTGCCTGGGGCTTCAATTGGTAGGAAGCGTCCCTTTGCCAAGGAATACGCTTTCCGACCCCAAGATTCAGTTGGTTTTTTCCAACCGAAGAAATTCTCGCCTGACATCGGGCATGTCGGGGCGAGACTTGGCGTGAACTTCAAGAGTAGGAGTTACACAGCCAAGGATAGGCAGGCACGTGACTTTGAGACCCACGCCAGATCTGGCCTGCGGCTCACGGCCTACCTGGGCTCTTTAATCAGCCTCAGGGTCAGGTCTCGGGAACTTCAGGTTTCCGAGTCTGACGGCTTGGTTTTGGACGAGATCCTGCTTGTTTTGACAGGATCTCTGTGGTCGCAGCTGACTGCTGCAGCTGTCCAGGCCACGAACTCTAGGAGAGAGATTGCTCTCTCGTCCTTAGGGGTTCTGGAGAGGGATATCCCCTCTCTTTTGGCGGGGATTCCCCAGTCGGGGGAGCATCTGTTTGGGGGTCAGTTCGCAGCTGTTCTTCAGCGCGAGATCGACTCCCGTAAGCAGGCGGCTGAATTGTCGAGGCAATTCCGTCCACGTCAGCCGGCTCAACCTCCTAAGCCGAAGGCTAGGACGTCGGTGCCCCCCCTTCCACGCCATCAGCGGGTGAGCTCGGCTCCACCTCGCGTGGCGTTACCTACCGGTCAGCAGCCCAAGTCTGCTCGAGGTAGGGACTCTCCCAGAGGTAAGGGGAGTAATAGGGCCCGCGGCAAGGCTCCGGCCAAGCCCAAGCAGGCCTTTTGAGGGTGCGCCCCGAGCAGTGGATCACCAGGTAGGCGGACGACTACGGTATTTCCTTCCCGCTTGGGAAGCAATTACCGAGGACGGCTTCGTTCTCTCAGTCGTGCGAGACGGCTTCTTCATAGAACTTGTAGAGCCCGTCCCGCACGGTGCCATCCGTATCCGCCCGCCAGTCTCGTCCGCTCTTCATCAGCAGCATATCTCGGCCGAGATACGATTACTGCTGGAGAAGGGCGCTATAGAGAAGGTGAGAGACCACCCACATCTGTGTCTCTCCCCGATCTTTGTGATCCCAAAACGCTCGGGGAAGCTGAGGATGATCCTCAATATGAAGGTCATCAACACCTTTATCCCTCCGGAACACTTCCGGATGGAGACACTAGCGTCCATTCTGCCGACAATCGAGCGGACAGATTTGGCGATTTCGCTAGATTTGAAGGACGCATATTTCCATATCCCGATACATCCACGCTCGCGGGATCTATTGGGATTCGCCTTCCAAGGCGAAACTTTCAGGTTTCGTGCCCTACCATTCGGGCTGAGACCAGCTCCCCATGTCTTCACCCGGGTAGTGTCAGCTCTAGCCGCCTTCCTAAGGAATCGCGGTCTCCGACTCTTTGTCTACCTGGACGATTGGCTCCTGGTAGCACATTCAGAGCCTGTGCTCCGAGACCAGTTGCACCTCCTGCTCCAGACTACTCAGGAGCTAGGATTTATAGTCAACTGGGAGAAGTCGGAGCTGTCTCCCACTCGTACCCCAGTGTACTTGGGTGCGGAGATAGACATCCCGAATCAGGTCGCCCGCCCCAGCCGCGACAGAATTCGGACGATTACGTCAGCTGCTCGGTCCTTGCGTCTTTCTCGCAAGGTACGGGCCAAGCGCTGGCTTCAATTTCTGGGCTACCTCGCAAGTCTAGTGGAGGTACTGCCAGACTGCAGACTTCTGATGAGGCCCTTCCAGTGGCACCTTTTGAAGTTCTTTTCGCCGAGCGTAGACTCCCTCAGAGTATGGATTCCATTACCGAGGGAGATCAGACGTCTTCTCGCCCCCTGGGCAGACGAGACATTTCTTGCGCGAGGCAAGCCTCTCCGCACCCCTCTTCCGTCAGTGTCCATCTCGACGGATGCGTCCCTTCTGGGCTGGGGCGGCCATTGTGGGGACGAGATGATTTCGGGGGACTGGTCTCATCTGCACACTCTTCCCCATATCAATGTACTGGAAATGCTGGCGGCATTCATGTCGCTCCGCCATTTCAGGCGCACGATTGTGGGGCACTCCGTGCTTATCCTTACGGACAACACCACGGTTGCTGCCTACATCAATCGTCAGGGTGGAACTCGTTCAGTTTCCCTGAACTCTCTTACCGCCCAGTTATGGAGGTGGTGTCGGACAAACAACATTGTCCCGATAGCCTCTTACATTCCCGGACAAGAGAATCTTATAGCAGACTTTCTGTCCGGGGCAAGTGTCTCCCATCCGAGTGGTCCCTCCATCAGGAGGTTTTCGATCTTCTCCGCGCTACTTGGGCGCCGCTAGAGATCGATCTGTTTGCGACCACTCTCAACCACCGTCTTCCGAGGTACTGTTCTCGGGTACGGGACCCGGAGGCTTGGGCACTCGATGCCTTCGCTCTCCATTGGGGACATTTTCGAGGGTATGCTTTCCCTCCGTTTCCTTTGATCCCTCAGGTTCTGAGAAAGATCAAGGAGGATCGAGCGTGGGTCCTGTTAGTAGCCCCGCGCTGGCCGAGGAGACCTTGGTTTCCTCTACTCCTGTCCCTCCTGGCGGGACAGCCGTTTCCACTTCCACTGAGGCCGGACCTTGTGTCCCAGCCTCTGTCCGGGATCCTCCATCATCGGCCCGAGGTCCTTCACTTGACCGCTTGGCCGTTATCGGGGGAGACGCTAGAGCTTCGGGACTCTCTGAGAGAGCCTCTCAGTTTATAGTCCAGAGTCGTAGAGATTCCACTAGATCTCTTTACAACTCCCATCTGGAGGCCTTTTCAGTTTGGTGTGAAGACCTCGGGGTTTCACCCCGTGAGGCTTCTGTGGGCACTATTGCAGATTTTCTGATCTCCTTATTTGATAAGGGTAGATCTCTTTCCACTATCCGTGGATACCGCTCTGCCATTGCTGCCATTCATGTTGGCTTTCCGGACGGCTCGGGAGTTTCTAGCTCCCATTACCTGACTAAGTTGCTGAGATCGTTTTTCCTACAATGACCAGCAAATCCAAAGCTGTCTCCTGCTTGGAGCCTTCCTAAGGTTCTGGACGCGCTATCAAAGCCTCCCTTTGAACCGATGAGCAAGGCTTCTCTCCATCATGTGACTGTCAAGACCATTTTTCTTATCGCCATAGCTTCAGGGCAAAGAAGAAGCTCTCTTCATGCTCTTTGTACCTCTCCTGGTCATATCCGTTGGGAAAGGCAAGGTGTTCGCCTTATCCCCAAGCCCTCCTTTGTAGCCAAAAACCAGACGGCTTCCTCCGGATCGGTTGAGGTGTTTCTCAGCCCCCTGTCAGACTTCTCCTCAGTCAAGGAGGACAAAGTCTGGTGTCCGGTGAGGGCGCTAAAATGGTACTTAGACAGAACCAAAGATTGCCGCTCGGACGAGCAACTTTTTCTCATTACTCGCGAACCTTTCTCCCCTGCTTCTAGAGAATCCATCTCTAGGTGGATTGTCGAGGCCATCCAGGCCGTTGGCCCAGAGGCCCTTCTCGCGGATAGCAAACCTAGAGCGCATGATACCAGAAGCATTAGTACTTCTTGGGCGCTTTTTCAGGGCATTGCCCTAGAAGACATCTTGAGGGCCGCTTTTTGGCGGTCTCCTAACTCTTTCACTTCTTTTTATCTGAAGGACATTCCTTCAGGAGAAGTGCAGTTTGCAACTTCGTCTTTGAGGGCGGCATCTTCTGCCGTTGACCCCCGTTAGTCTTCTTCCCTTGGGACATGCCACCCCGGATTTTTATCCGTGCTAGTCTAGCAATAATAGGTAGATACATTAATTTATTGTAGTAAATCAGTAAAATCATACCTGATTTTGTTATTTGCTAAATAAATTTATGTATCTACCTATGTCCCTCCCTCCGTCCCCTCTCCTTGCCCAGCAACATGTCCTAAACGTTGTCTCTGGCAGCTCGTTAGAGGAAGATGGCGGGCGTGCGCTCGCGCATGTGACTATGGGAAGGCGTCATACGGGGGTGGGGCGTGCGCGAATGTGACTTTTAGTTTCTTGGTTGTAGCGTAGTTTGGACCAAACTAGCAATAATAGGTAGATACATAAATTTATTTAGCAAATAACAAAATCAGGTATGATTTTACTGATTTATACGATTTCAAGTTTACATGTATATGTAATCAAATTTACAGTACAAGTATACATGTACATGTAGGCCTACATGTATACAGCCCTCCATGTACAAATATGTAGAGGAATATCTATTTTTGACAATTTTGTGAGTCAATGCTTTACTCACCTTTATAAGACTACAGAACTAGTTGCACATAAAAAATGTGGGTAAATGCTAAAAAAAAGGTATGCTTATTCTATTTAAATAAAATCATACCCCAATTAATTCATTTTTATCTACTGTCGTTTAACTTTCATTTGCACTGTCCTCATAAGGCATTAACTGTGAAAATTACAGTACATGTATTATACACATGTCCCTCCGTGGTTTTCTTTCTTTCTTTTTTTTTTCATTGAGTACATGGTACAAATTATGATTTTGTGTTTGTTTACATAAATGCCGCAGATTTATAAAATGAAAATTGCTTTGCTGGAAACTTGAATGTTGCCTTTTCACACTCAGAAAAACTTAGGAAGAATTTACTGGTAGATCTTTTTGAAAGAGCTGACTGATGCCTTTAAAATCAGTGACATGTATGCTGAGATGATACAGATCTATTGCTAAATGAAAGTGACAACTTTGTACAGCAACATGTTAAAATGAAGAACAATTCTGATTGATTGAATTAGCATCTGTTGGAATGCTTGATAGTTGGATGGGCATTTACTTGCAACCACATCTTCCAGAAAATTATATTCATGTACAGAATCTTCAGAAATCTTTCTCACAAGTAAATTTATTCAGAATATTTTTTGAACAAACCAAAAATGTTGATATGTTTCTTATGATCCTCCAGAAAATTATACTGTTTGTATACAGAATCTTCAAAGATATTTTTCAGAATCCAATATTGCATGGAATATTGTTGACAAATAAGCTTTGATAAAATGTGACAGTAAACATTTCACTGTAGAGAATAGCTCACAAAGACCCCTGTTACACCGAAATACCTACCCGAGACCAGTCTCGGGGCGCCCCGAGACTGGTTTCCAAAAAGCTGACCCAAATTTTTGGATCCCTGTTACACCGAAATCGTAAGGAGTCTTTTGTGCGTTTACACCGACTTAAACGCTAACCTACGCAAGACAGGTTTCGAGTGAGACTTTCTATTTGCAGACATTGTGGGCGTGGACGGACATGTGCTAGCAGCGCACAAACCAGTCTTGGGTAGGTTAACATTTTCACCGGATCCTAAAGAGTCTCGGGGCGCCCCCGAACCAGTCTCGGACAACATCGCTCGGTAGTCCGAGACTGGTTTGCTCAGAAGTGGTCTCAGGTAGGTTTCGTGCGTTTACACCGGATTTGAACCTACCTGAGACCAGTTTCGGGGCGCCCCGAGACTCTTTAGGATTCCTGTGTAACAGGGGTGATAGTATACACTGTAGATATATATCGATCTGGCCTTCATTAGCAAATGTTTCAAAAAAATATAATAGGGGGCATGATAGTGACAGAGCAGTAGTTGTCATGGAAACTGCTTAGAGGCCCCTAAATTTGAAACCTATGTATTACTCTAGCTTCCTTGAGTAGGGTTTATTCTTCTATATCTTCAGAACATAATCCTGTCCAAGGAAGTGTGAATTAAGTAATCGATTTGTTAACGCTGTTGAGATAAATATTGATCAATCAAGCAGGTTAGTGTTAGTTTGCATGTACTTGTGGAAACTTCAGGACATGGATTTTCTTGGGGAAGTGAAATGCATAGGTGTGAATGGGCCGAATGGTTTCCCTACCAGTAGCACCCCTTCACTAATGATTACAAGTATATGTGCCTCTATATGCTGATTGAAATTCCATGCTCTCATCCACCGATCTAGAAATTACCGCCGCTCAGCGCCAAGATTGCCGAACCTTCAGACGAATTTAACTGATGAAGAATCAGCAATTTGTCTGTTCATCATTGGTCCTGCATCTGCGTCTCTACCAAATGGGTTTTTGAGTCATGCAAGCAGCGCTATATGTAGGCCACTACATTGCACAATAAGGGCATGTCTTAAAATAAGGTACATGTAGGTGGATGTAGATGGAAATGTGTACACCAGGATTTGATACACATGTACATAACTACATGGAGCTCTCTTATTCTGTCAGGTGATAAAAATACTTGATTTTCTGAGATCTTGGCCCCGTTGCATAAAACTTGCTATGAATGGTAACTCTGCTATCAATGGTAACTACATGTAGTACAGTGCCATCACCAGCTTTTTTCAAGGGGGGGGGGTGCCTTTTGGAAAAAAAAAAAGACAAAACTTACCAACTCCAATGTCAGGCAGTGGTGCTGGTGGCGCAGATATATTAAGGTAAGAGTAAGATTTTTAAGAGCTGAATGTGAAAGGAAGTAATTGAAATATATATCTTATTTTTTCCCCCATACATTTAGTATGGTGTTGGATCCAGTTTCCGAACACTTTTCAGAAAATCAACGATAGCAAATAAAGTATCAAATGAATATCTGTCAAACTTACTTAATGAATGCTCAAAGTCCTGCAGAAAGAGAAGTTGATGGAATTTTAAAAAGACAACGTAGATTTAATACGATATTCCCTTCCAAGTGAACCCCTTCCCAACGACGCGGCGTTTTGGTCCCTTGAAAAAGGTACTGTATTTCCGAATGTGTGAAACCTATGGGAAAAAGACACAACCTTTGATTCAATAGTGTGGTTTTCATACGCGTAGTCCCACGCGTATGAAAACCCATTTTAGGCGCTTAACTGTACACGCTCGGTAATACAATCTGTTCGGAAATACAATCCCTGACTATATGCGATAGAAAATGCAGTAGTATTTTGGCATTGTTCGATCTTGGTGGTCAAACCACTAATACTTGGTGTGGCACAGCCCACCTAATATAATCAATGAGTTATCAAAGAACTGTGATAACTCCTTGATATAATCAATATGAAAAAAATTGCTGAATATAAGACTGCATGTTGGCTAGAGTTTGTTTTTTTTTTCAAAAACTTTGTTGTCAGTGTTTTTGAATAAAGTGTTTTCATTCTTTGCAAATAAATAGAAATATGTAGGTCTACATTTCCCGGGGGCATGTCTCATTGAGACCTGTACATCGTCCGCGTACACGAAAACGGATAAAAAGGGTACGTTTTCAGCATTAAGGCGCGTAACTCAGATTATGCGTTTAGGGTATCAAAAACAGCAAAAATCTAGAAAAAGGGTATCAAATTCAAAGGTGATAAGAAGAAGATCCGCGGAAAGCGGTATAAAAATCAGAGATATTAGACAGGTTTCCCTGTTTAGAGTAGCAGAACTTCTCCTACCCGACTCCTACTGCAATCCCCGTTTAGGGTGCTTTTCAGAAAGCGATTTACGCGGATGATGTACAGGTCTCAATGAGACATCATCCCACCCCCCCCCCCCCCCCCCCCCCCCCCCCCAGCCTACATTTCCATTTCCATTTTGTTGATTTTGTTGGTTTTAACTTTTTGGTCATTTGAATTTTAATGAACATATAGAATGTAGGCCAATAATATTTCTTTCTCAGAATCTCTTATACATGTATGCTACAAGGTACAATGTGTACATGTATGTTAGTCTTGCACAAACAAAAATATTGTGAGTCATTCATTATACCTGTTTGAATTGAGGATGTAACTTCCTTATGTACATGAATGGCATTCTCAATTGAGTGTAGTGGTGTCAATCTATACTTCGTACATACATTGTACATGTACTCATGTATGTACTGTTTCAGTATATGTAGGTGGGAGCTTTAATTTTAAAACCATGCTATACCAATTTGATACTGGGGAATACCTTGGGAATACAAATGATGCAATTTTTAAATAATGCTTTTTGTAGACCATTGCCATTTAATTACAGTTAGAATCAAATGGGCCTATACAATGACGAGTCCATTATCATCAGTCAAGTAATCTCCAAACGCCTATTCATTCCACTGGCTCATATAATACCTGGATCTGTGAGTGGGGGAATGCAGGCATAAACAAGGACATGATGCATTGTCGATATATCTGCCCAGAAAGCCTATGACTAACGCTTCTCGTAATGAATGCATGCTGACAGATAGAGTGTACGGTGGTCTTCTTTCTTTCTGTCTTTCTGTCTTTCTACTTCAGTAAGCTTAGAGATGTTGGTTACACATACATCAGTCAGGTCTTTTTATACCTGGCTGAGTGTGAGCATGAATTGTAGCTTCATGGTGTGAGTCTACTTAAAAGAATTTCACAGGTGGATGAGTAAACCGTTTCGTCATCATACACTTCACAATGTAGGCCTATATGCTACAGAGTATACATGTACAGATACTATACTGACAAGGTACATACATGTACAAATACAGGAGATGTTAACCTGTTGACTACTGGATTCTCTCGTTCTCATAGGCTCAATACAGGAATAACCCGGTTTCCGTGTTCAACGGGTTAATAAACTTGTGGAATTTTTTGTTTAACCCTTTTGAGACAATTGACCACATTTTGTGGTTTGGCTCAATAACTTTTGATTCAGAGCTCTAAAAAATATACAAGATGCATGAGTAGAAAGAGCAAAAATTTCTGTACAATCTATCCATTTTTGTTGCATGACCATATTGCATTTGATGCCAGTAATTTTTAAAAACGAGAATAAGCTTTAAAATCCTTAAATTGGCAATACAATGAGAGGTTCTAAATCATTGTTCATCAAATTGGCAATTTTTTCAACTTTTCGACAAAATTCCAAACTATGTCTATTGTTTTCAAAGATATTTCACCTTATTAGTACCAAGTAGCACTGAAAGAATAATATTGTTGTTGCCAATTTGAAGAATTATATGTGATCAATTTTGCCTATCAATAATTCCTATCCTGAAAGGGTTAATATTTATCTTTGAATTAAATTAAAAGTATGAAGTATGAAAGTATGTTTTGTAGATAATACATACATGTACTGTTTAAAAACAAACACCAAATCATGTTTGAAAATTTGTTAATGTAGACCTGTTTTTTGTTAATGTACATGTACATATGTTACTGTAGACCAACATGACTTCAACATGAAGGCCTAATTATCAGTGGGTTTTTAAGTGGGCCTAAATGGCCCAGCTTGCAATTTTTACACAATGGTAAATACATGTAGGTACCAGAATGTTTGTACAAATGTAGGGGACTTTATAAGCCATTGTATCACTGGTTCTGTTGGGTAAATTGCCGGTCATTGCATTCAACCTTTATTATCCCTGAACAAGGAAGAAGATATTTCCAATGTACAACCTAGATAATTCACCTCTCTTGAATGTGTAGTTTGTTTGGATCATGCATTCCACTAGATTTTATGAATGGCTCACAATGACAAACACTGAAAAGACTGCTCTATTCCTGTTTTGACAAATGCATTGAACCAGAAATGAAAATCAATATTTTATCCTCTTGCAGTTTAGTGACATTAACCATTTACAACTTGTTCAACTGTGTTAAAGTATTATTCTACATAAATTTTACAATGAATTTATATTTTTTGTTACAGTACAGCTTATTCCCCCACATAAAAATCTTTAATAAGGGTGGAAATCGACAGTGTACATGAATACTCACACATTTTTCATGTACAAAAATCCATTTTAAATGTAGATTATTGAACGAAAATATTTTTTATGCAAAGTGAAATCCATATGACTAGAAAGCAATGCATGCAGTTTGCAAGGCCTACATTTTAGGTGTAACCCCTATTGCATTATGTTACCAGAAAGTGATGCATGAATTAAGTGCGGTATTTTTTGAGGCTGGTATACTCCTGATGATCAGGTGCAAGTCATTACTGAAGATGGATTGGTACAAGCCCTCATATTATCTATCCTATTCCTATATCACATATGAGATTGATAGATGCATTTACATGTCAACCCGAAACAAATATGAAGGGATGTTTTTGAGTTTCACGTGGGATGAATATCTACCATCAGCATTGCTATTTTTCATCACATTCTATGGAATTTTCATAACTACTAACAAGGTTTCTACTTACGATTTTAAAGGTAAAAACCCTTTCTTTTGCATCTCTAATTTTATAGTAAATCATTGCTATTCATACATGACCAGGAGGTAGATGGATATATATTCAATCTTTTACTGAAATATATGGGCTTAGGCTTACATACATATACATGTATAAGATGATGATTGGAGATGACTGGACCCATTGATTATAATGCAAGGGACAACATGCAATTAACCCATTTAAAAATCACATCAAATCAAAACCATTTTCAACTTGTTATAGTGCTTGTGCATGTGTGTTCATCACAACAAAGTCCGCTACTATGTGCATCGGTAATGACTCTCTGAATACGTCCTCCATCTTTCCAGCGCTATAGCTTTGAACTTTACCCGTATCCTGGCAGGATGCTGCATGCCGCCCTGCATAAATAACATACTGATGATGCTTCATTTGAGAGAGCGGATCGCATCTCGGAAACGAAACGTAATAAAGATGCTCTCTTGGACGCTGTATGTTCCTTTGCTGCGTATATCTCTGGATAATTACGGTGACATTCAGGGTCCGGGAGGGACATATGCTTGTGTGCTCTGGGACCAGGGTATGCATATGTTTGCATCTAGGCATAATCAGATGTAGATTGTGAATTACACTCATCATGCACAGGTGTGTATGCAGTGTTTAATCAGAGATTTGGGAAGGTTCAGTTGCATTGGCAGTCACCATGATACTGAGCATGAATTTCTATCTCTCTCTCTCTGTATTCATCCCTCTCATCCTGCAAGACTGGCATATTCTAACAAAATATATCTTGTGCAAAGACTCAGTGCACATGCTGAGGTAGATGTGTACATGTAAATAAGTTGTTGACATGAACATTAGGTATCTTCAGATGTGATTGATGTCATATTTTAAAGCATATTTTTTAAATGACTAACAATTTTAACTGTAACCTGGCTATATACTTCAAAGTTAGCAGAAATATACAAAAGAAATGATGAAGATGAAGACCCTTTTAAATCAAGGTGAAAGCTAGTGTGATGTTACTAAAGAAAATTATCAAGAAAAGATCAGTCACTTCTGCGTCCATGTCTGATAGGGTATTAATTGTACGCTACATGTATACATGATCCTTTTATGATCAAAGCCTTGTGCATGAAATCCAATATTTCTGAGACTCTGAGGTGCAAAGTAGTATATTCCATATGGAATAATTTCTCGCGTAATGTGTCCATCCAAAATTTAATTTAGGGCCTCTTTGTGTCCCATCAATTTCTAAGATAGTAATTGAATTATCTTCATGCTCCCATAGAACCCCAGCATGTCTTACAAGATTGGCCTTGAGGTGCTAACTGTCCTCTGGGGAAGGAGAGATACAGAGAGAGAGAGAGAGAGAGGGCTGGAGAGAGTTGGAAAGAAATACAAAAGAGACAGGGAGTGAGTGAGAGGGAGAGGGGAGAGATTTTGAGAGAGACGGAGAAAGACAGCAAGTCTTATAAAGTACATGATAGAGAGTTGGAGAGAAATACAAAGAAACAGAGTGAGTGAGAGGGAGAGGGGGAGAGATTTTGAGAGACAGGGAGAAAGGCGGCGAGTCTTATAAAGTACATGATAGAGAGAGAAAGAGAGGGGGGTAGAGAGAAAGGATAGAATATTGATAGGAGAGGATACATGAATATTAACAGGGATGCTAAAAAGTGATTTCAGGTTTGTCTTGTCTGCATGTAAGAATTCAAGGGACCTTTATGTACTTGTAGTTCTTCTGTTTATAGTTAAGAAGAATATTTATTGGGAAGGGAGGAGGAGGAGTAGGGATGGGGAGACAAAAATTACAGAATAAAAGGGAGAAATACATTTATTAACAAAGTATAATAATTGGTGTTAAGAAATATGTGCATGATGTTCAACCCTTAGTTAGTGAACAAAATGATCATAAAACTTATGAAGATGGAAATCAATAATGTGATGAACCTGCTAGAACATTCAACAATATGTTCATTAATATATATTGAATAGATTACAATTAGTTTCATCAACACCATATAAAGCGGTTATGTAATACATCTATGTAGCACACAGGTTTTTCAGAAATATGTTACCATGTTGAAATTACGCAGTATGCATGGCCTACATGCGCACCAGTATACATGTACATGTATTAGGCCTATATTCTTGTAGATTAGTCACTTGTTAATATTGTAAGTGTTCAGAATGGGTATAGACCAAGCCAGTTGCTAATGTGAGTCATCGTTTTGTATATTTCAGTGGACTGGGGAATTATTAATGCACCATTTGATAAGACAACCAAAGGGATGGGTGGGTGTACTTCTCTTTTTATGCCTCTGCCTACCGAAGGTGGTGCCGGAGGCATTATGTTTTTGAGTTGTCCATCTGTCCGTCCCGCTTTCTCGTTCTAGTGATAACTCAAGAACCATTTGAGGTATGAAATTCAAACTTAGTGCTAGTATGTATCACCATAGGAAGAGGATCTGAATAGATTTTGGGGTACGTAGGTCAAAGGTCAAGGTCACAGATGCCAATTTCTGAAATTTCAGGTGTTAGCCTCGTTCTCGCGATAACTCAAGAACCATTTGAGGTATGAACTTCAAACTTGGTACTAGTATGTATCACCACAGAAAGACGATCTGATTAGATTTTGGGATACGTAGGTCAAAGGTCATAGAGGTCAATTCTGAAATTGTAGGTTTTAGCCTTAACGTGATATCTCAAGAACCATTTGATCCATTAACTTCAAACTTGGAACTTGAGGTATGCACTTTAAACTTGGTGCTAGTATGTATCACCATAGGAAGACAATTTGATTAGATTTTGGGGTATGTGGGTCAAAGGTTACAGGTCAGTTTCTGAAATTGCATGTGCCGGTTAGCCTTGTTAACACGATTTCTCAAGAACCATTTGAGGTATGAACTTCAAACTTGATACTAGTATGCATCACCATAATAAGACGAACTGGTTAGATTTTTGTTCATGTAGGTCAAAGGTGACAGGTCATAGAGGTCATTATACAGGTGGATGTGAAATTAATGTTTTTTTTTACCTTTGTTATCACCATATCTCAACTATTTTGTATTCATGACTAGGAGGAGATAAAGTGATCAGACTTTTGAGTTGTAAGGTGTAAGGTCAAATGTCAAAGAGGTCAATTCACATCTAATTAGAGGCTTTTTATTCTGGTTATCACAATATTTCAAGAACAGTTTGAGCCATCAACTGAATTTAGGCGGAGGCAAATAGGAGATGCAGTTGCATTCATCTTGTTATATTATAGCATGTAACCAAAAAAGTATATCGGGTTTAGGGCCTTTTCAAGTGAGAGTAATTTGTATTTGTCATACAAATCTAATACATTATTCATATAATTCCACAGCTGTTCATGTGCCTAATTTTGGTGTGCAATTTTATTATAGCCATTCAGTAGTGTATCCCCATTACATCATTGCCCTTTAGTTAGACCATTATCAGAAAGCATTTCTTCAGAAGATTGATACATTTTATGCATTCTCATTATTAAACATTTCATATCAATTAATCACTGGGCTACTATATTACCTGGATCATATAATATTCATTACATACATGCAGGGATATCATTGATATTCTAAACTTAAAGGGAAAGTTCACCCTGAAGATTACTTGAGTTTAAAAAATGCAGAAAAAATAAAGAAAAATATTGGCGAAGGTTTGATGAAAATCGGTCAAATAATAAAAGAGTTATGACTATTTAAAGTTTTGGATTCGTGACGTCACATGCGAGCAGCTGCCCATTGGTCATGTAATAAATATTCCATATATTCGCTTTTTTTTTTTACGTTCCACGATAAATTAATACTGTTTCTTTTCAGAATCTAGTATTGAATAACATTTCTGACAATATATCAAATGCACAGACGAAAATATTCTAAATTTTCTGAGAAAACTGTATTTTATGGAATATTTATCACATTACATAATGGAGGAGCTGCTCGCATGTGACGTCACAAAATCAAAACTTCAAAAGTCCATAACTCCGTTATTCTTTAACGGATTTTGTCCAAACTTTCGCCAATATTTTTCTTTATTTTTTCTGCATTTTTTAAACTCAAGTAATCTTCGGGGTGAACTTCCCCTTTAAGGGAAAGAGTATTTTGATAATGACATCATTCAGTTTCCTCTCCTTGTGCAATGTTACAAGTACATAGATGTACAATGTAGTTTTCTATTTCATATATTTTTCAGTGTTTTTCAAAACTGATTTCAGTAGTTTTGAAGAAAAAAATGTATAAGGTAAACATATCCTTAAAGAAATCGAATGGGGTAAAAGTATTGATAAGTGATGACATGTTTGATAGGATTGAAAGAATATAGAAGAGTGAAAGGATGTCATATTGAAGATAGAAATTTAATGGAGGAATACATGCATGGTTGAAAAAAAATAAATTTAAGTTGCATTTAGATGGTGAGAAATAGCATTGAAAAATACAAGACAAATATTAAGTAAATTTTAGGGAGAAGTGGGCAAAAATTTGAAATCAAGACATAATACATTGAAAGACGTATGAAGAATTTGTATTTCTTGAAATTTATTTCTAGAGGGAAAGATTTTGGATGAAAATATGTAGGAAGATGATACTTTGCTGGAAGGAGCAACTGGTCACAGGTTTTGCATCAACAATAATTCAAACTAGAAATTTAATTCGTCACTGAAGACGAATTAGGTGGTCTGTCTTTCACTGTGGCAAAGTGCTTTGTCAGGTGTGATAATATTTCTGCAAGATTATAATCATAATGTTGACGACAATGATCATAAGATATGGTCATATAAGTGATGACAATGACGATAATGATATATTGATAATGATGATCATAATGACAATAATGATGACAATAACCACGATAACCTAAGTGGCATAGCGCCCCTACAGGTTCAGTTTTATGGGCGATTTTTCGAAAAGTGCTTGAAATGGCATGAAACGTTTGCAAAATGAATTTGGGACGATTTGGATCATTTCTAAATTTTGCGCGCGCACGGACGCGCGCACGGACGCGTACGCGCGCGTTTAACGAAATGACCTTGACTGGAATGACAGTGACCTTAACCATGCCAAATATGAAAGAGAAATGACATTTCGTTATGAACATATGACCATAAGTTGATTTTCACAAAATGGCGCCTGGATGACGTCACAATAACCTGATGACCTTGAAAAAGATGTGGGAACTTGACCTTATTAGGACTGATGACTGACGAAAATATGAAGAAAATTGACTGAGCCGATTTGGAGAAATCGGGATAACGAACTGGACGATTTGATATTGCAGGACATGTGGAAGATTATCCCCTTAGCTTTAATACACGACAGGGAATGAGATTCTACACAAACTACTGCACACTACTTTCAATAGACATAACACGCAAAATTAGGCAGTTTTTTACATTGTTTGTGATGGTATATGTTATAATAGTCGAAGAAGATGGTAGAATGAAAGGCAAAAAAAAAAAAAAAAAAAAAAAAATGGACCCACCGGGAGTCGAACCTGGGTCGCCGGAATGGCAGGCAAGTGCTTTACCAATGGACCAAAATATTTCCAATAGACATAACACGTAGACGAAAAACGGGATTCTCAAATGACATTTTGTAGTTAAAAAAGGGGCATGATCCCGACATCTGATCAAAAATTGGAGGGCACACTTGTAAAAGCTTATAGTCTCAGCTATAACATACTCAAATTTGGGAGAAAATCGAGCAGAAATAACAGAGATACTGCTCAAAGAAGACGGGAATGTAGAATCAAGATTTGAGAAAAAGTCATGTCCCATAGAGAATACACGCAAAATGAGAAAAATTGACATACCTCCTTTAATCGCAAAAATACACCATGATGCCTTTGTCAAAATGAAAAATCATGGTAACTGAGCTTGTAGAGAATTGTCTCAGCTACATCATATCCAAATTTGGGCGAAAAATGACCAATATTAAAGGAGTTATAGTCAAATTTGCATAAATTTGATGACGTCACTTTTGAAAAAATGAAATTTTGAGTTTAGACGCCATTTTGATGACTTTGCAATATAATTGAGGCTCAAATTACCCATGAAATTATATCTATGATTCCTCCTCTACCCAAATATGAAAAAAAATTAGGGGGTCAATGGACTATTTAAAGAGCTAGAGTTATTTTTGTAGAGGCATGTTTTTTACGACTTTTTACACTATTTTGCCCATTGACGCGCGCGCGGATTTTAAAGTTTGACGCGCGCGTGTGGCCTTGTGGAATGTCGAGAATGCCTGTAAATGGTTGGAAATTGTCAAGAATAGTGTCAGGAACACAAACCATGCGAAAAAAACGGTGTTTTTACACTCTGTACGCGCTGCGCACGCGCGCATAACGCGCGCACGGACGCGCACGGACGGAAATTTTTGAAATGCTTGAAATGACCTGAAACGTACTCTCGTTTGATCCTTGGATGATTTTGAGCAGTTCTAAATTTTGACGCACGCGTACGCGCGCGTCATGACCTCTGGATGACTTTTGACGAGATGACCTGATGACCCATGACCTGAAGTTAATGTCATGTAAATATGGACGATTTTTGATGATTGGTTATGAAGATATGATTGATAATGTGATTTGACAAAATGGCGCCTGGATGACGTCACGATGACCTGTTGACCTTGATATGTAAACGGGAACATGTCCTCATGGGATGACATCACTGACGAAAATTTGACGAAAATTGATACTGGTCTTTTATAAAATTGCGAATGGACAAGAAATGGGGGAAATAAAAATAATAAATAATAAATAAATAAAGAAAGAAGATTCGTACGAATACAAAAGGTGATCTGTCGATTACGACAGACCACCTAATTACACTGTGTATCCATTGTATTTGTATGGCATGGATTCTTAGTCTCCATGTATCTGTTTCACTTATCTTTACAGGTGTCATTGCATCAGTGCTGACTTCGTCTGACAGGGCTTAGAGGTACGTATTGAAAAAAAAATTAAACAATTTAGTAGAAACATGAAGATGGTTATATTGTAAGTAATTTATTGAATAACACTTCATAAATATGCGTGACATATCATGGCATCAATATTATGGGGAAAAAAAGGACAAAAATTGTTTTCCTTAATTGGTGGATTAACATGTTTTTTAAAAATAAATAATGCGATTCTACACCTGTATGATATGATGATATACTGAGACAAAACTGTTCTCTCAGTATTAAATTTTATATCTTAATTTGATGTCCAAATTCACACTCATTGTAGACAACATCTTGTCAGTAAAGCTGAGAAGTTTACAATTTCACTCATTTATATATTTGTACTCTAAGATTTGTTTGAAAGATCAGTATCAACCAACCTCTAGTAGAAAGGTCAACAGCTATGTAATAAATCTTGAATGGTTTACACTTGAAATAAACATATATCTTCTTAATACAAACTGATAGGACCTGGAGTAGTCTCACTCCTCTATCTGCTTCAGACCCAATGATTACCAGTAATCACTGGGCATATTTCTTGTATAAAATTTCATCATCCTGGGCACTACAGAAATAATCCATGACATGTTTGGATATTGTGAAATTCACATTAATTTCCAAATTTGAGTGAAATTAAGATTGGCTGTAGGTATTTTCTGTCCTGATTCACAGACATGCTGGGCTTGACCCAATGGATCCGGTGCATATGGGTGCCCAAATGTTAACCTCAGACACCCCCCCCCCCCCCCCCACATTCTAAATTTGAAAAGAGGACCTGTGCATACAGACCTTTAGAATTTTAATGTGTACCCTCTTTGCAAAATACTTGGTTTAGATGCCTGCTTAATTGGGTAAATGTCTTTTTATTTCTTACCAATAGGTCACTAAAACTACATGTATATTATTAAATCTTGTTATGTGATGATTGATGCATTGATTGAAATTTACATTTCAAGCATGTGTTACCAGAAGGTAATAATTTTAAAAGGAAAAGTAATACCCCTTTCAAACCAAGCACTTACCAGGGGAAGTTCCCCGCGTAAGTTCAGAGTTAGGCGGGGAAAGGTCCGGTCTAAAAGGAACAAGGGCAAAGTTACCCGTGTAAAGCCGAAGAACTTCCCCACGTAACTTCTTCACTTACCGAGGTGGAGAACTTATGCAGGTAAGAGAGTTTCAGCGGGTAAGTGGTTGGTTTGAAAGGTCGGCGGAAAACTTCCCCGGTGAAATAGCTCAGTGATCAGTTATCACTTCCGGCCGGTCACACCTTGATCCCATGTCGTTGCATCGATTTTCATTAACCCCGCGCGAAAACACAAACACGCTCACCCTGAATCTGACCTGACTTCTGGCCAATTGAACATGGAATTCGTAACCAATGGCAACTTTCCCGGGGAAGTGAGGTCGGTCTGAAAGGTGCTCATGTACTTCCCCGGGTAACCTAAGGAATTCTTGCTCGTAAAATTTGTAGGTTTTCACCGGGGAAGTTAAGCGAGGAAACTGGTTTGATAGGGGTATCAGAAAGTGTTACTCATTTATTCTTGTGTCCCAAGACATTCCTTGATTGAAGATCAGATTCAGGAGGTGATAAATTTCTCGGCTTAAGTGCATGTGTACATTGAAATGTGATTATTTATTGAAATGTGTAAGGAGAAATGTGATAAAGCTACCTGCAGCTATGTAACCTTGATGGTTCAGTTGACTGTGTGGTAGACCTGTATGTGATGACTCACACTGTCTCATCACACATCACTCATTCAGTTATCTGCTTCTCCAAATCCATCTTATTCCTTTCATTTGATTCAATATGTTTTTTCCATAAAATTGTGCTGACAGTGGTAAAATCAAGCCTTTTTTGGAGTCCTTATCTCATTCACCCATCTTCTCATTTATTTATTCATGATATTCTTCTTTTGCCTCCTCTATTTTTTCCTTTTCTGGGGGGGGGGGTATTTCTTATAAATCATCTACCATAGTGCTATATTGTTTAAACTTCACCAGTTGATGTAGCCTTCACAGTGACCTTACAATGTTTTCACACAATGGAGCATTGTGCTGTTCATGTTTGTGTTGTTTTGACAGCACTTGTAATTCAATTTTGAATATCTAAAGAATAATCCAATCCAATCAATTAACATGTATCCTTGACATTCTCCTATCCCTTTCTTTTTAATTTTGTAAAGGAGTAATGTCCTTGATGATGCTATTAAATAAACTATCCAAAAACATTGGTACTATAACAGTCCCTGAGCCATATTGCTTCTTTAATTGCAACAAATGTTTGATGTACTAGTACATGTGTAGTTGACCTTGGAATTGGCATAGGCTTGTTATTTCACTCCCACTTGCTGTAATTAGGTTATTAAATGTTGCCTCATGATTACATCAACAGGAAAGAGATTCATGTAGATCTGAATGTGGTCATGATATCCATGTGCATTTACACAAATTCCAGCAATTTCTATGTTGTGGGAGGAGGTAATTTTTTTCGTTTATTAGATTTCAATGCAGAGAAAGGAACGTACTTATACATTTACATGTGTATCATGATTTGAAATCTTTTTTTTTAAATGTGCATATGCACATATGTTGAACACATGTCTCTGTTTTTACATACCTTTCTGCTGTTGATTGACAGTTTGTCACCAATTGCCTGCCCCCCTCTTCATGCCAAGCCCATGATGATAACTAGTTGAATGTGTTTCCTTGTCCCCATTCTCTACTCCACCCTTCAATCTGCGATCAATACCCCCTGCCTATCTCCAGCCCACTCAGCCAGGCTATTAGAGTTTATGGGATGCCTTTCTCTCAGATAGACGTGACTTTCTCCACGGTCATGGCAGGCTGTTTATAGCTCGCACTCCATGCTAATCAAGTTCATATAAACAACGCTGTCCTGCAAATGAAGAAAGTCCAGGCCAAAAAAGTGGGGCCCCTTGCAGGCAACTGGGCTGGCTTGTAAGTTATTATTTCATTGCCATAGGCTAGTCAGTAGGATGGTGTGTTATCAAGTAATATTCATTATGCAAGAGAATAATCAATGACCTGTGAAAAGATAGAATTGGAAGACTACTTTTCCTTGAAATCCTCCAGCATTTTTTGGAATACATTTACAGCAAATTGTGTCATGATGGTTCTTAACTTAAGCCTACATGTACATGTACTAAAAATAAACACCAATTTGGATGAGGAGAATAATATGCCATTGACTTTGCTGTGTACAGTAAAATAGGTAATTAGATACTGCATATAAAAGCAATTCCATGAATTTTCAATGTACATATGGAAGGGGCACAAATCATTGCGTTTACTCAACTTGAGCTTTCTTGTAGAAAGGTTATTGATACAGAAGGTAGTATGTTGGCAATACAAGGGTCTGCATAGAATTTATCATGTTCTATTGCAAGACAAGAGGTACCTCTTTGTGTAGTCTGAGTAGATTTCTAATTAAATGCGTCCGGTAATTATGCACTTAATATTGCCAAGTCTCATTGCCCCTGGAACACGTATTGTGTCCAGTCAATCATTAGATGCCTTGATTGAATTTGGTTTTCAGACCTGTCTAAAGCTATATTTATACCTGGAGACCTGAACATCTCAGTAGGAATATTATGAACATTGTAAAAGTACTTGAATACATTTTATTTACATGTATATATAACCAGTTGAACAACATGCTATCGATTTGAAGTGTATATCACATATAATCATGGACAGTCTTTATTTATAGCAAATTTTAGAATTGACTATCCATTGTATTTTTTAACAGAGCAAATCAATATGTCCCCTGTTCATTCCAAGAAATTCACAAGGGTGAAAATACACTTGAAATAGTAACTTGCATTAGCAAGGCATGTATATTTACATGGATTATGACTGAATGCATTATGACTTATGAATAGTCCTACAGGTATCTAGAATTTGATTTGCTCAGGTCTTTTCTTATAAATTCAGCTCTTCAAATTTTCATTTTTTTAACTTAATTTTTTTTTAAATTTTAACTTTAAGTTCACTTAAACTGGGAAAAGTGCAAAGCCACTACACAGACTATTTTTGTAGGGTCCTACATTTAACCAGGAGATATTTCCCACGCTCTCGCACCATGTGCCCCTATCATAGTAAAATCAACATGTATAGTCATGATCTTTTGACCTGAAGACCATAAGTTTTCTTAGGAATGATAACAAGATGGGAGTTGTTGAAAGGATTTGAATTTTCTCCACTCCCCCCCCCCCCCCCCATCTTTCTCACTCTCATTCTTCCCCTCCTCTTTAGTTCTATCTCCCTGTTTGTTGATCCCTCTGCCTCTAACATTCTACAAGTTTGGCTAAATTGTAGATTGACCCTACTTTCAGACTAGAGAGTTTTCGTATGGATATAGGACGTATGCATATAGGACGTTTTTATGTGTCTGAATGCTCTTATAATGATATGTCCTATCTCGTACATCGTATATCGAAACGATGGTATGAGTGTCTTTTCGTACGATGATCCTTTATTCATAATCATACGACGTATTTTTGTGTCTGAAATGCTCTCATATCCATACATCGTTTAAGTAGCGCGAACCGTCAGATGAATCCAACATAAAATATAAATTTGCGCAAAGCCTGCGCAAAGTTCATAATGCGTAAGGGAGAAACTCCTACATATTCATGAGCTTCCCATGAAACCTGACAGTGCGCGAGGTCTGAATGCTGCCATACAATTATCATATAACGGTAAGTTGTGTCTGAATTTGCTCTCATATCAATACGTCGTATATCCATACAGTGTACGTACATGTAGTATGAATATAGGATAACATGATGTGTCTGAAAGGGCTGTGATATATTATTTTTTAAATAGCCATTTGGATATGATTTATTTCTTTTCATTAAGTGGAGCCCAGAGAAATAATTCCAAGGTCAGTGCACGCATGTGGAAGGAATGATATACATGTACATGTAGAGATATACAGGTAATCTGAACCTGAAGCAGGTCAAAGATTATCTTTTCAAATAGCAATTTTCAAGAGGATAGGTAGTACATATTGCAAATGCATGCTTTTGTTTGTATAATGTAGGTTGCATATTCCTCCAACTGAAAATCATGATATTAAACTCTCGGTGTAAATGCACCCTCTAATCCTATATAAGGCAAATTATATAGTAGCGTTCCCAGGGTATGAGGCTCAGACATGCATCCCATGTTATCTGTATATTACAATCCTTTATTAGAATGCCCTGAGGAGGAGAGGGTCCTGTTTTGCTTTCTCATAAAATTGAGTTTAATTAAATAACCTTATGAGGACCAGATTGAGTGCTTATGAGTCTGTGCATGGCCATTGGATATCATTTTTATAGTGATGCTGCTTGATGTATTGCATCTTTTTTATTCTTTCTTTCTTTCTTTCTCCTCCAGCTTTAATAATGCAAGGGTGAAATTGTATGGGTTGGTTTAACCAACTTGAAGTATGTGTTCAATGATGCTTCCCAACAACATTCATGTCTAGATTTATTTAAAGGCATTGATTAACTTTGCCCAGGATTGAAAAAAAAAAATCACTGTTCCAGCTAATGTTGTAATCATAATTGCAAACCTTTAGCTCAGACAGGAATCGCCGGAGTTTTATAAGCCGATCGGTCGTTTATATATCAAGATATTTACGATTGAACATTGATGTCGGGATAGAGTACCACCGAACCCTAAAGAACTCTTACGGTTGCCATACCTCGCTCTATCACAGAATACCGTACGGGCTGGAAACTCGCTCTGAAATCGCCGAGCGCTGGTGCTTGGTTTTTGTGACTGCAGCGCAGCGAAGAAGCCGAGGGACTTGCGCTAGCGATTGATCGCGATTTTCTCTTTTTTAGGATAGTAAACGGGTTCCATTTTCTCTCATACTTTCACATATCTTTAATTATATATGTAGTTAGAGGACTGCACACAATTCACTGGCATTTGAGCTGATTTTACAATTTTTCACAAAGTTAATCAATCACTTTAAACTAGGCATATCATATACATGTACAATATATGCTTATTTATGAATAAATAGCATAAGATTTGTGAAGACTCTAGGGACTCAGTTTTAAGCTTTCAAGGCCACAACTTCATAAAAATCATTAGCATTTAGGATGCAGATATAAATTGCTTTGGAGCTGTGCTGCTACATGTAAATGTAGCCTACATGATGAACATACAGGCTTTACCAATATGAGATTTGCATAGATTTAGTGATCTCATTTATTAAAACATTCATGGCATTCTTATTCTTTGTCTAATTTCTTTCAAACTTTCTTTATGCTGTTTCTCTTATATTTCTGCTTTCACACAAATTGACTTACTTTAAGTTCACTGTGTAGGAGGATCAAAGCAGACAAGTAAGATGAATGACCAAAAGACACACACATGCACACTTTTTTTTTGTTTTTCAAAACACACACACACCAAAAAAAAAAAGGAGGGGGGAATTATTACAAAGGTTGGATTGGAGTGAAGAGAAGTGAACTGGAGGTGATAGTTTGCTTTTACAAACATGTAGCTACACATGTTTCAATCATGATTGCAAGAAAGAGAGAGAGAGAGAATATTCACATTCTCATCCCAGCATGATAGCTTGTTCAAAAAGTAAACCGGAAATTTGCAGGTTATCACAATTGATTTGATTTCTTTGAGTCCCGCTCTGACCGGCAGTCCTCTGTTTGTAAATGTTCCAAAATCGAGTGTCAAGTCGGGGATGGAATATATTCAGATCAGCTTTTATATTTGTGACACATTGGTAATAATGCATCCACCTGTTTAGTTTAATAAATATAATCCAACATTTGTTTAGGTGTCATAGAGTGAGGAGAATCACAGGGTTGCAAGAGCTTTATTTGGATATGCATGAAAGAAAATAGTAACATAATGTTAATTTTAAACCTTCATTTTACTGTATTGTAGGCAAACTTATCTTGATAAGGTTTTTAAAGAGGGTTGCACTTTGCCTGATTTGTTTGCACAGTATTCATTCTTGCTTAGATTTTAAGGTTGCATTTGTTACAGCACTATTATCAAAGTAAGTTCATGTACTTTTCTTTATTTCATGTTTCTGCAATAAATCTGAAGAAAATGTTTATTGTATAAAGTCTGAAATAGGCTTATGTGTAGTTTCAAATGTTGACTGAAAAGTGTTGTTGATAACTTGTATTATATGACTCCAGGGAGGATTTATTTTTTATCTTAAAAATAGGGGAGAAAGGGATGGATAAGGTAAAAAAAAAAGAAAAAAAGAAAAAAGGAAGAGAGACTTAGAAATGGTAGGTGATGATCAAAAGTGCAAATTTATCACTTCTTTACGAAAAAGTGGACTTAATGGGGTTCTGGAAATCATAACTCTAAAACATGCTTATTGGAGCTGACAGTATAGAGTGAAACCCCCATGGTTTTGGTGGTTATCATGCTATATGATTTACCCTCTATACATTTCTTATATATACATCATTCTCCTTGAAAATTGGGGGAAAAAATCACATTTCTATTTGGGTGATTTCATGAAGATAATGATTATTGTGATTGTAGTATTGAACTTACTGACACCAATATGGATTGAACAAATAGAGTGATAATGTTTTGTTTTCATGTGAACTGGGAGCTGTATTGATTCTACTTCAAGAACATGAGTGAATACACTGAAGTGGTACTTGACTATCAGCTCTCAATTGCTAAGCAAACATTTACACAACTATACATGGATGTTGATGTTGATGTTGTATAGATGATAGTAGGTGGCATGGTTTTACTAAAAAGTTTTAATGGAAACTTTTATTTTACAATATTTTCCTTAAGAATTGCTTTTCCCCTTTTTGTCATGGGGCTTTTTGTAATTTATCAAAATTATTTATTTGATTGCTCTGTCAATCTTCTCTTCATACACCTGTGCACATGCCACCGCCCCCACTCTCTCTCTCTCTCTCTCTCTTTCCCTTCTGTGTCTCTCTTTCTATTCCTTCTCTATCTATCTTTAAGGTTGTCTGTTTCTCTCTCTCTCCCTCTCTCTGCACATGCATGTAGTACAGCTATTAGCTGGTCACCAGGTGGTATCTTTTAGTTGGTACTTAAGGCAAATAATTAACTAATTAATGATATATTTCTACCTGTGGGTTGTATGCACATTATGGATTTATATTAAACATGTAGATCACCCTACTGGTCAGTAGTATGTTCATACCATATGACTCACATAATAATCAACATACAAGAGGGTTGTGACCAACTCTAATGTTTTTTCTTTTAAAATACCATACCATACTTTTTAAAAAATAAGCCACCCCAGCAGGTAAGAGTCCTGTAGCAGTATCAAATCCATCAAAGTGAACCCAACACAATAGGTACAAATGACTAGAAAACTCCCTGTCCCTGCTTTTAAGAAGACTCTTCATACAGTCAAGCTTGTTGATGAATTGATTTTAATCATACAGCTGTAAGACTGGCTGTTAGAAATCAATTCTGAGTTGAAAGAGAACAAAACCTGGTGTTTGCAGTCACTCAAACGAGTATGCTCTTTTAGTTCAAATCCTCTTGCTAGTCCGCTAGGATTATTAGCCTTCCTGTATATTTTTTGAAAAGGTCCTTGAGGCTCAGTGGGATTCAACATAATGAGATATTTTTATATGAATTATGCATACTTTAATTTTGTAAGTGCTACATGTCCATCAGTGTATGAGATAGATAAGGTGTACAAGTAAAGCGATTAGACGATTTTCATGTACATACATGTAGAAGATGTTTGTAGAGATGAAAGGTGTTAAAAGATGGTAAAATATTGCAAGTATATTTTCACATTTTATTACAAAGACAAAGATATACCTATGTGATCCAACATTAACATTCAGAGGAAAACAGAAGAGTTAGAGATTGGAAATGGATGGGTATAGGCATAATACACACAGATGAATGTAGACAAAGCGAGAGAGAGGGAGGGAGAGAGAGAGAGGAGGAAAAATGAGAAGAATATGACAGAAAGAAAAAAAAATGTAGAGAAGGATTTGGATAAAAGGTAGGCCAGAAAACATGATTCATTCTATTGCATATATACCGGTATTAACATATTGCCAATATCTGTTTCACAAGCTTGCTTGCACATCATGAAATGACGTTGGTAAATAGAGATGGCATCTGTATCCAATACATGTAGGTATGTCCTTCAGACCAATCTAGACTCTATTCATCAGCATCTATTGCCAACTGCCCCCCCCCCCTTCCAGCCTCTGCCCCATCTCTATCACTGCTGCAAAATGTAATAGGCCTACAATGTAGGGAGTTCTCAATAACCATTTATTTTGGTCCTACATTTTACTTCTTTTCTGCCTTGATCCCTCCATACACAGTTTAAAGTTTTAAAATGTAAAAATATTTGGATGTACCATTGAGGTCAGTGAAATTGAATCAAGAATTTAATGAGTATGTCTGGGTCATGACTTCATTGCTAGGCCAAGGAACAGAATTTCTTTTATGTGCTGCTGATTGATTTATTACCACCACAATTTGCTTCTTCTTTCTCTGTGGACTTGGCCTTGGGGTTGAGGTGAAGTTCAGACAAATGTGTGTAAACTCTACTATCATCTTTTCACAATCTCCTGCACCTCTACATGTTGATGACAGTGTTAAAGATACATTGCATTTAAAGTGGTTTTTGTGACTGGGAAGTCTTTCCTTATGTTTGGTTAATTGGTCTATCATATTCAAATGAACTTGTAAGATTCTTGGATCCTATTCTGAAGTGCTATTTACATTACTCATTTTACTGTAGCTGAAATGGTGCTTCCTCCTTATTACCTTTATATGGTGTATTGCAGCAAATATAAAATAGGATTTCTTACAACTTACTATTTTAGGATAAATTATGTTTTAAGAGTAAAACAGCCATATGAATCCTAATGAAATGTTTTTACCTGAAAAAATCATTTTTATTATCAAGTTCACCAATCACCATGGATTTTTTTTCAATCAACTAGTGTGCATAGGTAGAAGACTGCACATTTATGTCAGTGTGATTGCTAATGTTAATATGAACAGCACATTCCAAATGAGGCAATACATATACATGTTCGTGCCTCATGCGAGTCTCTGGTGCTTACAAAATAGAAAGCAATTGAATTTACATCGATTTAGTTAATTGACAGGCACATGCAGTGAGACATACATTGGAATTCTTTGAATAGTAACAACAACAAAAATGGATTCTGTTACTTGTAGATCAGTTTACTTATTTTTATCTGTAGCAAGGATCAACGTGTCCACTTTGTATTAAACAAATAACGCATATATTTTGCAAGGGAATAAATCATCACAGTCTGTAACTTCAGAATAGTCCCAAATCCGCACTGCTTCGTGTTGTGGGTTGAGACCATTCTAAACTTACCATGTGAGTTAATGAATGCACCAGGAGTAATTTGTCATTTTTATAATAAAAAAATTTCCTGCAGAAACATACAACACATCTACATTACCATGTGTTTGCTAGAGTCTTTGTTAAAATGTAGTTGAAACATATCACATTATATTACTGGTCATACACACTGGAGGACAAACCAAATAGAGCGAAACTGATTAACAGTAGACGTCAATTTTACGGGTTGTTGTTTATTACCTAAAGTGGATTGTCTTACCAACAAGAAATGCTTGTAATGGAAAATAGCCAAGTTCCAGTTGATTAGATATGGATTCAGATGTTTTTAGCTAATTGAAGTTCAGTCAATATGTTTATTGATTGTGCAGTTAGTTAGCTCTCTGTATCAACGTCTATAGTTAATGACCACAGGTTTTGCGTGGTCACGTGTAATTATGAAAACATGGATGAGCATGTACAAAGTGGTATGTATTATTAATGCATTTGAATAATTAAAGTATGGAATTGCTCTTTCACAATTCCTAGATTAAAGGGTTTTTTGTTCCAGTTTAAAACTTTAGCTTTACTGCTTCACGTACAAAGAGAGAGTGAGAGAGAGAGGAAGAGGGGGGGGGGGGAGGGGAGAGAAATTGAGAGGAAAGGAGAGAGAGAGAAAGAGGGGTTAGGAGATGGTGTAAGGGAAGGGGACTTCGACTTTTTTGTGACAAAGTCATGCAGTATGGTCCAATTATAAACAAGTTCCGAACAAGAAAAAGTCATGATAACATACTGTATCTCAAGAGAATATATTTTTTCAAATACTTTTTTAAATAACTCTCAGCAGTAAATTATTCTTCAGAGAGATTCATATAATTATAGAGATAAACAAATTGTGAAACATGACATTTAGAGTGATTATTATTGGTAATATTGATAATCTCCGACCACACTGCTGTGCAAAGTATTTAATACATCTCTACCATCTTTTACATACCATTGATTGAGAAACAGAAGGTCACATGTTAAATGGGACTTTACAGATTTCCTGTATTTTGTATAAGCACTAATCTACTCTTCATCATCTACTCTAGATATATAAAGGTAATTGCGATCAGCATGTTTCTGTCTTGTTTTTTTCTTGGATTAATAAGCATTACATTTGAAATTCTAGGACTTTCAGGAGCCCATCAGAACAAAGGAGAAAGGGGAAATTTATGCTTTGTATGATATGATATGATATGATATTTATTCATCTTTCTTCCTTTTCACATGTCACATAGAACATAACATTCAATTATTATACGCATTTACAATGCAAACAAAATCATGGCAATATTATAATGAAGTGAATTGAAAGAAAGACAAGGAGACCCTGGTAAAAGCAGGGCTTGTAAGGTGTAGGGTCCCCTCTGCACCAAGTAATTGGCTGGTACATACATGAGCAACAAAATAAATGTATTTAAATGGAGTATATATCAGTGACTACCTGAGGATACATTATGAAAGGAATGGGGTATGTAAAAAACAAGCTGTATACAAAAAGGGAGAATAGAGTTATACATAACAAGACGGGAGAGAAGAGAGAAAATATGAGAAATGATAAAAAGTAAGAATACAGCACATCAGCAATAAGTACATCACACGACGAGTACAGAAACATAGGGAACAAAGGAATAATAGGCTGACAATCTGAAAATATTCAGTTAGACACAGGATATCAATAAAAGGAAACTACACATCATAGTAATTCACAAAAGGCACCAAAATAACTACAATAGTAGATGTCATATGTAACAAAGATGAGTACTGCTGGATAACTAGTTCTTGACAGCTAAGGCGTGAACAACCACCAGGTACCCTGCATGATTTGACATAGTTGGGACTATGGGGAACATGAATGTGGATGACCCCAGCTGTGTGAGATGTGTAAGACAATGAGAGAACAGGTTGTTGCTCCACAGGGAATGCCTGGCAGACACGCAATATCTAATTCGAGATTTATTACCATTGTTGTCTTCTTTGTCTCAAAAGGAGTGCTGCTGTGCTGTAATCAGTCTACTGAACTGAGCACCTCATATCCCAAAAGGGTTGTGCGAAGTCTTTGTCACTATTTTTCACGCCTTTGCTGCAGTTAGCTAGCTGCAGTTATGGACAGTTGACTAAGGCTGAGTATTATATATCTGTATATTTTAAAACGTGAACATGAGTTTACAAGTACCTTTTCAGTGTTGGTGACTCTCTTGCAACTGTAGAATAAAGATTCACTTGTCTTCTGCTTTTGGTATTGCATTGAATTTTACAGTAATCCCAAAGAATATTCTGTGACATATTACTTGAATTATTTCATATCCTGTTCACCCTATAATTTCCCTCATTTCCATGCTATCTTAACAATAGAAAATGATTAAGCAGGTCGATTAAATGTAAAATTATTCATTATATTTTAAAAATGCAAAATTCAAGAAATTAAAATATCTTGTAGGAGAAGAAGCTACAGTATTAAAACATGATGAAATATATTTTCTGTTTTAGAGTTATGCCCCTGTCAAGGAAGAAGATCCTTTTGACTGTTAACTTTTATGTAGCTGCAGTAGCTCAAGTAGGTGATTGGAGTTGAGCCAGGTAAAGAGGAGAGTCTATCATTAGCAGTTATTAACCTGATCAAGTGTTAAGACCCATCACCTTGACTCCTATGCCTATTTGCAGAGTGATATGGGAACATGTGTCATTCCATGAGGAAAGTTTGCATCTCTCTCTCTCTCTCTCTCTCTCTCTCTTTCTCTCTCTCTCAATCCCTCTGTTCCTCTCTTTCTCTGGGGTTGTGTCTCTATTCAATATCAGTCTTCCACTATTTTGTTTATTCTTTCTTTTTTTTGGGGGGGGGGGGAAGGGGGTCTTCCTTTTTCTCTGATGCTACCCCCAAAATCTCTTCTCTTTTGTTGTCACTATTCATTTTGTCATGTTACTTCTTTGTTCTCTCAATGCTGTATACTGTTTGTATATAAATCCCTACTATTCCTTTTTTTTCACTTATCTCATAATTTTCATTTATTCTATTATTATTTGATTTCTTTTATATATCTTTTTAATAGCCCTCAAGACACACTTCCTATCTCTCTCTCTCTCTCTCTGTGCCAACTTCTCCTTGTTTTGTTTTGTTTTTTTTAATTTTACTTCCTTTTCAACTCTCTAGTTCATAGTATACTTTCGAGATCACATTGTACTGATAGATGGAAAATAAGAGTTTTAAAAAAGCGTATACACCATATTGATACAGGAGATTGATGGGGAGAAAAGTGATAAATTTTCTTTATCTGTTCATGATGAAATACATATTCAACAGACTCAGACAGGAGACACATGGAGTTCCATTTGGTTCCTTGTATGTCCGTGATAAAAGATGGAGCACACATTTTGGTGTCTCCTCTTCAAATCAATTACCCCCAATTTCAACCTCTATTTCAATTTAAATTGCTTTGCATAAGCCCACACCCAGCTAATCAAAGACTAATGGTACATTGCAGATGCACTCTCTACAGAATCTAATGCTTTCCTATCAAGATTGTATTAGGTTTCCCATTATATTATTATGTTTTCCACTTTACTCGATGGGTATCAGCTTGGTCTTGTTTCCTTTTTGCATTTTAGTTATTAACATGCAGAGAATGCTAATTTTTAAGTACATGTATGTTGCAAATGCACATACGCATATAATGATATAAACCCACATTGTTATATTCATACAATGCATTCAAAGAAGATTATACTTTCAGATCAAATCATCATCATTAATTAACATATATATTTTCCAACATAATTGTAGTAACTAGTGCCAACATTTTTATGATTGTCTCATACTATCATGCTGTCATGTTTGAGCAATTTTGTGATACATCATTAAAGTTACATGGCCAAAATATGAAAGTTTTTTTTTTTTAGTCTAGTCACTTGAGATCTAGAAATCATTTTCCGAGTAGTTTACGGGGACATCAAAATCTTAAAATAATGAGATCTAAATAGCAGCAATATGTTATAGCTATTAGCAGTGGGATGGGCAGTTCTATTTGATATAATATTGAGATGAATATAAGGCTTACGCTGATACGACACACACACAGAGATAGGCCCTTGCATAATTGACCATTGACCATTAAATGTGATGCGCTGGACAAATTTGCCAAATTTATTTCTCGTGCATTAGTCCACAGGATCTAATAAGTATCGATTTATCTCTGCATTCAGTCAGTTCCTGTGCAGACATTGTAAAAGAGGAGTAAGAGGTGACAGCATAAGTTTTGGATTAATGCGAGGATTAAGGAAGGATCTGCAGTGGAAATTAAGTTTGTATGTTGTGAAGATGCTGTTTGATTCTGAATGCGCATTGAATCTACATTCATTATCCTGTCTTCATTCAGGACAGAGTTTGATTTTTACGTTCCGTAGATGTGCTTTCCCATACATCCAGGCACTTGTTTGCGTGAGTGAGCGGGTCGCCATTAACCATCTCGTTTTGTCAACTCCTTGGTCGTACACACCTAAAAAGCTTGGGATGCTCTCTTTCTCTCTTTTTCCCCCAATCTCCTCTTCTCTCTGTAGCTCTCTTTCTCTCATTCACACACATACACATACACAGTCCCGCACATATACTTACTCGTCAGTGGAGTGAAGAGAGCGAGGGACTTGTTTCCCTTTTCATGATCAAAAGCGCTAACACACACATACACACGGTTATACTTTCCTACACACTTGTGTGTGAGAGAGAAAGAGAAAGGGAGAAAGCAAGCTAGCTAGTAGAATAAGCAGGGTTTCGGGTTTCAGCGTTCTGACACGCTGTGATATTGTGCTCGTGGGAAGATACATCTAGATGTACGGCTGCGGCACGCATCAAGATCAAGATTCTGGTCCCCACTTTGTCAAGAGATGCTTTCTCTGCAAGATATCTTATCTTGAGCTCTTTTTATCTCTCTATCTCTCTCTCTCTTTCCCTCTTTCGGTGCCACCTCAGGATTAAAATTGGATAGCTGCTGGATATTCGTTATTCTAACTGAATTTCGGAGTTATCTTGGTTAAAGCCTTACAGTGTTGTGAACTCTGAGTAACAGTCTGTAATGATTACAACCATTTTTGTGAATGGGATTTGATTCTGTAAGCTCAGTTGTCAATTGACGTGAGAAGATAGAGGACAAAGATTGTTGGAGATTATCCTGGTAAGCCTATTGTAATATTTTTTATAAGATTGAAAATATTTTGATTTCCACCTTACAGTTTGTCTTATGTTTATATGTAGGTGAGTATTAAACATGATGCATCTGTTGCATAATATAATATGATATGAATTCCAGAGAAAACAGCATTTAAAATAGTGTAATATCACTGAACTCTTACATTTTCTACAATCTTTGCTCAAGAAATATAGTACTGTGGGGGTAAACTTTTGATGCTCCTTTCCTAAATTACTTCAAGATTACAGTAAGGCATTAAAAGAGATGAACACATAAGACCATTTGATACATGTAGTATCACTTTATTGTCATTAATGTCTAAAACCAAGATCTTAAGGTCATTATTCAAGGTACTTTTTTGTTGTGAGAGTTACATGTAGTTTTCAACTTCAAGTATGATAGAGTACCCTTCCAATTGATACTACTACCTATACCTGGGAAATGAACTGCTATAAATCTCAGCCAATTTCATGGCAATTATAAATCTTGGGAGCTGAGCCCTGGAGGATCATATTTTTTTTAAAGGAGAATTTTCAGTTGATACTCTTAGAAGACAGGATGAATGAATAGGGTATACTGTATTCGTTGCATGTGCCCAGTAGTATGGAGTTGCTCTCCTGATTAAATTGTTTTTTTTTATCCTGTCTTTATCTCTGTCATATTTTTCTGTTGTTCTCTGTCATACATGTATTCTTTCCTTTTGTGTCACATTTTGTCTGAAATCCCAAGTTCAATTTGACCATATTACTCAATTTTTTTGCTGTTTAATATATTCATCCTTTTTAGTCATTTTCTCTCTCTCTCTCTCTCTCTCTCCTACATCTGGATACTGCATGAGAACAAAGGGAAATATTGATTGAATAGTTTTGCCTGCACATTTCTTCCATTTAATATAAAATTGAATGTCAATATCTGCACAGCTTAAGAAAACAGATGTCTTTTTTTGTCAAGCCTTGCTCCTTTTCATTGACTTTGATGCAGCTCATTCAAAATTATTCCCTGTGCAATGGCAGCCATCTTCACATATTTAAAAATGAAGGTACCTAATGTAATGACTAGTTGTTTCATGTATCTGTCATCAATAATACCTCTCAGAGCTGATAGCAAATGATTGGATGAAGCATTGATGATCATTACTTCACGGCTATTACTAATCACATAGTGTTTCAGAGGGACACTAAAATTAATTGCCTAGAAACAGACAATTTGGGAGTTTGTCAGAACAACACATTTACAAGCAGTTGTCAAAATGGATTGGAAGGTTACTTGTTCCAATGTTAGATTTTTGTATTCTATGAACTATTATTGAAATCATTATTTCCAGTATATATCTTGTCAGGGTCAAATATCAAACATAAAACAAAAATTTGTGTTATCATCTTTAGATTAGGTTTTAACTCCAGTTTTTTCTCCCATCAATTTTTTTTTTTTTTGAGTAGGAAAAGTGCACTTGTGCTCTTCACAATATTTTTCTCCTTATAGTCAGGTTGTAAATCTTGATCTTAATTAGGTGGTTAAAAATGTATTGATTCTACACCCATACTGACTGGCTGCTTGTACTCATTCATCTTGAAAATGAGACTTCAAATTAGCACCAATTGACATGTTGAAGCAAAGAGTTAAATCATGCTTCAGAACTGAATGTTAATGAAATGTTAAACATTCAAGTTTAACACTGAAATTCCAATACGTGTGGCAGGAGTTCATTTCCCCATCTGTTGCTATGGTTGGCCTGCACACATAATTCGTAATAAGCATGACCTACCAATTTTTCAAGCGTAATGCATTTCGCACATGGTGCAATTGTACTTCATTGCCATGCATAAAAATTCCTCAACGGGGAGCCAACAATACAGGATGTCGTAACCATCTAAAGAGTATCTTTATCAGTCTACACCAAAATTGGTTAAACATCTGGTGTAAAAACAAGCGTGACACATTTTTTAGTTTTGAGGGTACAGAAAGTTCAAATATGATTACAGTTACAGATATGAATTCTTGTGCATTGTAATATAAAAATCTATTTTTCAGTCTACACCAAAATGGGGTAGACAGCTAGTCAAAATATAATTAGGACTCACTTCTTGACATTTGAGGGTACAGAAAGTTCAGATGGATGGTCATCATTTAGATTTGAATGCTTATGTATTGTTATTCTTTTTCTTACAAAGGTCATTGCCGATATGAAGTATTTTAAAATCCAGTGATTGAAATGTATCATTCTTTCTCATTGTGATTCATCAATCAAGGTGTGGCTGAGTATTTTGCTTTCAAACATTTGTAGCTGTGTTCAATTTGGCTAGATATCTTTTCTTCATGTCTCTATCATTAAATGGCTTCCTTAATTTATTAGGATTAGAAGAATGATAGCAATCAGTCACATTTGTCACAGCAGCAATGATACCATTGGTTGGGACACATTTGCAAAATGTTACACACATATAATAAATGACAGTTTAGAAAGGGAGTTTGAACCCCCTCCCATAGAGCCATCCAACTAAACCTTCCTGTCTGCTATAAAGAATTGGATTTGCATCCTAAATCTAAATGTCTAAAAACTTGGCTATTTTGTGACATCCAGCTGTACAACTGGCAAAGATGGCCTCTCTCTCTAAAATTAAAATGATCTTTTCCTTCTTGTTAACATCAGGGTTCCTCTTTTAATGATAGAGGAGAAATTTTAACAGTCGATCTCATATCAAAGAAAGCAGTAACAATAAAACAATACCATAGAGGTTGTAGTCCTGATTAAAGTGTGAAACTTTCCTTGAAATAGCCAGAATTTAGATCACTTCAATAAAGTTGTCTGCTAGTCATCACATTATTTCAGTTTCATGAGACTCAGGAGTGTAATGTGACTGAAATCCTTTGCGGCTGTCTCAGTCATTACATTTACATGACTGTTACGTTGTCACACAGTGTCCCACAAACATTGGACAGCTGTCTCTTTGGTAATGAACATGAATGTTACCTTTGACCACAGTTTCATAATAGCTTTGAACTTTCTATAATTTTTTGACCATCATTATCTTGTATCTATAATTTTCTTATAATCTTTCTTGATTCCTTTTTGTTCTTTCAGCTTTCCTGTTCAGATGGGAATATTTGAGCTGAACTAAAGCAAACAATTAAGGTGAGTAAGTAAAGAGATATATTATGAATGTAAATTTGTTTAAGTATACAACCACTTCAGTTTTGTCTTAAGGTAAATACCTTGACAGAAATATGGGATTAAGTTACAACAGAGGAAAGTTTTCTCTGTTTATCTGATGAAGATTGTTTGCAAGATGGTTGATCTCTTTCTCTAGCTTGATCAGGACATTGTCCAAATATTGATTGAAAGAGAACCGGAGGGAGAAATTGCCATCTTGATGAATGTGTCATCACCACTACAAACACTCTAAGTCATTACATGGTGGTGATTCTTAACTCCACTCATCCATGTTTCATCTACATTGCTAGGAGCAAGTCTCTTGATTATGACTGGGCATGGGCCGTAGATGGTGTGTATGTTTGGATGAAGGAGGGGTGTAACTAAGGGCCCGACATTTACATGTATATGGGTTCAAGGGCAAGTGATAATTTGAAGTACATCGTGACCCACTGCCTTCCCCTCTTTTTTGTAGAAAAAAAAATAATTAAAGGGTACAGCATGACTCCCGTTTTCTCACATTGTGATAAATGATCGTAAAGTATGCATGAAGTTTGATAAGCATATGATGATAAGGGCAAGGGTGCAAGGAGGGCACAGAAGCTTTGATGATTCAATAATAGCTTGTGGCACCCTTTTGAGGTGGAAAGTTACTTTGATGTCCAGACTAGTTTCCAATATAATTGGTTTATGTGGTCCAGGATCCCTTGATGATTTGCATATATCTCACCACCTTGTGCATGTTAGTTAGACCAAGCACTCGAGAGACAATAGCTACGTTCATACGGGACTTGTTGTTTTGAAAGTTAAAGTCAATGAAACAACGACTCCTATTAAACAACAATGAGGATTCACACAGGCCCGAAACAATGACGCTCGTTGTTCTGAGATTACAAGTCAAGCAAGTGTAGTTCAACACGAACAGAGAGGTCATCTTTAGCAATGAGTTTGCCAAACTTAAAGTTTATTCTGTCCACATGGTCCATAACTATGAGGGGGGATCCCACGCTGTTCGTGGTTTCGGCACTAACTACAAGCTCGCTGGTGGTTTTGGAACTATGAATAAACTTAAAGTTTCAAAACTACGAGTCTGTTCATACGGTCTGAAACTACAAGATAACTTAAAGTTTTGAAACTACGAGTCTGTTCATACGGTTTGAAACTACAAGATAACTTAAAGTTTTGAAACTACGAGTCTGTTCATACGGTCTGAAACTACAAGATAACTTAAAGTTTTGAAACTACGAGTCTGTTCATACGGTCTGAAACTACAAGATAACTTAAAGTTTTGAAACTACAAGCAAAACTCAAAGTTTAGCTCCCTCTGAACTCCCTGTGAACCTGACTAATATGAAGCCTGTCTTGTATGTCCTTACTTCACCATGTGAGGAACTGATTTATTAAGCCAGCATAAGAGCATTGATATACAGCATCTGATTGGTCAGGAGTTAGAAAGAGATGGGTCACTTTGCACTGTAATCTGTGTATCCCGACGCACAAAAACAATGCACATAGCAGGCTGGTTATACTGTGAATGTTATAACTTGTGAATGTATTCTGCCAGAAAAGCAGAAAATATGTTATAGTGATGGGCTCATGAATGAGTTTGTAATTACATGACTTCATTTCATACTAGCTTTTTAAAATAAATAGTCTCTCTTACACTTCTATTCTATATCTGTTCATATCTCTTTCATTTCCTCTTTCCTTGTCTGCTCCTTTTCTCTTTCTTTTCTCTCACTTTTCCCTTTTTCACTCTCTTTTTATTTTTTTATTTTTTTATTTTTTTGAGGGGAGGGAACAACTGCTATGCACCTGAGGTACACCAGAGTGATGATAAGTGAAAGAGGTGTATTCCGCAGACTAGATTTGCTTTACTTTGTATGCTCAACACTGATTGACATGCTTTATTAACATCCATTATATTTGAACTAATTTGTGTAGTCCCTTTCATCCTTTTCCACTTACAACAATCCATATATTGCAACCAAAAAAAATAGAGTTTCCAGGCATAAAACTACTTTCCTGAAAAAAGTGTTGAACAACATTACTCATCTGCATCTTGCCTACCTGATTCACCTTTGATTGCATGCTTGGCAATTTCTGTGCCCTGAAGCTGAATGATTAGATAACTCATCCATTAAGTGTACATTGATTTATTCATTTCCATCTCCTTCCTCTCTCATTTCTGAGCTCTTTCAAGCTCTCTCTCTTTCCTGTTTTTTATTTTGCTCTTTGTGGTAACACCATAAAAATCTTCATCTCTTTTACTTGTACATTTTCTGTCCATATATTATATAGATTATCTCCTTCTTCTCCAAATATCTCTCACTCTCTCTATCATTAGCTCCCCACTCTCTCTCTCTCTCTCTCTCTCTCTTCCCCATCTATTTCTTTCCTTTTTTTTCATTTGCCATACACTTCCCCATTACAAATTTCTAGCCAAATGGAGAATCGTTTGTTGTATCGATATACAGCAACAGTATGGTTTAAAAAATCAACACAGGTTATTTTCTTAGTTTTTAAATGAATAAACAATCAGTTGTTTCATTTTTGTAACTCTGTTTAATGTGTGAAACCTCTATTAGCTCACAATAACAGAATGTGTTTTCTGAATATAAATTGATACCTTGACTAATACCCCGTTCTCACTCACTTTTGAAAGTGGTCTTAGTTAGACCGCTCCAGAGGAACGGGTCTTGAGGAACGGTTTGCTAGCGTTCACACTCCGAGCAGTTTTTCTCGCTCAAACCGCTCCACGATTCAAAGTGGCCTTGTTGCTATGGCAGCTCAGGTCAGCGGGTCAAATTTTTCGCGCGGAATACAAACTGATGTACCGTAGCGTGCCTACCGGCTGCCCGATCGATTGCTTTTGCTTTTTTTTCCGCGCGGAACGTCACTAGCTCACTTCCGGTTGAAGTACGCTTTCGTTCACATTGCACGTTTAGAGCGGTCCATACCGCTCTTAATAAGACCCGTTCCTCAAGACCACCTCCCCGATGTGGTCTTCTGGAGCGGTCCAGAAGACCACTTCCTGGACCACTTTGACCGTTCACACTCACCTAAGAACTGTTCCTGAGGAACGGGTCTTAGATAGACCGCTCCAAAAGTCCACTTTCAAAGTGAGTGAGAACGGGGTCTAATGCCTATGCAGTGACAGGAAATATAACAGAACTGCTAATCACATAACAGTGTGCCTTGGGATCTTTCCTTGGTCATACCCCTCTCTCTTTGGTCCATGGTCATTCCATTCCGTCATGCACCACCTAAATCAATGATCACAGAAGGTACTCAGTGTGAAGATTCCTTCACGAATCAAAGAAAAGAATGCAGGAAGTAATCAACTGTATCACTTAGCCCTCACAGTGTTGCCATGAATTCCTTCCCTTGCTAGAGATGAATCTTAAAACCATAGGAGATTTTCTCGTTGTTTCATAGCTGGGATGATTTTGATGACATTTTAGTTAATGTACATAGAGTAGTCTCCTATCTTTTAGAAATTTACTGAGGAGCATATAGTCTATTGAGAGCCAGAGGGCATTAACTCTAAAAGTTTCCGGATCACAGCAGGCAATATATTGTCATATGGAATGAGGCCCCTTTTCTTTTGTTTTCCATAATTCAGTACAGAGTACTGGTTCTCATTGTGATTTTTATTTTGTCATAAAATATACAGGAAGTGAAATGATAGAACAACTCTGGAAATATTGTACAGGCTGTGTCAAATTTGCAAATCTTTAGCTTAGCAAAAATAGAGTAAAAATAATCAAGGAAATGATTGCTGTCTGTCAGCAAAAGTTCTGGAAAAATCTTTGCGATATTTTACGACACAGACCTTCATCACCATGACTCATCTCGGAACAGGAATGGCCCCTTCACTATTCAAAGCTATTTCTTCACGCTCTTCGCTTATCCTCTTGCCTGAGTAAACACACCTGAAGCATACCTGAAGATGTAAGAGCATTTGAACTTAAACCCTTGGGGGCATGGGGGTATCCCCAAGAAGTTAGCCTTAGGGTGCTTATCAAGATGCAAGCAACTCTCAAGACATATTTTTCATGATGTGGGAAGCAGAAGAAGATGAGTCAAGGAGGTCCAGAAGAGGGATAAGCTTATAATTGAAAGAGGAAACCTACATATGAAATCATAACTTTTCAAGTGATGGTTGATCAGCCCAAAACTTTTGTTAGAAGCATATACAAGGATGGTGATCTGGTATAGGCCCATATACTTGATGCACTTCCTGTATTCTCAGAGTTTTTATGTCAGTTGTGTAATGTTTTGAAAAAATTAAACATTTCAATCATCCTTCATCCAAAAATAAAATGTCAGTACGATTCAGACTACAAGTACACATTTTTCAAGTCTTATTAAATGTTGCTTGGGTACTCCTGAGGAAATATGAAAATGTGTTGACATATGGAATCTGCTGACAAAGTAAGTTGAATGTTGGTATACTAAATGAAATAACTCATAAGGATCAACATAAATGTTGCTGTATAACATCATTGATCAGTCTAATATTCTATACTGTAAATGTAGCATGTTTCAGTTGATCTCCAAATGTATTTATATGGATTGTGCTAATTGCAGCCTGCAATTAAGTTATTATCTAAACAACACCTTAATTGCCTTGTCTCCCTAATCCCTTTGAAGGACTGTTTTGTTTTGAAGAGGATCGATACAATTTGCAAATTTCCATTTGACATGTCTACATAATTGTGATATAAACTAAACTTAACTCAGTGATCATACACAAGTTTCTACAAGTCTGTAATAGTACCAGCAGTTATTTTTTTCTTCATGGTTTTCTTTGTAATGTATCAAGTACAAATATCTTAATGGAAAGTGGACTTTGCAGTGCTACGGTACTTTTGCTTTCTCTTCTTCATAATGTCCTGTATGGATTTCAGTATTTATATGTTCAAGTAGTGATGTAGCTTTCCTTGGCACCTTTTTATTCCGCATTGCTTCATCATAATAAGAATATCAATATCATAAATCATACATATTAGAAATTGTAACCTTATCATCTATATCATAAATAGTGTCATGACCAGCAGGAAGATTTACAATGACAACCATCCTGATAATTATGAGGCCAAACTTCTTCATACTGCCATAATTTCCTGAAACTAATACATTTGATAATATTTTACAAATTATCACATCATCTTTAAGTTATTTTTCTTCCCTCAACCGCAAAATTTCTTCAAACATATAATAGTGACCCCTGATGTGCACACTTTCCACAAGAAGGTGAAAGTTCACCAGACCCTGTGATGCTCATACACCTACTGTACATGTATGTCATCACCACTTTCCCCCATAATACCTGATGTCAGCAGACTCGAAGACACCTTAATGCATCCACAATCACTGTGAAATTGAAAGTGAAACTCCACAGATTTCAGGATAACTATTAAAAATTTAGAATCGGTTAAGTCAAAGAAAATATTTGAAGATTGCGCATAGTAACCTCAGCACTTGTGGTAGAACCTGCTTCGTTCATCGCTTCAGGCCTACTCACGCTATGAAGTGTTAGAAAAGCTCTAAAGAGTGCAGAATTGATGTGCAAATATATAATACATACAAACTTGTGACATATTTGCCAAGGAATATCCAAAGTTACACTGTAGCAGTTGAGACTAAGTACGTGGTAGCTATTTTTGTTATAAAGTTCTTTTCATGTTGCAAAGAACCTGCATATTGTGGGTGTAACAGATCACTTTACGTAGTTTCTCCAAAAAGTAAAATGTTAATAAAGGTTAGGTCACATATAACAATACAATCTGTCTGTGAGGAAAAGGTATTGGATATCTGTTTTGCTCACCAATTTTTGCAAATGAGTCTTCAGCACCGGTTTTGGCAGATCCTATACCTAATTTTCTACAAAGACTGATTTTATTATCATTATAAAGGATATGTGGCCAGCCCATGCTGAATCTGAATAGTTCATAATCATAATATGCTTTGAGTTATCTGACATGACCTTGTCCTAAATATATCTTGATGAAGAACTTTGATCAAGTCATCAAGATGAAAGGTCAGAAATAACATGGGGAAGCAGAATGAAGAGAGGAAGGGAGCCTCTCCAAAACAGTGTCATGTCCCATCAATATACCCTAGTGATTGGTATTACAGATGACCACTACTTGGTCTGCTCTGCATGCAACTAGTAGGTGTATCATGATCATGCAAGCTAGGAGACATTCCAACAGATTGTGGGTTACTCATCTATCCTTCATTGGCGTTCATCATTGCTGGTTTCATGAAGCAATGTATGCACATAGGCCAATGTGTTACATGCAAGCTTGTTCGTGAAACCAGATAAGTACAATGTAAGGCCAAACTTTATCTCAGTACCCATGCATGCTCTTGCAGGAGAGACCGTTTATGTATGCTGTGGGTCATGGTTAATCGGTCATATCGATCACTCAAGGAAACTATGGAAACACATCATCTCTAATATATTAGGATGACAGGATAGAAAGGCAAATAGAAACTTCAACTGATTCGCATGAATTATTGTTTAGATATTCTATCATAAAATTACCACTGAGAAATAATACATAGATTTTATGATTGACAGAAATTAAAGGAAAATACTGCCCTGTACATGTACCTTAAAGGCGGTCAGGCGGTGGTTTCAATGGAGAAAAATCTGTGTTTGCTAATGCTGCAAAATAGTTGGTGCGCATACGAAACTAGGTCTAGTCGAAAGTATATTGAGGATCAGCGAAATGTCCTTCTCCTCGGCAAAAATCCGCATAGATCGCTGTGATGTGTACGTAAGTGGATGTGTATGAATACGGAAATCTCCGAACTCGCCTTCGCTTGGACTGCATAGAAACACACGGGCACCGCCGACTGACTGCCTTTAATTATGATTTTGAAATGAAGGCCTACACTTCTTTCAAAATCTTGGGTTCTGTATTTGTAGAGTTGAAGCTCTTCCTTCTTTTGAATATTAATCTTATTGTTAATCAGTGGACATATGCATTTTTTATTCCTTGATTATGATTTTGAAATGTATACTTCTTTCGTAGTCACAGGGTTCATAGTTTTTTAGAGTTGAGCTTTTTTTTCTGCTTTCTTTTTTGTGTCAGTCATTGGACATTTGGGGGGTTTTTTTATGCCTTGATGAATTGTGTTCGGTGTCCATGGGAAATATGTCTTTTATCAAAAAGAATAAATAGAAGGACAGGTATTTGTCAAGTTTTCATTCGAGCTATTAACCAGCAGATTTAATAATTCAGAATTATAAGCCATGGTGATAAAAAGAAGTGTTCATTTTTATTGTAGTTCTGATTTGACCTTTTCCTTTAGATGCTATTAAACTTTAGTTTCTGCAAAGGTGGTTTTTCATGCCTTCTCAATGTCTTTTCCAAAACCCGCTATTGAACAATGTTATAAATCTCAATCTATAATGATTGATGACTTCAGAATTGCTTAATACTTTTTCTTTATTTGTAAATTTTCATATCTTTTTCTTTTTGGAAATTTTTTGAAAAGATAAGAATGGTCTTTTTTAGATTTATTAATTCCAGAATTTTGTAAACTCAACTATAAAGCAACTGCTTTTAAAATTTAGTAGAATGATTTGTTTTCATGCTACTGCGTTAAAATCCGATGCTTAAAATTGGATCCCCTGAATATTCTTCTCCCAGTAAAGTGCAGTAGAGAGCGAACCTTGAATTTGGCCTCCAGATTTCCAATTAAAGTCATCACAATTAGGAGTGGAAAGCAGGAGTAGATGCAGTACAGACACCTTCACCAATGGGTTCCTGAAACAAGCCATCCAGCCACAGTAATAAATCACCTTGTTTTTCTCGATATAAAGCAAGGAGATGGAGTATTCTATGGGAATCAGGAAAGAGAAAATTTGTGTGAGAGGATGAATGATTGATGATTTGGAATGAGAGCAATAACGAGATAGAAAAGGAAAGTGAAGAAGATGAATTATGAATCATGCAAAGTAAAATAAAAGAATTCAGATTAGGGGAAGGTCATTTCTGGAAGGAATAATAGCTTGTACAAGAAAAGCAAACCAAAGTCAAAAGAAAGAAAATAATCAATGAGATTAGAAAACTGTCACTTTTATTAAGAATGAAAAAAAAAAAAGAATTTAAGGTTTGAAAAATAATTGGAGAAGATATAAAGATATTGGCCCAGAGAGGAATATGGATTATGAATATATGAGTATGCAGCTATAAAAAGAAAGTGAGAACAGATGTGAAATAGAACATCACCTCTTATTTTCATTATCCGCCATTAATTTCCCAAGGGGAAAATCTTTTATTCATACTTTGAATCAAGTATGTGCATAGAGGGTAGATTTTATGCACATATACACAAACCTGTCTCTGTTCACTTTCATCATGTTACAGATATGATAGACCTTTGTTTATCCTGGCATCATGGATGGAAGCTGAAATAAGTAGCCCTACATGTATATTGCACAAGACTAAAATAAAGTGTGAACATTTTGAGAGATAAGGCCAGAAGCCCTTCATTTATATATATACCATCCAGCATCTGCTAATTTCAGAGATGGCTTTAAGAATTACCCCCATCCCCTCCCCTCAAAAGGTGATTTTATTTCATTCAGCCTTACATTAATCATTGCATCATATACCCTGGTTGTGAGGTTACTGGCAATGACCTGGATCAAGCTGTGCAATGAGGTAATGAGGCTATTTCTTGCTAGTTTTCTTTCTTTCTTTCATATATTTTGCTCTTTTGAAAGACCCACAGCAGTTCATGATTTTCATCCATTTGTTTGCAAACTTTAGAATACAAAACAGAAAAAATGAAAAGAGATAGAGACAGGGTGAACTGGTAATATTGGTGATTAGATAAGTTTTGTTTATCATCAACATATACATTTCCATACATGATTTCTCTTCTCATTTTTCCTAAAGTACTTTATTTTAGAAAATGTCAATAAAAGGCTACAACAAAATGTATTTTTCAGGTGCTTCAAAAGATACACAAATGTTTGTATAGATAAATTAATCAGTTATGTTTGAGGTCCAGTGTGTTTCCCTATTCTTTAGCCTATTGAACTTCATGCTCTTCACAATCTGCTACTCAATACATTAACCTTTTCCAGCTAATATCTCTTCACATACGCATCATTAATCACCAGTACACTTACATACACCCAGGCAGGCATCACTTAAACATGAATGTTATGATAGTGACAGGCACTAACATGAGAAACGCATCCATCTAGGAAAGTGCCGTCTGATGTAAACAATCCAAATGAAAACGGTTATTGTTACACTCCGGAAAGACTTTGATGAGGGCAGAGAGTTTTTTTTAAAGTGGATTAGTGATGAGTCTTTTTTTCAGTCATGTGTCTCCAAAGAGGTAATATTGTTTCACAGAGGTAAATGTAGTCCTTATTTCCTTTTTCAACTTTTCATGATACCTATTTTTATCAACAACTCCTCCCCCCCCCCCCCCACAAAAAAAAAGCCCAACTTATTATTAATGCAGTTTTGTAGGTGTCTTTCCATTTCTTCACATGAAAAAATCTAGGAAAATGTTTGAATCACCCTCTAATTCTATTTCAAAGAGGTATGCTGAACATAGAGAAACCAACAATAACAACAAAATGTACTTGGGCAATTGCTTTGTTACAAAGCATAATGTTTCCAAATTAGATTCCTTTCATTACACTAATAAGGTGTCTTAATAATTATAGTATACCCACATCCCATGCTGTTGTTAACCTTCATATGGCTTCTTCCATTTTTACTTCCATGCCATACCCACTAATCTTTAAATAGTAGAATAGGCATCTGTTCTGATTGTATTTGCATTAGGCCTCTGTCATCAGTATAGATGGACATATTAATGAATTTGCAAACTAGCATTCCCTGAAATGTTTAGTGGCAATTTCTCTACTGCCAACCCCTAAATTTGAAACTTACTAGTCATGTTATAAAGCTCTGTAAGTCATGACTCCTTCAGTATTTGTATTCATGGAAATGTCTTCTTTTCTCCTTCCTGTATGTATACCTTCTTACCCACCCCTTCACCCTCATCCTCCTTTTCTTTCTTTCTCTTTCTCTCAGTTATTTTGCTCTTCTGTTCTTCGAATCCAGTATTAAATTGATTTCTTTTGCCCTCTTGACATCTTCCAATTAATATCTCATATTCATAAATCTGTTTAATCTATTTAACCTTTCCATGGTTTAAATTTGACATTTATGTTATTTTTATAAAGTGATTGTTAAAATATCTTTACTTATTTTTTCCATTCCTTCTCTTCTCTCCTCCTCCTCTTCTTCAAAGCATCGACAGAGCCTGACGTGCAAGATCAGAGCAGTTAATAGGATGTATATACATCTCTCTGTATGGCAATTATTTCAATTGATAGTTGTTTGGAGTATTACAAACATCCACTGGCATCCTAATTGATGACTTTATCTCTCTCCTCGTGACTCACATAGGTTCACAGAAAGCATAATTTCAAGATCTATTCATCATAGACACATTTCAATTAACTCACCTCTACTCGAACCTTCTGCGATAAGGCCCAGTATTACAACATCCAAAACCAATTAGTGTGACACAATTGGCCGTCATTCTCTGGTAAACAGGGACCCTATAGAAATGTGATATGTGAAATGTGACAGCCTCCTTATCTTGTCATCAGATATCAATCATTCTGTGTTCTTCTTTCTAGATCGGAATTGCAGGCACAACCAACAAATAAATGTGTTACTATATATGTATTTAACTTTAAGCATAGAATAACTAATGTTCTTTCTAGATTTGAAGGGCATTTACATCCAACAATTTTATGTGCTTATATTATTTTGAAAAAAATAATGGCCCTGCTACATACCGGTACATAGATGTAAATGTGAATTGATCAGTAAATATCAAATTTAGAAGGCAAATGATAACTTGCAGTGGATCTGTGCCATAGTAAAGTATGCAAAGGAGCAAATTAATAGCCCTCTCAATGGGAGAAATAAATCCCCAATATGCAAATTGTCACTCTTAATTATTTATGAGGTTTTAAATGAAATATGGTACTCTCACACTCAACAAGTAATTAATATTTAGTCAGAGAGCTTGCTTTCTCTAATTATTGGATAGTTTGACAATGGTCAGATGCAGATGGGTAGTGGCTATCATGAAGGTCATCTGTTTACTCACCGACTTAGTCATCACGAAAAGTATGGTATCCCTTTGTTATTTTCATCTTCATTCTCACTCAATTATTCTGTTCTCCTAGATTGGATGGTATCTACACTGTTTTCAGTCCTCTCAGAAAGATACTCTTGTACACTTGAGGTTAGAATGAATTTGCATAATGTTGATTGTTAAAAGTACAATTTATGCACACACAACCATTTAATGCTTAATCTGCTTTAATACTATGTTTACCGCTACTTTCCAGTTTCTAAACTGCTGTAAATGCTTGTTGTGTGAGATGATATTTTTGTACCCATCAAGTCGGTGTAATGGATCTGTGTACTCAGCAGGTATAAATTGAAAGTAGCTTACAAGAGCCTTTCGAGTAATTAACATTATATCCACTTGAAACTGTCCAAGGGTACAGGGTAGATAGATTTCAGGTTATTGCTGGGATGAGGGTTGGTTGCACCTTATTTCAGGACAGACAGTTTACCAACCATCAGCACTGAAACTACATTTTAGGAACAATCTGATCCTACATATAGTACACTAATTTATCATGCTTGTGAAATAAACTCTGTGTGTTATGCTTGTTCATTAGAAGTGCTCATTCTCATTCATGAATCTTAAATCCAATGGACAAAATGTAATCCGAAGACAACTCTATTTGACCAATAGAAGACAAATGAATTTTAGGGGTACTGAAGAAGAAAAAAAAGATTTTGAAACTTGTGGATTTTAGAATCCGACTGCTCATGAATTTAAGAATTGTGATCAATTGATATTACACATGCACACACCTTTGTTCTTCATCTCTCCTTTACATTCTTCACACTATTACATCTAGCAACAGTATGCCTCTGCCCTCCAGCGTCATGCTTTATGTGTATTTAATGCATGTATAAAGCAAACTCCAGGCACCAGGATATCCTATCTCAAATGTTTACATGGAGAACGTTCACATTGCGACCAAATATTTTTGTGTTATTGTGAAGAAAATTAGTGAAAAATGAGCTCAAATTTTGGGGCATTTTGTCAGTTGTTGTAGTTTTTAAGATATGTGAATGAAAGTGATGATTCAAGAAGCATTAAAAAGTTGAACTAGATGGCAGTTGAAATTTGCCTAAGTTGTAAAGGGGTTCTGTTATCGTAATGTGCAGTGTGTTTGCAATGTGAGGTTCAAGTGATTCCTGACTTATTGATTCATCTCTGGGCATAGTGTGCACAGCAGGCTCATAAAAATGGCGTCATGTATTAGCTAAGACAACACTGTGCTGTCTCTCAAAATGTCTTGAAGTACTAATGGATCTAAGCAGGATGCCCTTTTAAAAATGAAAGACAGATTTAAGAATGCCTAGCTAGGAATAGATCTGTTTGCATCTACATGAACCTAGATCTTATATCCTAGAACAAATCATCCTGAAAGTTGCCGCAAAGAAAAGTAACTTCTATGTTGCTATATTTCGTCTGTTGAGAACCAGAATGGTGTTAAACTCTGTTTTGAAAAATAAGTTAATGCCCTTCTAGCTCTCAGCAGACAGTTTGTGATTTGCATTCGCAAAATATTTTATGATATGTTAATATGTTTTTTGTTCATTTATCTTGCAAACCTCCATTTTTTTTTTAATGTGTGCATTTGAGGTGGTAACATTATCTAATGAGTTTGCCAGGTGAGATTTCTGGTACAAAACTTTCTTGAAGACAGAGTGTGTGTGTACTGGAATCTTGACTCACTGCTTGATTAAGCTTTCACCACTTGTAGACATACCATTTGAAGTGCATCATATGTCTTGTAAACAAATATGTCTATTAGTTTCTTCTGACAATAAACATTGTTCTTTCAAGACATCTCACTCAATGATTTACTTTAAAGTATTCCATGTGGGACTGAGATGATACCATCTGATATCAATGACAACAAAACTCTATTCTGATGTTATATTTCATCTATTCAGTTTTGAATTAACTACATGGAATGATCTAACTTATATTTTTAGTTATCAATATTTTATTGAATAAGTCAAGTAATTAGAAGTTAGATATGAAAATTCAATTAGGTACAGAATTAATTGTTTACCAAGCATAGTCATCTTCCTGTTATCACTATCTACATGTACATGTAGATAAAGTTGTAATGCAAATTATTAAAGGGATTTGGTAACTTTGTGGAGGCTTGATTTAATAAATTGTTGAATTTTGATATCCTTCTTGTATAATGATGTTCAGAAGGATAAATAAATAGCCAGGCATAGATAGGTTTTCAAATATATAATGCTATTGTTAAGATATCTATGAATGAATACTTCCATTTACGAAAGCGTATGGCCATATGCTTTATTCTAACACTGAGTCTATGGGGAAAAATGAGTCTGGCATTTCCGGTCACTTGCATATGTTTACTTTTGTGAAGCACATGATGATTTTGAAGCGCTTTTTCCCCCCTTGATCTTCATTTTTACACCATATTACATACACTGATAGCATGTAAGGCCTGGCAGCTCAGATTTTATCAAGCCCCTACAAAGTTACCAAATCACTTTAAGGAATTATGAGAGGTGTTAGAGAGAGAGAGAGAGACAGACAGAGACAAACAGACATACAGAGAAATTTGGACAGACAGACAAAGAAATTCACAAGGACACATTAGGAGCAGGAAAGAGAGATAGGAGATTCTTCCGATTGGTGAGATGGAGCACCTAATAAATGTAGACATCAGGGGAAATCCTAAACTCTCACTCATATTTGACAGCAAGAAGATGGATGACTCTAAGATATAGTTAATCATGTTTCTTATGAAATACCAATCATCATGATATCTCCTGATAAATCAAACCTGCAGTGGGGAAAATATTTACACATTAAATTCTAGGCCTTTCAGTTTCTATAAGAATGAAAAAAAATATTTATTCAGTAAATCATTCTAAGAAGGAAAAAAATTTAATTTCCATAGACATAAAAAAAAAATTTAATATCAAATTCACCATATTTCATCCAGTGCAATGTGCATATACCTTCACCGATGTGGAATACTGTTTAAAAAAAACCCACACAAACCAAATCATTAGTTTGGGGATTAATTGAAAGTGGTAAAAATTCATAGTGCACTCAATCATTAACAAAATCATTTTTATAAGTGGTACACGTATGCATATAGTTCATATTATTTTAATGAATTAAATGATTATATTTACCACATTCTAAAATCCGTTGTTGTGCCCTTTGAGTGAAAAGAAATTCATAGGTTAAATCACAGGCACTTGTAACTGCGGTTTTAGATGACATTTTCCAATGGTTGCTGGATTTATATTTTGCCATTGAAAGAGGATTTATCTGCACTGTTTGGGATGGATATACAATGAAATGAATAGTGGAAAGCTGATAGTCCCATGCAGGCTATGTAGTGGTGTACTCAGTCATGAAGATGCTATGTGATCGATGATACCTTCCCCTTCGGTATGTAACGTCATATCCTTCCTAACTCTGAGATATACAATGACATGGATAGGGTTGAAAATGGAAGGATTTTTTTCCACTTCATCTCAAGAGATTCCTATTACATCTTCACTTGTTTAAAATTATCAAGAAAAAGAGACTGAGGTTAATTTCATGTTGATATATTAACAATTTATTTGTATGCTGAGCAAAATATGGATTTGTCAGAGCGTTTATGCGTGTGTGGTAAATGCATCATGAAAAAGCGGGAATGTACATAAGTGGAATGGGATTAGTCTGCAAATTGAAACTTCTTTTGTTTTGCATTTTCTTATTAAAATGTAATATGGAACATTGATTTCACCGTCAACATACAAGTTACTCTATTTTTACCTGATCCTAAATATGACACTTTATTTTTTGTGGGAAAGGTTTTTCACATGCATTGCCATGTAGAGGATCTTTTAAAATGGAAATGCAGCATGATCTGATTTTGTGTTATTTTGTTCTGAACTGGGGTTTAGAACTAAGAAAAAAATGTAGAAACTCAAGTACATATAACCATATACACAGATAAGATTACTTTACAATTGCAATGATATTGGAATCTGAATACATGCAAGTACATGTAGATAGGGTCCATGCAATTTCAAATCAATGGCTGAATGCGATAATTTCATTCTAGTCATGCACAGCAGTCCAAAGAAGGAAAGCGAATCAGTAGTGATTTCCGGAGGGCATATCTTCAAGTTTGTATTCAGGAGCATGCTTGTGGGAATAATACGTTCACTGACTGAATGATGCAAGATGGATCACTGAGGTCAAAACAGAGTATTAATAAGGCACCAGAACTACTTTCTCTATACTCTCTTTTGAGGCACTATCAGTAAGGGTTTCTATCTAATCTGTTAATGATGCATGAGTTGAATTATGAAATTAGGAAATGTACTAGAATGTTGTACGTTCAGCAGGGTGAAAGGTGCACTTACAGTAACTCAGCTGAAATCTGACAACCACAACATATGTTATCATAGAGACATCATTTTTACTCCCTTTCCCAAGGGCCAAGCCCCAGAATAATGAGTAGTATTGAAATCACGTATCATCTCAATACCTCATCACTACTGTTAATTTTGTTGCCCATTTATAACTATCCATGGCAATACACCTTGCTACACCATGTATAGCACCCCAGTGTTCAGTGTAATCTTAAGTAGATATGAACCTCTATCATCATCAGCCTGCTGTATTTATAGCCACTCAAGGTAACTAGTTACATTCAAAACAATTTCATTAAATATTATGGAATCTTAGAACTTGAAAGATTGCTCTCTTTTATACCAAAGCGTTAAATTCTACTTGATGACGTGAAGAGATATTTCATCTTGTCAAGTCAACTTAATATCCATATCATGTCAACATGTAAAGATATTTAGCTTATCATGTCAACTTATCAACTTTTATTAGTCGACATGAATGTTAATTATCTTGCCAAGTTGACTTCACAAAAAGTTCATGTCATCATGGCAACATAAATTATTTTACCAAGTCGACTTCCCCAAAGTATGTATTCATGATGACATAAACTTTTTGGGAAGTTGACTTCGCAAGATAATTCATTTTGCCAAGTCGACTAATAAAAGTTGATAAGTCAACATGCTAAGTTAAATATCTTTATATGTCGACATGATATGGATGTTAAAGGTAAAGTTGAGTTCTGGTCATAAAATTGAAGTGTGAAAGAAACTGTCTCAAAGCTATTGGGAAAGGTTGATTATATAGCAAATAAGAATTGGTGTGCGCTGTAAGGTTATGGAATCACCAAAGTGATAAGAAATTGACTCAATCCTGCTGAGAGTCACATGCGCTGCACACAGAAATGTGTATATGGGACTATTCGGAAATGTTCGGCCCTAACATTTCAGCTGTTCCTTGTCATATTTTGAATGTGAGAGCATTTGAAGAGCAATCCTTTTCAGGGGACATCTACTATGATAATCTTCAAAACTAACATAAAAAGAATGAGAAAGCTCACAAATTATTTTTTACCTTTCCCAGAACTCAAGCTTCCCTTGACAATATGAAATATCTCATCAAGTAAAATTGCACTTTAATGCTTCTGTACTTCTATATTTTTTCAAAGGTATTTTCAATCAGATGTTGTGAGAAAGATGTGAGAAAATTTTCAGCTTACAGATTTGCCTCAAAAAATGTCTTCTGTAATTCCAGTATGTTTATTTTTAAATCTCATATCAGGTCATTAGATATCACCCCTATAACTTTAGCATTTAACATTAATAAAAGAAATCTTTCATCATGTTCATGAACAGTATGTTAGTTTCAATCATGAAGATATGCAGTGCTCAGTGATATGCCCTTGTACATTTCCCCTGGCAGTAGCTATTGCAGTATTCATGTCAAGTATCACTTTACACAAAGAAGTGTCAGACAGCCTTTGTTTCTTCATACCATGTAATATAACACCAACCATTCAAGTGTGTAATACCCTGTTCCATGCTATCAACCACCATCAACTCATGTTCTTTACTTCTAATTTTGTTGGGAGTAAAATAGATTGGTGTAGTTATGAGGTGGTGGGTCTTTGTCTAGGCCAAGTAAAGGCTTCTCATCTTACACTTGATCTTCATTGTGTCACTTCAAGGTAGATCATAGTGCAATTAGTGAGGAGCTAAGCCATGTTTTTTTTCTTTTGTAGTGAAGACAGAGGGTTATATATGTCAATAATAATTCTTGTTGACTGGGCCATTTTATGTTGAAAGACAGATGTCAGGATGGAAATATTTATTATGTGTAGACTAGAGGCTGGTATCACAGTGAATGGATGAACATGGTGTATTAGACGTAATTTACTTCTTTAAATCAGAATCACTTCTTTTGGATCAGAAAGCTTTATTAACCCAGACTTTTCCTTTTTTTTTTTTTTTTTTTTTTTTTTTTTTTTTAAGATTCAGAAAGTACAAACCAAAAGAAAAGATGGAAATATGATATTCATGTTTAGTTGCTAACATTTTTATCTTGAATTATATATCTTGAACTTGAACATTTAGTATTTCCATAAGTTATTTAATATAAGCTAGTCATGTAAAAGCCAAGAGACTATGAAGCAGAGTTTAAAGGAATATGAGCCACACTGTAATATGCCTATGGACTCAGTCTAGAGTATAGCCTGCACCTATTATTCTCTGCAGATGAGTTTCCTAATAGCAATCATTCCAGGTTCTGATCTACTAGGCTCCTCCCATGATCCCTATAATATCTCCCATCTTGGGTGGCTAAATAATGACCTGCAAAGCTAAGCATCTTCTATACAATACTCCCTCCATTTAACAAGCAGCCATTCTTGGTTTTCTCAGTCATTTCCTGACAATTCATGCCTGACAATTCATTATTTTTCATTTAGGCTTATAGAGGATTTTCAACTACTGTATAAATTATATATTGCATTTTAGAGGGCTGTCCATATCAAATAGTATGGAAATGATGCAAAGATTTTTAAGAACTTTATTATCAGATTTTCAAAATAACACCCCTATAACACCCCTATAACACCCCTATGTCATGTCATGTCTAATGCAATAAAAAAAGAAATGATAAGGTATATTTCTAATCATTTTAGAAAGCAGCCATGGATGCTGCATTTGTAATAAAACTTGAGACTAGATTAGCTTTTTGTTAATCAATTCATGTCAGAAATGCATTTTAAATTTGTCCTTCCATAAATGCATTTTCACTCCATTTGCAGTAATATAATGTAGTGAACTTCTTTTTTTTTTCTTTTTATGCATGCATGGTACAAAGTGGATAATGGAATCGATCATTTTGAAGTACCAAAATTTCTGTCTTGTTTTAGTTATATTCTCTGTTGAGCCTGATGCTCTCTTGTTTAGCCATGCTTCAATAAAATCTCCTGCATATTCTATTTAACAGTAGTGACATATATGTGCTTGTAAATGTGAAAGAAAGTTTAACTATAATGATAAATTACATATGTCTAGTAGATAACAATAGTGAGTTTTTGCAACACAACGAGAAGACGTTGAATACACAGAAGCAACCAACTCTGACAGTGCCCGCACTCGAGCGACCGTCCCGATCTCTGTGTATAGTTTTGCTTGTATAATGCGAACAGGAACTTTGCCGTGCACACTTGATATCATAGGTTTGTGCAGCACTTGAGGGCTGATTGGGTGATTACATGCTCCGTTCTCCCTTTAGACCGGACGCTAAATTGGTTTAGAACTGTTCTGGATTTCAACACGATGGGAGAATTTTGGTATTGCGCATGCACAGATTGATTTTGGGCTCAGTCTTACTTTTCTCTCCCCCTCTGTCATGCTGGCGAGAATTCACTAATGTTATTTCACACAACACGATAATGTTTCATCTATTTGAAGCATTATTAATTATAAGAAAGACTGCCCAGAAGTGGATGAATTAATATAAAAATGTATTTCCTTGGGTTTTTATGCAGATAGCCTTTTTATTCATGTGTCTACATAACATAGTATTGTTTTTATTGACAGAATAGAACACTTTGGATGGAATTATGTATCTTTGGATCTAATAGGTAGAATCTATTCGATGGTTGTGATCATATTGAAGATACACAACCATATTCCAGGGAAAGTTCAGGGATGATAGCTGATTGTAGAAATTACTCTTCAGTATACTATCCCATGCCACTCTTATCAAAACTAAGAATTTTCCTGTCATTAATATGCAGAAGTATTATATTTCTTGGATCTATTCAATGAAAGTATGCTCATCAGTTGCCAAGACTTTTGAATCTGAATTTTCAGCTTAAAACATAATTTCTTGATCCTCATCTTTGATGAAGTATACCTTCCTATTTTTTTTCTCTTTACAGAGTATCATCATCACAAAGTTCATCCAATAATCCTGCATTGGACGCAAGATGTTTTACAGCATCATTTTGAGTTGTGCCGCCCTCTTTGGTGCTGCAGTATACGCAGGTGAGTGGTCTACACAATACACCAATTCCACCTTCCAGTTTTACTTTGTCTCCATACTTAATGGTACCTTGCCCCTCCTTCATAATGATATATAATCATAATTTTATCCTTTGTCATGATTTTTTTTGTCTTAGATATCCTCTTCCATTTATATCAATTATATTCATAATTCTCCCTTTTCATTGCCCTGTATAGACACTAGCCTCGTCTCTCTTCTAATGTTACTTTCATACTGTCTTATTTCCCCATTATATACCCTCTCCCTCTCATCTCTTCTCTCCCCTCTCTATCTTTTCTATCTTCCAATGCCCCTCCCTTATGCTATTCCTTACCCCAAATCTTCCTCTATTGATCTTGTACTATCGATCCTTCATCCATACTTCAGCAGGACTAGCCTCCCCATTCCTGTAATCCTTCTGTTTTTGTTTTTGTATTTTTGTTTGTTGTTGTTTAGTTTGTTTGTTTGTTTTGTTTTGTTTTGTTTTGTTTTGTTTTGTTTGTTGTTTTTTTGGGGGGGGTTATTATAATGTGCACATATCCATAACCATTACCTCATACTACAAGGTCATTCATATTCCTATGAAAGTTTGAGGGACAGATCCAAAGCAACATCAGGGTTTCCAATCACAGAATCACTCACCATATATAGTGACTCATCACAATTGGCACATATGAGAACATAGACAACTGAAACATACTTTATAAGTACACCGATAAAGCTGTCAATATGTCATGTTTCCTTTGCATGGATATACTGATGTAATATGTTTATGAATTTTCTTCATGATGAAACAATCAATTTGAAGTCAATATTTGTGTTACGATTATGATTTTATTTTATCGTTTTGTTTTACTACTTGAGGTTGACCAACAAGTACACTGAACTTTGTGCCCATATTTTTTGCTTTAGAAACTGGACCAATCCTTATGCAGCAACCAGAGAAAACTATCTTTGATACAGCAAGCAACGTAGATTCTGTCTCCCTCAAATGTCATGCTACTGGTGATGAACCTATCATATACTCATGGAGTAAGGATGGTAGTCCTCTCTCACAGGCCTCTAACCAACGACTGGTCATCACTCCTGGACAACTGACCATTCAAAATCCAGAGAGAACAGAAGACGGTGGGGAGTATGTGTGTACAGCCACCAATCAGGTTGGGACAGTGAGAAGTTTGCCAGCCGAGCTCATCTTTGCCTGTAAGTCATCATGAAGATAGATGATAAAGACAAATATCATCCGCTTGTAGCCAGAAGGGTGTTAAATCTATGCAAAATGATATGAGTTAACACTCTTCTGACTCTCAGGATACAGTTTTGATATATGATTCATTATAGCATGCAGTTCAGATGAATAATGATAATAATGATAATGATATTCTGGATTTATATAGCGCCTAATACATTTACCATGTCTCTAAGCGCTTTACAGACATATACATGTCTTGAGCAAATTATTTAGAATTTGTCATTATTAACAATAAAATGTTATTATATTTACTCTCAGATGAATTCAAAATGAGAACTATGAAAGGGCAAACTTTGACTAGCTTTTACTGTTTGTTTGCTCTATTTTCTGAATGTATACTCCGGTTCCCATGGTCTTGGAAAAACCTGGAAAGTCGTGGAAAAATAAATTCTTCTTGAAACTCATGGAAATGAAGAAAGAAATTGCCCTAAGTCATGGCAATTGATCGTGGGTGTTGGCCATGTTGGGCTATGGCTGCCTTCCATCACAAACGTGAAATAATATATATCACTGCTTGGTATTCTTATGCCACTTGGATGCCGCAGCCCAAACCAAAACGGTCCTTATCTGGTCATAGAAAAAGGCAAAAATGGGTTAGTGAAAATCATGGAATTTTGTTCTCAAATTCTTTGGGTAACCTGATCTTGTTTTGTCATGCAGTAGTTATATGCTATATGGAATATATTAGTAAAAAAATAAAATATTATTACATCTTGTTATTATATATAACCTAATCAAACTACATCTATATCTATGTTTGCTGCAGATGTTGATTCATTTGACCCAGGTGCTACATCATCTAAGACTCTAACTGAAGGGCAGGGGGACTGTATAAGCTGTAACCCTCCTCAACATTACCCAGGTCAGTATCTTTCTTAATTATTTTAATTATATCAAGTCAGCTTTTCATTTCAGTATTGCTCTTTATCCATTCTCAAGTTCACAATTTCCTCCTTCTCTCTCTCTCTCTCTCTCTCTCTCTGTTTTTTCCTTCCCTCTCCATCTTAGTATCTTTCATTCTATCAGTTTCTACCTCCTACCTTCTCTCTCTCTCTCCCTCTTTCTCCTATCTATCTTGCTTAGTCACTCTAATTCTATCAATCTCTTACTCCCATTCTCTCTCCCTCTCACTCTCTCTTTATCTCTACCTCCCACTGATTCTATTTATCTCTCTCTCCCTCTTTCTCTTATCTATCTTGCTTAGTCACTCTAATTCTATCAATCTCTTACTCCCATTCTCTCTCCCTCTCACTCTCTCTTTATCTCTACCTCCCACTGATTCTATTTCTCTCTCTCTCTCTCTCTCTCTCTCTGTTTCTCTTATTTTTCCTCTCTATATTTCTGTCTCTATCTCCTTTCTAAGAAAGTGACATTGATTCAGATTATAATACAAATGCTTTTTTTATGAATCTGACATTTTCATAATATATCCAATTATGGCTATTCTACAGTAGCTCTACATTTATACCTTTATCTTATTGATATAATGATTTTTTTTAATTCTTTGCATTTTGATATTGTATTAATATCATTTTATAATATTTCTATCTCTTTATATTTTGAAATCTACATATAAACATCAAAGGTTGAAGTCCTTTTATGGCTACTTTTGCAGTGTGATATGAAACATTTTCATGCAAACTCAAAGGCAATGTGTGCTATTGGAAAATACCATAGAGGAATGAAGGGAAAAAATGTACATTTAAAAATACTACTTTTGAAGTTTAAAAGAAGTACTTTTTTTTAATTGAGATTAACACTTGCTTTGACATATAAGATATCATATAAAGCAGTTCTTCAAATTAAGACATTTTTGCTTTCATACAGGACTCGCCAAGATATATTTAATGAATTGAATGAGTGTTTGGGTTCATATTTGTACCTTCAGCATAGCAAGAGATGATGCAAAAGTATATATATACTTTTGAGATATATTATGCTTTTTACGCAACTGTAGGAAACATTTTCTTGACAACTTTACAGCTTCAGAATATTCTCTCAGTTTAGCAGGGAAGTGCAAGAGAGAGAGAGATAGCTTCCTGATATTCTGAATTAACATGATTGTTTATTGGCAAATTTTATGCTCTGGCTTTCAACCCTATTAGTTAACTCATATCAAACCTCTTATATCTTCTTGAGAAAAATCCAAGCTTTATTTCTGTATGAATTATTTTGTTTTATTTCATTATGTAATCATCATTGCTGTACGGCTGCTCTTGTTTTATCGTGGATCGCCACCAACATGTTGATCAAACATTGCCGTTAGCAGACGGTTTGTATCCATCATGACCATCGTCTGTAATGTATCCCATGATGCAATGTGTATCACATGACTAGTCAACTAACCATTCAGTTTGATCGTTAGTGTTAGAGTTTGTGTAATGTTGCTATTTCGCCTCTTTAACACTCCACTCTTATTTGATCTAAGAGAACAGAACAGCTGATAATGTGTTCAAAAATGTTGAAATGTTCTGATTGCTAACTTTGACTTTTACAACTGTTACTATTGAGAAAGAAAACAAGGAAGGGAAAAAAGGGTGCAAAGATAAAAACAGACATGAAAGTAATAGTTTCTGTCATCTTATATGTATTCTTCTCTTTCTTATACAAATATTTCATGTTTGCATAGTAACAAGGAAATTTTGATACTTCTGAACACATTACCAGTGTGTGATGCTAGTGACTCTGTTAGTAAGTCCTCATGTCATCATGTGAGAAGCAGAAAGATGCTATATTTATGCCTCATGTTATCTTGTTTGATCTTGGAAATCTGACTGATCCAATCTTATTCACTCCTACATGAATACCACTGACTTGACAAATATTTTTACTCCTAAGAAACAAATTGTACGAAATTGAAACTTCGGAAAGAATCTATTAGTATTTTCTTCCCATCACGTATAATAAAATTTTACTTGATAAAAATATGCAAGTAGCAAAAGTATTTGTCAAAATTATTTGACATGCAATAATAAGAAAATATAATCTCAAATATTGAATAAAGGGACACATTTCCCTTGTACATCCCTCCTCCTGGATAGCCACTGAATATGGAATTATTTCTAATATAAAAATAAAATAGACCTCCATTTTCAGGATTGAAGCATCAGTACACAAATTTATTTCTTAGAAAATGGCCTAGTTCTACTAAGCTTATATCAATTTACTCTCTGAAATACTATATTTCGTACCATTTGTCCTATGTAGTGAAGCTGCAAGTCTAATGGACTGACAAATTTGTTCGAGTGCATACCGCTCTCCTTCACCGATCATGAATATTCATTTAGTCAGAGCTTGTTAGATTAATCAAAATGAACATACTAGTAATGTGCTCTTATCATCTTAGTGTATTCACAGAGACTCCCTGCATCGTGCGAGAAACATTATGGATGGATCTTGTATAGGCATGAATTGCATAGTAAAACCAACATCTTGTATAGTTATGTAATCATGCAGTGCTGCATGATGATGACACGAGCTCCATGACATGTGTATATATATATGTATATGTATATATTCCTCTATATACTTCATACTGTATTTACTCCAATACGAATGCTCCACAATTTGATAATGTCATCTGTTTAGAGCCAGAAGGGTGTTATCACTGTGTCAAAGTATATGAGTTAATGCCCTTCTGCCTCCAAACAGACGATATCATGTTCATAATTGCATAAGCAATCAGGTTGCATAGACTCCCATAACTCCATTAAAAAGCTATCAAAATTATGGAACTAGATATACATGTAGTGTTTTCATTTATGTAGATGTACTTACCATGTAACATGGTCATTTCAAAGTTCATAAGTTTTGTCTAGTCATTTCATATTTTAAGATAAAATATTGCCATATGATCATTCACATCTGTACCCCCTGTAATCATCTTTATATTTGTGTTTAGTTCTCTGTTACATGGAGCCTTTTCTTGTTTAAAATTTTCAACTAAGATGTAAAATTGTATGAAGTTGAAGAACTTATTGTATTTGTATCTTATCAAATACTAGGATTCATAAAATTGTGAAGCTATGCAGGGTGGATAGTATCAAAGTGAAAATAGAAGAGTTGTACATATACAAGTAGTATAGCACTGAGGTAGCTCCAGCTTGCTGTGTGTATATTAAATGCCACTTGAAAATCAATTTGCCACTGTGCAAACAGATCATGCTGGAGGCATATGTGCATTTTAAGAGCATCAGTTGACATTCAGAAATCCTGTGAACTTTCTCATTTGATCTTTATGGCCTCACCTCATATACCCTTTTTACAACATATAATACCTAATTCAAGTATGCACATTTAAAATCTCCAATTGTATTTTGATAATATGAATGAAAGTATATTTCACTTTGATAAGCCTTATTTATACAATACTTTATACTCGCTAAAAAATACGCCATTGTGTCACCTCAGTGATTTGGGAGAATATTTTCTATCAAATTGCCAACATCGAGAAGCTTTCCCAGTATACTTTGCTGTATGCTTTAGTATTAAGAATGTAATTATCATTTTATGTAGTAACATCAGCAATTCATATTGCTCCTTCCCTTTTGTTTGCCCACTCTGTACATGGCTTTAAAATGTAGTCGTAAAATTAGATTATTTAGGATGTTCAATGTAATTAACAGCTTCAATATTGCTGTAGGATGCTGTAGAAAATGTACTTGACAGTATGATTTATTAATAAAGATGAAGACAGTGTGAATACTTCGTAGACTAGCTTGCAGATATCCAGACACATATATGAAAAATTATAAAGCAGAGAGAAAAACATGATGCTTCTTCTTTGATGTGATGTACATGTAGATGATAAAAAGTGAAAATAGCCCCCAGATCTTTCATAATTCCCTTTGCTTATATCAGTCAAATTAGATAAAGTACTTTTGACATGCCAGGTAAAATTTTCTATAGAGCTACATTTATTTACAAAATATTGCAATTAAATGGTGTTGATGTTTTTGCAGTCATTCAATAAAGACCCAGTTATTATGCTGAAATGATAGTCACCAACATTTTGACACCATTTAGATATGTGACATTGATTCCTTCTTTGTTATTATATCTATTCATTGTATTCTTATTTTCTTATTTTCTCTTTTATATGTTTTGTTTGCACTTCTATTCAATTTTGTTAGTATCTTGTTTCTTTTTTGTATATATCATTTTCTCTCAATTTTTAAGGGGGGGGGGTAAATGAAGGACAGTTAATATGTTCTTAAGCCTTTGGGTATTTTTTTTTTCTCACTTTCATATTCCTTTCATAACAATTTTTGTCAATGATTTTGTTCTTTTTTGTGTATCATTTCCTGTTTCATTGAAGGGGTCAAGGGAAGGGGGGGGGGGGCAGGGGCAGGGTAATGCCATACCACTGATTCTATCAGAATTCACTCAGATATATGTTTACAAACTTAAGGCATCCAGATGTATGATTTGTTTTAAATTCTTCAAGGAACTTTTTGTTGTATTTCTCATTTCATTCTATCTCTACTGATATGAAAGTATATTATAGTTTGATTGTTCTTTTTTCTTTTGTTTGGTTCTGTGTATGTTATACTTTCAAACTTGATTTTACTTTATTCTAAGATCTGTTATTCTCTCAGAAAGATATTCCCAAGAATCAAAGTCTTTTGTCAATCGGACTGCCATGTCATGATAAAAAATGTAACAAATAGCATCCTGGGAGTTGTTCATCATCTCTTTTTTGTCTTATATCATTAAGAATGATTTATTGTTGATATGAAAATTCTTTCTCAAATTGACCAATTGTGATAAATATGAGAGAGATAAACCATAATGATATTTTGATATTTCCCCCTTTAAGGTATGATTTGATATAAAGTAGGATGCTTGTGATAAGAAATAAAACAATCCCCTTCATGCACAAGATAATGAATATACCTGCATTAGAATTGTTAAATCATATTGGAAATCATATATTTGCTCATGGAATATGACTAATTTTGCTGTGCTTCACTCTGTAATTCCTTATCTATGCACTTGCATGGACTAATGAAATTAAAGGAATGAATCCTGTACTTTGATAGTTACCTATTTTCCAATAATGAACATTTTATATTTAAGGGTTTGTATTTATAATGGCTAGTGGAGATGATATAATTTGAATTGGTTGGGATAACATTTCACTCCAGACCTAAAGGATATACTCTTGATGGTGCTGGTTGTTGAAGTGAGAACTCTATATTATCACTTCTCTCTGTTTACTTTTCTATTTATCCATCAAAAATTATATAATTCTCAAAATTTAACAGGAGGTGGTAATGTGAATCATAAATCATCATGTGCCCAGCAGAAGGGCACGAACACGAATTTCAATTGAATTTTTTTTTTAAGAGGATAAAGAAATGATATACATGTACATGTAATGAGTAATATAACACAGAGCCAGAAAAGCATATTTAGAAGAAGCTCTGCAGAATTAAAAAAAAAGTTTCTATTGGAAAATTATTGGCATTTGTTGACTTCATATTATAAGATTTTTCACTGGGAAGCCAATGTGTAACATACATGTACGTTGTTCCAATGTCTGTGATATCTTGGTTGAAAACTCCATGGGAAAAAAGTATTAGGAATTGTTCTTATGTGTGTGAAATCCAAAGGCAACATTAGACAGTGCTTTAGAAATAAATGGAAATAATCATTACAGTAGTTGATAAATAGTTGCTCTAAACTGCTTAACTCCTAAAGTGACAGCTTGTTTCATTTTTTGTTGTTGTATACAAAGGTGTATACATCCAAAGGGATGTTATATGTGACCAAAGACTGTAGAATTCACCTATTTGATATTGCATGTCTACTCTGAAATTATGAAATTGAGTAGGCCTGTTTGGTGGTGATAATATTTTGCATGCTATTCTCATCTTCCTTGCAGGTATCTTAGCGACTTGGAGCCGTGATAATGCTTTTGTGGATTCCGGCAATTCCCGCATCCGAGTGATGGACGATGGGCGGTTATGCTTCTTCTACGCAGTGACCAGTGATGCAGGCACATACAGATGCCAGGTCAGGAGCAATGTTGATTCTGAGGGTGGAGTAGCAATGAAGATAAGTCCAGAAATCACTGTTACAGTGAATGGAGGTAATTGATTGTTTCTTGCTTTCTTTCTGTTACAGTTGCAGTGAAGTAAGGTCATTCTTTCATATTTATTTCTTGTTTTCTTTACGTCGTCTCCCATCAAGGTGTCATATTCTAGTGGATAAGTCGACATACTTATGGAATAAGTGATCCAAGGTTTGATCAGAGATGCCAACTACTATGGATTATTTTCTATGGGAAATCGTCCGAGTACGGGCATACGATTTCCTGACCAGAAATCCTGGATTTTGCTGATTTAAAATTAGCACAAAATAGTTTTAGCACTTTTCTGTACTTATGCATATATGACTATTGCAGCACGTCATGAATCTTTTATATAGCACACACTGCTACATATACAATGTATACATACATAAGTGCCAAGCAAATAGAGCCATACACGTGGTAGCGCTAGTGCCGAGTCCAGCAGATCAGGGCAAAATGCCACTGCTTCGCGGCCATAATCAACGCGGGATATATTGCATTTGCAGGGCGATGGAACTCAGTGAGCAGATTGATAAAAACTTTCTCATCTTCAATGTAGCCTTCTTTGTTAACAAATAATGTATGGAAAAGAGAGTGAACGAACATAAGATCAGTGATAGAGCAGAGTTCACACAAACTGATGAACATACAGGTACTAGTAAGACAATGTTAACATGTCCTGCTAATGTGCTTGCGCACGGGAACTGCTCTTGCCATTTTAGCATCGCGCAGAAAATTACTGATTTTCAGATTTATCATTACTGATTTGTGCTCTGGGAGGTTGGCATCTCTGTAACATTCTTGATTGGCAGGACATTAATTTACAGCTGCTTCATGTACTTGGTACAATGTCAGTGAAGTTTCAAAAGATAACATTAGCTATAACTATAAAATCAGGCTATATAGAAAAGGTATGGGATATCAGTGGTGCTCACTGATTTATGCTAATGAGCCTCCAGCACTGGTTTTCTTGCATCCAATACCTTTTCTACATAGACTGATTTATGGTTGTGTTATCATTATCGTTATCAGTGATATTTGGCTTGTGCTTTATCCATGAAAGAACAGGGGCCTGTAACATAAAGTGATACAATAAATATTACAACTGATATCAGTCGTAAGTCCATGGCAAACCATGTACTGAAGAGTTACAATTTATCGTAAGATTGATTGTATCTCTTTATGTTACAGGCCCCAGAAAGCTTTACTGTGTGAGGCCATTGTGATTGCTAATTTGACATTATCCTGCATGCATGCATGTGAACAATACAAATGATGGTATGAATACTCTCCAAGAAGTGGAGATGATGCACACTTGAAATCTAAGGACAGGGGGTAATGATGACATTGTAAAGCTTAAAGATGTAACAATGTAATGCATGATTAAATGTAAATATTTCTTTATTTCATGTGGGAATATTCAGGTGTCATTTTCACCAGCTTTTGATATACATGAATTAAATACATTCACAACTTGATAAAGTAGATTTAAGAGGCCTCATCAAAACTCTGTTCTTAGATTCTGTTTGTGCATAGAAACAGGATCTTTTTGTCTTCTGGTGATGCCCTGCATCATGCAATCTTAAGTATGTGTCGCATTTGTTAGATAACGATAACGTTTAAGGTACACTTTAGAGCTGCCCTACTTTTAACATCAAGCATACTCACACATACTTACCATTTAGTAGTGTGTAGTGGTATACGTACCTTTCATTTAAAATCTCATCGTTATCGGACAGATGTGCTTGAATCAGGACACTCAGTTCATTGACCTTTTTTCTTGTTGCAGCTACTTCTTCAAGTTCAGCTTTAAGGATCGCTACAGAGAACATGCCCCAAGATGTGACGACCATCGCTGGAGAAACTATCAGATTTGAATGTTTCTTCTTTGGTCCGTAAGTATTTTATCACACTGCATGAATTACTCTTTCTTTTCATGAGAATTATAGAGTGCATCTCAGAAAAAAGTAAACAGTTGGAAAAATTCACCCCAAATAAATGTTACAAAATATTTTAAGGGAATTTTTATACCAGTGGATAGCTGAGGGTCTCTTCTATCAAATGACACCACAATATCTCACATTATTATTTGTATGAAGGGTTTTCAGGCGACCAGAAAAATTGGCGTATCTCATGGTTTGCGCAAGAGTACCCGGATGACCGTGCAATTTTAAAACACTATCTCATGGTTTGTGTAAAAGTACCCGGATGACCGTGCAATATATCTCCATATCTCATGGTTTGGGGTGCGCGTGACGCGTAAAAAAGTGAATACGCGCTTAAATACGCAAAGGTTAAGACAATGGATGTATGCGCGCAGCTCTTGCAAGATGCTTGGGTAAGGACAAAAATGTTTTTTCTACCTTTGTTTTATGTCGAAGTCAATACAAAAAACATAAGGACATGTAATGGTGAAAATTGAGGAACTAGGTATCATACAATTAATAATAATAATATTGAATGGCTTTTCTTTCGTGGGACACAAGGATGTATCGCACTCGCTTTGAAAATATTTCACTCGTCGTGCCGACTCGTGAAATATGCTCATAGCTCGTGCGATATATCCTTGTATCCCACTCAAGGCCATTCAATATTATATAAATATTTTATGCTAGAGTGAGCGAAGGCCAATAATGAAAAAGGATGCAAAATCCAGTCTTGACAAGCACTGATATCCGCTCTGGCTGTATCAGCCTAGCTGAGAGTCATGTAAAGGCTTAGAAATTTCCATATTCTGATCAGTTAAAGATAATTTATGAAATAACAGGCTATGTTCTCTGTATATCCTTACACATCCCATCAATATTTTATGCTTTAGTTAGTTATTAACTACTTTGCTGGGTGTTTCAGTATGTTACTTTTGGTGAGTCTTTTAATTTCATCTGGCTTGCTTACTCAACCATAAAGTTTTGATGGGATATATCAGGAAATACATTGAACAAAGTCTGTTCTTTCATGAATAGTCTTTCAATGATCAGAATATAACATTTCAAAGTCTTTTCATGACTATCAACTGGGCTCATACCAGCCAGAACAACAACAAACATCTATCAAGAACGGGTTTTGCACCATTTCACAAAAGTGGCTCTTACTCACTCAAGCATAAAATATTGTGAGATATTTTAGTTTCGTTTGATAGAAGAGATCATAAGCTCACCACAGGTATGAAATTTTCCTGAAAATATTTTGAAGTGTTTAATTGGGGAGACTTTTTCCTCCTGTTAATTTCAGACAGTTCTCAACTTTGTTGATATTCAGAACAAATACCAATTCATGTCAAGTCTGAATTTTGCACCCTTTGTCAAAAATGTTTTGAGATCACTCAGGCGTAATAACTAGTCAGATTCTTTTGTGTTATTGCATAGGAGGGACCCTCAGCTATCGACAAGAATTAAAATATTGAAAACATTTAGAAATATTTATTTGGGGAGACTTTTTCCAACTGCTTACTTTTTTGGGGGGACACACTGTATGTAATGTATGTAAAGCATTACAGAGATAGAGAAAATTTCACTTTTATTTGGAATTACTTTAAAACTATTTCATGGCCTCATGACTCTAGCTTTCTGGTATCTCCATTTTATCTCTCCTTTTTAACTCTTTGTGATGATCATATCTCTTATGATGGCTTGTGGCCTTTATTACTACTACTTTACTATCTTTCTGGTACCTCCATTTTATCTCTCCTTTTTAACTCTTTGTGAGGATCATATCTCTTATTGTCCCCGCCGAACGAAGTTCGCGAGGGGACTATGAAACGGGCTCCGTTCGTGTGTGTGTGTGTGTGTGTGTGTGTGTGTGTCCGTCCGTCTGTCCGTGTGTGCTCAAATGTTAGAAAATGCTACTTCTCCGTCATTTCTTGGCCGATTTTGATTCCGATTGTTTTATCTGATAGGGCTGGGTGGGGGCTTCCAAACTTCTACACAGAATTTTGAAATTCATTAAATATGCAAATTTATGCAAATTTATTCAAAATTGACGAAAAATGCTACTTCTCTATTTCACATCGGATTTTGATTCCGATTGTTTTATCTGATAGGGCTGGGTGGGGGCTTCCAAACTTCTACATAGAATTTTGAAATTCATTAATTATGCAAATTTATGCAAATTTCTTCAAAATTGACGAAAAATGCTACTTCTCCTCTATTTCACATCGGATTTTGATTCCGATTGTTTTATCTGATAGGGCTGGGTGGGGGCTTCCAAACTTCTACACAGAATTTTGAAATTCATTAATTATGCAAATTTATGCAAATTTATTCAAAATTGACGAAAAATGCTACTTCTCTATTTCACATCAGATTTTGATTCCGATTGTTTTATCTGATAGGGCTGGGTGGGGGCTTCCAAACTTCTACACAGAATTTTGAAATTCATTAATTATGCAAATTTATGCAAATTTATTCAAAATTGACGAAAAATGCTACTTCTCTATTTCACATCGGATTTTGATTCCGATTGTTTTATCTGATAGGGCTGGGTGGGGGCTTCCAAACTTCTACACAGAATTTTGAAATTCATTATTCATGCAAATTTATGCAAATGTATTCAAAATGGCTGAAGGTTCATAATGTTTTCATGTTTTATATTTCAGTTGTATACATGCATTGTTGGTATTCTCTTCTTTTGCATGCAGTAACATTATTATTTTATTCACTAAAGTTTTTCACTGAAGTTTTAAGGTTCAGGCTAGTTAATTTCCACAGATCTGCACTTCCGGCGGGGACATTTATTACGCATTGCGTAATTTACTCTTTCACTTGTGATGGCTTGTGGCTTTTATTACTACTACCCTGTTGATATTGTTTTAATTTAAAGATTTATCCCCAAGGGAGCATATTCTCATATTTTTTTTTTAATTCAATTTATAAATAACAGACACATATATTTCAGAATTTAGATTATCACAATTGAGTTATTTGGACTTAAATGTCTTTGTCTATTTTGCTTTGATTTTGGATTAAGTATGATTACTGATACCTGTATTGCCTATTAAACAGCACTTCTTGTATCTCAAAAAAAAAAAAAGATTCCATGGTGCAAGTTGGTACTTTTTTTTCTAAATTTAGGAAATGTGCACCAGTACAGACTGATGATAATGGTTATAATAGCTATATTTATATTGCACCCATGTCCATCCCAGGGTATGCTATAAAAGGCACCAACAGAGTACTTGGCTGCCACCAAGTTCCAACAACACTGAAAGCATTCAAGGAATTACTTTTTACTAGATACCTATGTACTTCTCCTGGGTTGAGAGTGGCAAATATAGATTAATGTCTTGCTTAAGTATGTTAGTGGCATATGTAATATGAACTATTTAGGTTGAGTACATCAGCATGAAACACTGATCTTTCATTTCGTCAGGCAATCGACAGGTCAGATTCCCAGGATTCAGTGGGTACGTACAGACCCCCCAGGAGTGGGGTTGCCAGTTGGTAGATCCTACCTGCAGGAAGGGGGCGAGATCTTAACCATTGAAAACGTTGAGCCTGAGGATGCAGGAACGTATCGCTGCTATATGGGTGCTATCAATACTGGTGCTGTAACAGAACTCAATGTAGTGGGTAAGTTGATGATTGTAGCAAGTTCAGTTTTATTTAGTTCAATCATGAAAACAATATGAAAGTAAAATATAAAAGTAACATGAGTCAATCATATCATACATTTGGAAATCATGATGAAACGGGAGACTATAAGGAAGTAGGGAAAACTTGTTAACAATAGTCCGCCGACAGACATAAATAACAAAATGGTTGTACACGTTCTTAAAGAGATTCATCAGATTGGTGAAGAGTTATCAAAGTGAATTTTCATCATTTCCCAATCAATTTGGTTGTTACCTTGTTAGCTTTCGCCTACTAGTTTCTGGAGGCTTCTTCAGACTGGCATTGACTCGCCATATATCGACAGACGGGCGGTCCGAGAGGATGGGAATGTACGTGGAAGATAATTTGAATTGCCCCTTGTCTCGATTCATTGAAAATGCCAAGCTCTTCTGGATATAAATGGCCTCCCTGATCCATCTAGTATATTTGTTGTCATCTCTAGCTAGGACTTTACTCTTTTTCCAGTTTATAGTATGGTTTTTTTGAGCTACATGGTCACTGATGGCTGACTTGCTTAGGGTTGACTCCGCACCCTTCTTTCTAGATCTTGTGTAGTAGGCGTTCCCTAGAGTCTCTGCTTCTTGTTTGTGCTTAGCCTTCCTTATACCAAACTTCCAGTTTCCCCAATGTATACCTTGTTACATTCCTGACAAGGTATTTGGTTGTACACATTAAAAAAATTAATTCTATATGATATTAACACATGAGAAATACACACCGATCAACACACCCACACACACACACTCACATGGTAGATACTCCGTTGCCATGGTAACGGCATATTATGGCAATAAATCGGGTTGAAATCTTGCGCATCGAACTACTTCATTTTTCGAGCAACGCTCATGAAATTTGCCACACACATTGGTCTTGGGATGGAGATGTGCAAGACATATTTTTTGAATGTGTCGGAACCTGTGTTGCCATGGTAACAGCATATTATGGCAATAAATCAGGTTGAAATCTTGCGCATCGAACTACTTCCTCATTTTTTGAGCAATGCTCTTGAAATTTGGCACACTCATTGGTCTTGTAAAGATGTGCAAGACATTGTTTCAATGTGTGGCAAACTGTGTTACCATGGTAACAACATATGGCTATTAAACAGGAAAATATTGCACATCAAACCACTCCCTCATTTTCGAGCAATGCTCAGGAAATTTGGCACACACATTGGGGCGTGGGTATTAATCACCTTCAGTGATATTCTAGTTTTTTCATGTTTCTAGGTCTAGATCATGTTCAATAAATTAAAAATTATGAGGATGTCAGAAAGAGTAATTCTAGGACATTTTTAGATCTAACTTTAACAATTTTGGTGGCTGTTGCAGTTTAAAAATTTGTTATTTGATGACTTGCAAAAAATTACGGATTTTCTCGGTAAAATACAATTTTTCAGCTTGTCGTGTACAGATAAGCTTGGCCAGAGGTTGGCAGCTCTGCCCTTAGATGTAATTGTCCTTCAGCGATAATTTTCCGGGGTTAATTTTCCTAGAGGTAACTACCCTAGCGGTAATTGTCCAAGGGGTTAGTTATTGCACGAGCTAATTTCGGGGAGCAGTCATCCACTCATTATGAGTCAGCTAGTAGAAATCATTCTGAAAATTCAATCACTAATATAGCCAACACTTGCCATATAGGCCTTTATAAGGAGCTGGTCTAATAATTCTTTCCAGGGTTAGCTGAGTGACTTGTTTGATGATTTACTTACATGACAGGTGAGAAAGCAGGTGTATGCTTGAGGGTAAGCAACAATTAGGGTCACCTACAGCTTGAAGTCCTAGCTGAGTGAATTGGTAATGAAGATTAAGGTGATTTGGTAACTTTGTAGAGGCTTGATAAAATCTGAGCTGCCTGGCCTTACATGCTATCAGTGTGTGTAATATGGTGTAAAAATGAAGCCCAGGGGAAAAAAAAGCACTTCAAAATCATCATGTGCTTCACAAAAGTAAACATATGCAAGTGACCGGAAATGCCAGACTGATTTTCCCCCATAGACTCAGTGTTAGACTAAAGCGTATGGCCATACGCTTTCGTAAATGCGAGTATTCAGTCATAGATATCTTAATAATAGCATTATATATTTGAAAACCTTTCTATGCCTGACTATTTATTTATCCTTCTGAATATCATTATACAAGACAGATATCAAAATTCAACAATTTATTAAATCAAGCCTCCACAAAGTTACCGAATCCCTTTAATGCCTTCCCAATGAGCATTGACTTTGTTTTGAACCCAGGATCTCTTAGTTACAATCCATCAAACCATGATATATATGGCAATGTTACTGATGCTGATTTTCAGAAATGCATCATTAGACAGTCATGAATTCATTTTTTTTTAAATATGCATATATACCCTACATCAATTTGATGACCAAGAATATGATAAGGTACTTTCCAACCAAACTATCTGTACTGCTCTTATTCTCAATGTTCACTGGTATAAAATTGTGATTTCACATAGACCTTTTAAAGATAGTAGCAACCATCTGCATTGGTCAGAACTTGTATTTTTATAGTTTTTTTGCTCTGACAATAACAGCAAAAAGGATCATTTGAAGATATGAAAATATGTTGTAAAACTTCAAGATATTGTGCACAAAAAGTTAATGTGTCATTTATCCTGTTTTCCCTGATTGCTTAGACCAACAATATGATGATATTTCTTTCTCTCTTTTTTTTGTTTTCTATGCTTTCTGTTGACAATGTAGAACCTCCAACTTGGGTGAGCAAACCACTGAGTGCAATGAAAGACATCAATACCATGCAGGAATGGGCTGTTGAAGCTACGAGTGCTACCCAGTACATCTGGTATCGCAATGGAGAGCCACTGGAAACTCTTGACAGACATCAGTTCCGCAACAACTTGCAGACGCTCACGATAAGCGACCTCAAGACGACAGATACAGCCATGTATCAGTGCTTTGCAAAGAATGATCATGGCTTGATTTATTCAGCTGCACAGCTGTCTGTAAGAGGTAAACACAACTGTGAACTAGTACCTTTTATCTGAGGACAAGTGGAATGGTTCCATTTTGGGTCTATTGAAAGGATACAAGCGGGAGAGGGGGGTACACCTGTACCTGAAAATTAGATATTAGCTAAAACTGTTCCTATTCAGATTGATCCAACATATTGTTTAGCAATCATCTGTTCTATGCAACTGTACAGAAGCTAGACAAGGAAATGGGCCAAAATATCTCCAATTTCCTCCTCATTCATTTAGTTTTGCATGAAAATGTGGGTGTGATGCAATAAACATTTATTTTTGGTGCAAAAACATATGAGAAAAATAAATACCTCAATTCTTCTTCTTTTTCATGCTAGTTTTTGTTTTTGTTGTTGCCTTCGTTAGCCTTTCCACCTATGTTCGTTACCCCGATGGAAACTGACAAACCTGCCCCCCTCACTGCTACGGTCACTGTGGAATGTGATGTAGATGCTGCCCCTGCTCCAACCGTCACATGGCAGCACAATGGTCAACCCATCACCAACAGTGACCACTACAACCTGACCGCTGATCCTCCTAACCTTGTCATCGTCGACGTGCAGATGTCTGATGGTGGAACTTACCAATGCACTGCCACAAATGCAAATGGAACTATCACTGGCGAGGGCAGTCTTGACTTAAAAGGTCAGTCTAGATTATGTATGTTTGATTAAAAGATGCCCATTATATCTGGTTTTTTAAATCAGATATTTCTTGTCTCGCCCACTGGAGGTGAAGGCGAGACTAAGGGATCCAAATGGCGTCCATCCGTCGTCCGTCACAAATGTTAAAGTTTACCTGCAAGACTCTCTTAGGATGCATAACTTGGCAACTGTTGCTGCAATGGCAACCAAACTTGGGTGATAGAAGCACTAGGGGTATCTTCATGTTATGGTGTTGTCAGAGGTCACATGATGACGTCAAAGGTCATTTGAGGACATATATTAAAGTGTACCTGCAAGACTCTCTTTTCATATGTTAAAGTTAACCTGCAAGACTCTCTTTTGACAAATAAGTTCACATCAGTTGCTTGGATTACAACCTAACTTGGGTCATAGATGCATTGGGGCTACCTACATGTTATGGTGCCGTCGGATGTCACGTGATAAGGTCAAAGGTCATTTGAGGTCATACGTTTAAAGTTTACCTGCAGGACTCTCTTATGACACATAACTTGGCACATGTTGCTGCAATGGCAATCAAACTTGGGTGGTAGATGCACTTGGGGTACATTCATGTTATGGTGCCTTCAGAGGTCACATGGTAAGGTCAAAGGTCATTTCAGGTCAAACGTTAAAGTTTACCTGCAAGACTCTCTTATGACAGATAACTATGGAACCGTTACTCACTTTTCAACCAAACTTGGGTTGTAGATGCACTAAGGGGACCTGCATGTTATGGTGCCGTCGGAGGTCACGTGATAAAGTCAAAGGTCATTTGAGGTCATATGTTAAAGTTTACCTGCAAGACTCTCTTATGACACATAACTCTGCACATGTTGCTGCAATGGCAACGAAACTTGAGTGATAGGTGCACTTAGGGTACATTCATGTTATTTTCGCGAGTGGGCGAGACACAATATCACTTATGCCTTGTTTTTTAAACGTGACCACTCAGCAATAATTCTGAAGAAGTCATTAATCAGAAAAGCCACGTCCTCCAGGCAATCTTGCTTTGATTCATTCAGCCACATTTTGGCAGTAGTGGTGTTTAATCTGTTTCTGCTGGTTGTCATGTATATATACTCAGAAATTCTACATTTTGTTTCCTTTATGATTTTAGTTTGTGTCATAGTAGTGAACATATTTATCAAAGCATTTATACCATATTGCAACACGAGATACTGTATGAATGATTTTATGTCTATTCAAATGTGCATTACAATAAATTCTAATCTGATTTAATCTAATCTTATAATTTTTTTTCCAACCTACTTCCTTTTGACAGATGCAACAGTTATCATTTTGCACCCTGACAACTCGCGTGTGGAAGTTGGTCTATCCACTACTCTACGCTGCAAAGCTGCCCATGATCCGTTCTTGGAGCTGACTTACCTGTGGGAACACAATGGACAAGAAATTGATCTCACAGAAATAGATAGATACAGAATGGTAAGGCCTTACTCTGCATATTTTACTTGCAAAATCTCTAGTTGTGCTATTTCTTTGAAGCTGCATGTCGTAAAATGAATGTATAATGGGTAGCCCTATGTCTGCAAACCCATAGATTTAAAGGTACTGAGTCGCCAGTGTCCAAGGGCATGGTATCATAAGCTTGCTGACACCAGACACCAGATTAATATGTGTGAGGTCTCCCAGGCAGGTAGCGAAACCAGGGAGATGGGTCTGACCATGGGTCTGTCCCACCATAAAATTATTCGAGCTGGGGAGGTTTATGATGATGACATTTCCTTACACTGTAGTAGGAAGAGGGAACAAAGCATTACATAAGAACTGCCTGTCATTTAAAAGTGAAGTCCACTCTTGGTGACTGACAACACCTGTTATAAGGTGAACACCTAGATGGTGTCAAATTCCCCATGAGAACCTACGACTATGTGGCTTTAAGTGAAATTACTCTCATGTAATTCCTGATATTCGGAAGGATACGCTTACCAAAATCTCATAAAGATTTCAGCAAGAAAAATGTCATTTTCACAAGAAAATATAGGCATGTAATGGGACATCACAATAAATTTGCATCATATCTCATTTGTTTTACATGTGTGTTTTTAACATGTGTTTTTAACATGAAATATAACATTTTGATTCTTGTAGGTGGAGTTCCTTAAATTATACATTTTCTTTTAATATTTTCATTTTGATTTTGCTTTAATATGTATTGCAATGTTTTAGCCAGATTATAGGGAGTTTCTATGGGGGAGATCACACCGACTGCTGCTTCCCCCGATGGCAGAATGACCAGCCCTTCATTTTGTTATAGGACTGACAGATCTTAATTTGATTATCACCTTGATTTACAAGATCTGTCCCTGTGATAGGAGTTTCTCTAAATAAATTGTTCTCCTAGATGAAACTGCATGCTGTCCAGCCTCTGGCATACCTTTTTCCAGTATTCTTGAATGATAAGACATCCCAGCAGTTTTTTTTTTTGCATGCCCAATTTGTACACACATTGATTTTGAATTCCACCAAGTCTGATTTGAGCATACTGTGACTCATAACACCTAGAAACTCCTGATTTAAAGAATCAAAATTTTTTTGTTTGTTTTGTTTTGTTTTGGTTTTTTTGTGCATCAGAATGGCTCAGTTATGTGCATTCGCAGATAAGGGCGCTTCAGAGATACAGTGCATACAAGGTGGATGGGGTTTATCTCAAAGAAGTTTATCTTTTTTTTTCTTCAATGTTTTAACACACATAACAGTCTTGCTAGATTTACATTACATTTGTAAATGTTATATGAGGAAGAATCAGTGTTTTTTGTGGGTGTAGGATATCATTACATCATCAATAACCCTGACCCTTCCCCCAGGCACTACTATACAATGTTTTCAAAATGAATTGGTTCTTTACGGTCCCTGTTCTCAAAGGTTTTTCAGTTTTGATTGACAGTTTAAATGATAATGAAATGATAAAGAGACTCATATCTTCAAAAATCTCTTTTTTTTCTCCTCTTTTTCTACTTTGATCACTATATTTTCATTTTCTCCCCCTCCCCTGCTTCTGTTTTGTTCTGTGGTGCCCATAGTCTGGGAGAGACAATGGAAACTTAGAGATTGTCTCAGCTACGTTGCAGGATGGCGGTGAATACACCTGTGTAGCTCTGACAGTTGCTGATTCAGACAGAGCTAGTGCTACGTTAAGCATTGTAGGTCAGTATCTACTTCACACTTCATTCTGTCTCATCACCTCCTTTCATTCTTATCACCAAAGCAACCATTTATTTGTTTGGTTAGGTTATTTGTTTGTTGTTTTTTTTATGATTGGTCCCTGTTAATATTTCATAATATGATGTACATTAATCAATATGAGCCTAAATAATGTGGCTCTGGTCTTGGTTTTTAAGATATCAGCCATTACTGTGGATCAATTCGTTCATAACTACTGGGATGGCAGATGACATGAAAGCAACATTTAGGCCAGGAGCCTGTCCCAAAATAGTCAACCCATTTTAATTTTACATATCTGATTTGACCCCTTAGAGTTACTCAGGCCATCCATGTCATTCATAAAATGCTTGTCAGCCTAAAGATAGCTGGGTTTAGCCCCCAAGTCAGGTCAATTTCAACCCATCTAACATATGCACCAAACTTTGTCAGAAGGAATTTGGATGACTATACATCACTAAAACACCAAAAGAAAGACATAAGGCACAGACAATGGATGTGTGTACATTATCCTGACATTTTTCACAATTTAATAACGTATTATTGAAATGATCATTTGACACCATTTGCATGCCAAAAAAATTATAATACTCAAGATTGTACGTTGTAAATTTGACTTGAATTGAATAAGAAACTTTTGAGTTATTCAGGTTGGAATGCAAGAAAATGGTTTTTCTCTACATCCAGAACATTTTGGGACAGCAAAGCTTGGTCAAGGGCCAACTTTGTGTGTTTTTTCAGGAGAGTGTTACACCCCCTTCCCAACTGAAATTTCTGTCAGTTTTTTTATATTTTTATTATGTACAGCCATACCTCTTCCTTCTGACAAAATTTGGTCCAAGGGCATTCAGGGGAAAAATTTACCCCAATTTTTAAGGGCCATCTGACAATCCATCCGACAGAAAATTTTGTCAGTTTTTGTGTTTTTATGATGTTTAGTCATCCAACTTCCTTCTGACGAAGTGTGTTCGAAAGTTAGATGGATTGAAATCAACCCTACTTGGGGGCCCTCTTTGGGAGCCCTGGGGGCCAAACTTGATGGCTGCGTTTAGGCCGACAAGCTTTTTATAAATGATGTGGATGGTCTAAATATCTTTAAGGGGTCAAATCCCATGTAGAGGGGTTGACTTTTTGGGGACAGGAACCCAGACTAATTCTTAAATTTTTGAAATTTTGGTGAAAGTGTAGGAAAATGCATATAAATCTAATTTGATTTAGTTGTCACGGCAGTGATAGAGAGCAGGAAGGAAAGACTTATTTGAAATTTCTCTTATATTTTTCATTCTCCGAGAATGTTGAAAGTAATAATTATTTTTCATAAGATGTTCAGATTTGGGGAAAGTATTATGCTTGCAAAATCAACTGAAACAACAGCAAATTTTGCAATTCACAATAGTTCCTTTCCAGGAACATGGCCATAGCTTACAATTGCTGTAGTTTACAATTCACGAAAGTTTGTGGTTTAACAGAATATCGTTTCATTGTTGATTTCAACAGAACTATCTTTTCTACCCTTTATTTTTCTTATCGATAATATGAAATTATGAGAAATGTTGGTTCTCATCGTTACAGGACCCCCTGGACCTCCGTCTGGACTTTCAGTTGAGGTTGAGAACTTGGCTGCTACCCTGCGCTGGGTGCCGGGTCCAGATAACAATGCAGAGATCACATCCTTCACGATTGAAGGTCAGACTGATCATAACGATGAGTGGGTGGAACTCCGTACAGGTCAGTATAAGAGTCATTGTATTCTCTCATGTTCTTTGACCTTACATTACATACTAACTCATTTGCATATTTCTGTGATATCCTTATTTGTTAATAGAAGAATTCTTAAGTCATAGCTTACTTAAAAGACTAATTGGCTGAATAGAACCTATTAATACTGTATTCTTTATTTACTAATTGCCTTTACAATACGCTGCTTTCCATATGATATAGGCAATCTGACTTTGATGGTCTAGTATGAAACATGGGTCCATGATAATAAAAAAATGCTTATCTACTTTCCTGCAATATCTTACCCATATATCTGTCTTCAACTTGGATTATTGATGATATGATAAATACATGACAATATCCACTTCCTACATGTCTAGACTGATTTCTACTGTGTTATAGGCTCCTTGTCATTTCAAAGAAATTATATATATTTATTTGCCTATCAATTTTGGAAGAAAAGAGAATATTGCAGTTATGATAGTACACATACTGGTTTATTGATACTTCATTGTTTTTTGTATCTAATTCCTAACACATTTGCTTTGTACAGGTGTTTCAGTATCCTCAGATTTTGGTGAGAATTATTATCTCTCATTTCTGAAAGTCTATTTTTGCCTCTTTTTTTTTAAATAAAAGACCCTATTCTTTTACATACATCTAGAGCTTGGATTGCTTTTGTAGTTTGCTATGTTTTCTTTTTTTTTCTTCTTCTTCAACATTCTTTGTTTTCCCCCCTCAAAATAGTTCTGGTAGAATTCAGGGCAGCGTTTTCTTCAAGCCGTCATAAGTACAAAGTCGCTGAGATCCTATTGAAATGTGTGTATTAAGATTAACATGCGTTTTAATGTGATGTCGGCGAACTTGTACTTATGACGGTTTGTTGAAACTATGCCCAGGTCTACAGGTCGACAGTGTTGCAAAAGGCTTTTTGTACATACATGAAAATAAACCAACTGCAAATTTAGACCAAATTTTGAAGGCAGTGATGGTGTTCAATGATTCATGACACAAACAGGGTTTCATAGAAAAGCAAAACAATTTTTTTTTTCAGGTAACAATCTGATAAAGATGTATAGTATGTTTGCAATAATTCTCTAACATTTAATTTACTTCTTTATTGACAAACACTCTGCAGAATGTTGAATTCCAACATGAACATAGAGATCTGTGTGAAATATTAGGCATTTGAATCTTGTCAATTTACAATTTTATTTGGGTGGCATACTGTGCATATAAATTTACACATAAATGTATGCACTGGTTTATTGGAAAGACATTGCTCTCTCTTTGCCTGTTTTCTTCCATTTCAATGCATTATGTTTTGATGGTGAACAATTTTATGCAAATTATCGATGACCCCCCTCAAATATCTTGTCAGTATGATTTCTCTTTTTCCCCATTGAAATCAAAGCTTTACATCCCATTCTCTGTTGTTTCATTTATTGTGAAATTCTTAAGTATGATTTACTTTGTTGATTTATAGCTAGAAGGATGCTGAAAGGCAATGTTACATTCTGGTAACAATTTTTTTAAAGACAGAAATTGTCTTGCAGTTATTTTGAATTTTAGATCCTATACAAAATTGCAGACAACACACAAATATCTATGTTTAATTTCCCATTTTCAATCATATATTTTATTCAATTAATTTGGCAGATGTTATTCTTCTATCTAATTTGTTGTCATTTATGAGAATCCAAGATCACCCTTAATGAAACAATTTTGTGCAGCTCAATATCTCTTGCTACATACTTTGACTTTTTGATTTGATGTATTGACTTTTATTCTTCTGAGACAAGAAAAATAAACGTTTCTGCAATCCATATACTTCAAATCCCTTTTGATCTTGTGTACTTTTTTGTTCTTCTACATACAGTATTCTTTTCATTTTTTTTAATTTGTTTTAGTCTGCATTGTAAAATTTCCCAATATTCAAAAGCTCTACTTTAAACCCTACCCTTTCTATTGTACCCTTTCTGTGTTAAAGTCAGGAAGGATTCATTTGAGTGTTTAATGATTCTTTTTTATCCCCCAAAACACTACAAATAAGCTGTTATACATTTCATTTGTTGATATTATTTTCCATGTTAAATAATGAAAAAGCATTGCTCTGAAGTCGTGTCTTCTGTAGTTCTCACTTAGTGATTGAAAGAGCATGGTTTGAATTTTTTGTTTCATAGAATTTGCAGTGATGAAACGAAATGAAGTGATTTCTTTGCTTTACAGATCATCTAAATTTCATGTTACTCTCACATTAAGTTTGAAAAAGTAGAAAAACAACTACTTGCTATTACAGAAATGAAGTCTGTCTTCTTTCTTATCAGAGTGCATGAGTTAAACAAAATCAAGCTCCCCCTAAATATCCCACAATAAAGATTAAACCCCAGACAATTCTACAATGCAAATGATGTTTATTTCATTTCAGTGTTTGTATGATTTTGTTTAGATTCAAGATAAATTCAATATAGAAATAGGATTGAATTTAGGGGGCATATTAAAATTAACAGGACTCATTGAGTGATGTTTGTCAGGTTGACAAAATAAGTTCACTTAGAGCATCACTCTATCATGTGATGTTTGAAAATATTTGTGATACATATTCCCAAGTCACTGTTGACTTTGTAATTCATTTTATTATGGAGATATGACATGAAGGGGAAAGAAAGTTTATATACTTTACATACTGATAAAATAATAAAGTACATGCATTGGGGTAGCATATATTTAATCTATTCTGTATCACATGGATATGATGTTAATTTACAAATGTGACTGTATTCCTGAAAAAATACATCACCAAAAGTATCTGAACTGGTACTCAAATTTTTCCACAATTTTTTTCACATTTTTCCACAGATACTAAAATTTAACCTTTCCTAACTATTTTTTTGCAATTCCATGGGATTCAAGTATTGTTCTTGCTCTAAAGCGTAATGCCTTCTTTGAGCTCTGTCAAATTTATATCAAATCAAGATTCACTTCCAATTAATGCTTTAATATTATCACTGTATGATGAAGTGTAGAGCATAAGTACATTTATTTTCTTATATTATTAGGGATTGTTGGGAAAACAACCTGTTCTTTATGTGTCCAAACTCATGAAAATTGAAAAAACAAATGTATCATTTAAAAAAAATTTTTTGTTTGTTCATAGGTGAAAACGGTGGAAGTAACTCCGTACGTCTAGTAACCCTGGATCCATTCAGTCTCTATTCCTTCAGAGTTATCGCTGTTAATAGGATTGGACGGGGAACACCTAGCGAACCTGTGGCTGCCACCGTCAGAACTTCTAAAGCCGGTAAGATTTATTCCAGAAAGATAAATGATTACCTGGTTGCAGGTATCTGTCTGGCCATTGCAAATCCGGCATGAATATTAATTATGTCCCACTGTAGTGCACTGGAATTCAACAAAAATTGACATTGGAAGGATCCTTTTGCTTTATGTTTAGGCATGTCCATGCTCAAGTAGGGCTATCAACTGAATGTAATCATTAGGTAACTCAAATCAGTATCAGTATCAGTAACTAAATGTATGGTGACGCTGTCTTCTCAATCTTAGCAGTAGTACCGTTTCATTTTGGATACTTTTACAGTCACCTTAACTCAATAGATTAAACTAGAATCTCTCAAGGGTGGTGTGATAATTGTATGTCATTTGGTGGATGAGTTGTTTACTGATCAAGAAAATCAATTTCTCTCCTTTACTGTCAGCTCCTTCTGAATCACCATCGAATGTTGGAGGCGGTGGTGGCAATGTAGGTGATCTGAGAATCACATGGGATGTAAGTATCTATTGTCTTGATACCGTTCTTCAAACTCTCCATGGTCATTCTCTCTTTCTCCTTCCCCTTTGCTCTGCAGCCCATCTTATCAGTTTGTCTTCTCCTGTCCTCTTTATGTGTCCAAATCATCCAGGTCTGCTTTGTACTTCTCAATTCTGCAATATTCAACAAGGTGTTCTTCCTTCCTTGCCCATGTCTTTCCACCATACATAGCCACTGGGTAGATCATGTTCTTAATGATAAAGATGAGTTCTGGTCACACAAATATATTGTGAAAGAAACTGTCTCAACACAAATGGGAAAGGTTAATCATGTCTACCCAAGAATAGGTGTACACTGTGAGGTTCTGAAATCATCAAAATGATAAGAAATTGACCCAATATCACTGAAAAGCACCTGCACTGCATACATAAATGGGTATATGGGACTGCACACACATATGGCACGATCATTTCAGCCATATCTTGTCAAATTTCGAATATGAGGGCATTTGAAGAACAATCATTTTCAGGGGACACTTTTACTGTGATGTTCGTCCAAACTGCTATGAGAGAGCTCGCAAAATATTTCACCTTTCCCAGAACTCAACCTTCTCTTTAAATACATGTATTTGGGCTTTCATAATAATACAATAGCTTTTGCACATGTATACCTGCTTAACTACCCAGTATTTGATTCAGTGTCATGTCTTTCAATTTGTGACTTTTAAGGTCATTCATAATTAGATCTGATTGGTGCATGTCTATAAGAACTCAATTACACCCGCATACCAGTCTCTTGTTGCTATGCTGACCGAATGAAACTTTGATCCTTTTTTCAGCAATTCCCACCATCCGAGTGGAATTCTGATACAGTGTCCTACAAAGTGGAATGGCAACAAGTCGGCAATCAGGTGTCCTCTAGTATCGTCGTTGAAGAATCGGATGCCACTGTCTACGTTGCGACTCTGGGCATTGAACTCTACACAAAATACAATGTGAGAGTCAAGGCAAAGAATGACATTGATGAAGGTCCCTTCAGTCCATGGGTGTCCATCTATTCATACCAGGAAGGTAGGTATCTAAACTATACTTGTAAAGATGAAGATGATGATGGGGTTAGTGAGGAAGGGTTGATGACTAAGATGGTGAGAAGGAGTGTTAGGATGGTGATTTGAGATGGAGAAGATAATACATAGGCAGATGGCTTCCCCCTCACCCTCCTTTGAGGAAAAAAATAGATTTAAAAAAAAGGGGGGGGGGGCTAAAAGTGGTTTTATTCCAGGGAAGAATACGGTCCTCCTGTCAGACCTTCGGAGGGCTGGCAGGATTTCCCAAATCATATTCGATGGGAAAAGTTAAGGTCCAGTTGGAGGGAAAGTTTTTCCAGCCCCCCACACCTGTGATGGTGAAGAAGAATAGAATGATGAAGAATTGAAAGATGGTGATGAAGAGGAGAAGAAGAAGGAGGAGGACATTTATGATTATGATGAAGAGTAAGAGTACAGAGAAAATGAGGAATTGTGATATTGTATATTGAATGAAACCAAGGCTTTGCACAGATGATATCAAATAATCCATTAAAACTTCTGCTAAATAAAGTGATTTTATTCCACGGTATCCACAAGCTTGTTTGCTTTCTAAACATTCCAAGTTAAACCATGTAGCAAGCCAATAGTATATGTGAATCTGGACTTTAATAAAGCTCCAAGTATTCTTACTGATTTCATTTTGCTCTCCAGCACCTAAGACAGCTCCCACAGGAGTCAAAGCAGAGAGAGCTTCTGCATCCTCTATCGACGTGACATGGGATGCAATCGATCTTGACACCTTCCAAGGAGAACTCCTGGGATACAAGGTAACTGATTTCTTCAAACTTGTTTCAGACAAAGTGAAGCAAGTAAACCACTTTCATGGCAAACAAAGCCCTCTGGACTCATTACCATCTGAATGCAGTCCAATTCTTAGAAGAAATTTTGCGATATAATTTGATTTAAAAATCTAAATAATATTTAGATGTATATATTATGTAGTATGTTTAATCTTCCTGCAGTCAGTTTGTGCGATTTTGGTTGGTCATTATAAAATATTTGATAATAAACAGTAAAGTCTGTGTAAAAAGTTAAGCACAGGTTTCATTGCGATACACTGTTCAAGGGGGCACAAATGTGGTCTTTATAGAGAGGTGATTTTTCTATACAAATAATTGCTAAAGCACCAATTTGTGACAATGTTACTTTTTATAACATGAGGATCTCAGAATATTTCTTTGTCCTTATGTAATGCATAGATCACATTTGTTGTTTTTTCTAGTTGAAGTATTGGAGTGATGACAGTGATGAAGCCAATGCTAACACAGCAGTGAGTGTTGGAGATAGGACCAAGAATACGATCACAAACCTGGAACCTAATACCAGGTACTCTATCATGGTGGCAGCATACAGCGGAGGTGGTAACGGACCAGACGGCGAACAAGTCACAGATATAACTTTCAAGAGTGGTAAGATTTAAGCATTGAAATAGATTTCTAATGTTTATGCAAAGCAAGTCTTGGACCACTGACCCTTGTTCTCTGTATACATGTATATGTTAATTAAAGATTCAATGCTGTTAATCCCACATTCGAATATTGCCATTAATTTTTGGAATTGTTATGAATTACTGAAAGGATGCTTATCATGGCAATTGACCAGACCTAAGGAAAGCAACCAAATTTGAAGATGAACTAATTATATCATGAACTCAGGATATTGGAGTTCATACCCTTTTCACCATATTTTTTAACATGATTCATGTACTGAGAACTAGTTCCATTGAAATCTATTAAAACCTTGTGCTGTTTCATTCTTTAAAAATTGTCAAAAATGAACTTTGAAGAATCATAGTTTTTAGTTTTAATGCTTGGTTTCATCATAAAATATGGAATGAAATGTCTTCCATATGCTTCTGGATACTCTTCTCTCTCTCTTTTTTCTTTCAGCCAGGTATTTCCTGTTATTACCTACTTCTATCTTACTATCCAACCTCATATCAAGTGTAATATCTGAACAGCAATCTGTCATTTCTTTATTTAAGATTAGGTCATCCTTACATTTTGTTTCTATATACATGTACATATTTTTTGCTGAAACTTGTACTTTGATGTATATTGAATATTTATTTTACTCTCAATATTTTCACATTTAGGCAAAACGTTGCTGGAATGAAAATATGAAATAAGTCAGTTCGTAATTACAATTTGCGCATGTGCAGATAAAGGTCATTTGTACCAAGTACAATTGACCTTTATACAATTTTGTTTTGTACACACCACACTGCGCGCACCGTTATGATTTTACATGTTAAACCAAAACATAAACCATTGAATTGGACTGAATCGATAGACACCAATGTCATGGAAGGGGTTAGGTATAGGGGAAATATATTGCACACACCTGTATCTCGGATTCACAGGATACTATTCCACTTTTGTATCGATTCCCTTTAATGTACAGCACCTCAGCAGAAACCAACAGGTGTGAGAGCCGTTCAGTCCGAAACAGGAGGGGATTTGACAATCAATTGGAATGGTATCACTACATCATCATCTGAAGAACCTCTCGTAGGATATAAGGTATTCAGTCTCCTTCAAACTCCTTCGACTCGACAGACTCATATCTAGTAAATTTACTCATGTTGGAAAAAGCTGTACAAAAAATTGTCCAAAAGACTATAATCATTTATTAGACTTAGCGTAAAAAGGAATTGCTCCTAAGGCACTTTTGTATGTGCTTTGACTCATTTTTTTTCTGTTTTAACTGAAGTGTTTAGTATAGGGTAAAATCAAATGTGTGTGAAAGTGTCCCTCCAATTTGATGGCTATGAACAAGTAATGATTATAACCCTCGTTATTTTGACATTTAATATTATCCTAAAAATGCTCACTTTGATTTATTAATGGGCTATTAAAATGAAATGAAAGTGGAATGTGTATTTTATTACCTTGGAGTTGGAGTGAGTCGATCATTTCCCTCTTTCACCCCTATTAGTCTTAAAATGATCTTTGGATTCTCTTGTTTTTGCTTCATAATAGGTTCGCTTCAGGACAGAGGGTACATTTGCTGAGGATGCAGAGACTATCATTGTCCAAGGCACAGGAACAACAACAGCTAAAATCAGAGACCTGTCTTATGAGACCACGTATCTGATCACTGTACAAGGGTACAGTGATGGGGGTAATGGAGCTGCTAGTGACCCTCCCTTATCTGTTACAATAGGTGAGTGATAACATTAGATGCTTGAATCTTTTTAGCCACTGTGAGTCCCATCTTGACACATCTCTTTAATATATTATTAGATGATAATTCAATGAAGTAGTGCAGGGACAAAACACAGCTGAAGGGCGGGGGATACACCTCTCCCACCTTAGCTTTTCCGTTATTCATAAGTATTTAAATGGTGTAAGGTTACATAATAGGAGGAAGTTGCCTACAGTGTCCCCTCCTCATAATTTATACTTGCAATGTCACTCACAAAGTGGGATGGGGTGGGGACTGAAACTTGCCCTCATTACAATACAAATTCAAATAAATACGCAATGAACTTAAGAATATAATACCAAAACTATGTTTTGGCATCTATCAGTTGTAATGTACATGTGAGTTTGATTTTATCAGGATCCATGTAATGAACGTATGTTCTGCTTTTCATAACAAATGTTAAGATCTTTAGTTTCAATTTTCCATATTTTCGTCAATTTTTTTTTTTAACAGCTAAAGGAAGAACGGGGCAATCGAGTGATGATGGAAACAGAGCGTCAAGAACTGCTGGAGTGTTATCGTTCTCTCTTTTCTGTGTAGCAACACTCGTCCATTCTTCATACCACCTCTTATGAGATGGTACAGACCAAACACTGTAGTCTATTAGTAGTACTTCAGCTCATACCATATTGTAAAATAGGGGTATCTTGCCTGAATATGGAGTGAGGGTGTCAAGATAGTGGAAAGTATTGGACATGAGTGAATTGCGTGACAGTAAAATATATTGATGATCATTTTGTAAATTCCACTTTCTCTCTCTCCCTAGATTTGCCTCTACTATTCTCATCCTGTTGGCCATGTACTGTGCAGGTTATGTAATACTCTGAATTTTGAGTATGGAAGTGGATCCTATTACCAAACACTTTTCCGAAAATCAACCATAGCAAATAAAATATAAAATGAACATTTGTCAAACTTACATAATGAATGCTTAAAGTCCTAAAGAAAAAGAATTTGGTGGAATTTGAAAAAGAAAACGTAGATTTAATACGATATTTCCTTCCGAGTGAACCCCTTCCCAATGACGTGACGTTTTGGTCCCTTGAAAAAGGTATTGTATTACCGAACGTGTGCCACCTATGGGAAAAAGACACACAACCTACCCCGATTTGGGGCCAAAGGGGTGATGACTGGGGGTGACGAGAGAGCAGGTTATAGATATTATTACATGTTTTTTTGCCTCATAATGATCTTCTGCTCTGTGTTCTCAGTGTCATAGTGTGGAGAACATACGCGTAGTCCCACATGTATGAAAGCCATTTTAGGCACTTAACTGTACGCGTTCAGTAATACAGTGCTGTTCGGTAATACAAGCCATGACTGTATGTTGTAAGAATGTATTCAAGAAACTTAAATACTATTTCCTCTGTAATTCAGAGAAGTGTGGTCACAAAACATAATACTGTATTTATTAGGAACATGTGATTCCATGAAATAGGTTTGTTATCTCATTCATCTTTGGTTAATATACCCTTTTTTATACTTTCTGCCTGTTCCAAGAAAAGATACTTTTTTATCCTCATAAGTTATAGAAAAACAGAAATTGGACCTGTTTCTACCTAGAAAGGCTGTGCTGTGTCCATTGCATTTTCATGAAGCAAGTTCATTGAAATCTGCATCTCAGTGAGCTATTGAACTTTATCTCTAGATTTTGCAACCCTGTACTTTCGTGAGATACACAAGTTGAGATTATCATTTTAGGAATTTGTAGTATTCTATGCTGGTTATTCAGATAGATAGGAAATATAAAAGGGGCATAAATTAATCATGCTACTGGTTTCCAGAAAAACTGTTTTTTAGGTGTATGAGATTGATCGTTTATTTCCAAATCTGTTGATATATTGTACAGAACAATTATGCATGTATGTCTGTTTGATATATGACTGTAAATGAGTGTGTATACGAGTGAGTGCATGTGAAATATATATATATGTTTTGTAATATATATTCTGCAGGTTTGTGCGGATCATATTTTTTTCTTGACCTAAGCTTAAGCTTTTGTTGTCCGCTGAGTATCTGTATGATGTCAAAATTCTTATTTTTTAACTACCTGAGTTAGGCAATATTGATGTTGGAAACCATTGATGTTGATATGCAAGCAAAAGTTATTTTGCCATTTTATGTTTCCATGTTTGTGTTTTGTTTCCAAAGTATACCATATTTTAACCTTTTTATTGTTCTTTCAAGTAGTTTTTCCAAGACTGCACAATTTTCCCACCATTGTACAGACTAACAATCATAACTAGTTTGATCTTTTGGATTGGCATTGCGATGATATGATACAGTTTTCAACTTTTAATTTAAAATTCTTCTATTTCTTGTTGCTGCTTTATCAGTCAGTACTGTTTAGTTGTGTTCTGAAAGAGTACTAAACTTTTGCGAAGTAGGGTAAGTTGCTACTGCTGAATTTTGTTTATCTTTAGAGATCAGTAAGAATATCATGAAGAAATGGAGGATCAGTTGTTGATTTTTCTCCTAAATCAGTGTTAGTATTCTGTTAAATTGCTCATGACTAAGTTGTATTCATATTGTACATTTTGAAAGCCTATGGAGGCATTCTTTTATTTTGTATATCTGACTTTTAAGCATCTGTATGAAACAAAGAAGCCATTGACCGATAAAGAGAAGAAAGCTGGCACTTTTTAACTATAGACCTTTTGTAATATATAATCCTATATATATTTCTTGGTGCCTCTGTTAATAAGGACCCTTCGTGTTGCAATGAATGTTTCGTTTATCATGGTCTAAATGCATGTTGTCCTCTATGAAAGTGATATACAGTGGTATTAGTAAGTAGTTATATATCAGTGCAGATAATTAGGACAGTGTGGTAGTAATAACATATAACATAAAAATGTAGTAGTGTATAAGGTACATAGCCAAGAAGTGTTTTCTCATATCTTCCCTATTTCTCTCTCTCTCTCTCTCTCTCTCTCTTTCTTTCTCTTTCTCTTGTAAATATGTTGTTTCTAATTGTTCATGTACTTTGTTTAACTCTCTTTTGCCTTTCCTCTTTATCTTACCAATTACTTTCTCTTTTTTGGCATTCACTCACTCTCTCTGTCTTTCTATCTCTCTCTTTTTCTCATATATTATTCCCATTACTTTCTCTCTATTGTCTATTGGGAGTCAGAAGGGCGTTAACTCTGAGTAAAAGTGTATTATAGGAGTTTAACCATTGTGGCTCTCAGCAGATGCTATCAAAAGTTATTTTCACTGTAAACTTTTAAACTTCTCCATGAGACGCTTGTAAATTGCACCATTCTGTTTAAGTTATTTGATCTCTCATTAAATCAGGCTTTTCAACCATACTTGTAGAAGGCATTTATCATGATTTTCTTATGATATTCAGTCATTTTCATTGTGCAAACGGTAGAATTCCTGATCATGTTTGGTTGTTCCCCCATGCAGCAAATAGTGTTCTAATCATTCATGTAGCGAACATATATAATGGAAATTTACAGACATAAATATCTATAGATGTTGTTTATACCTCATTTTAAAGATCTTAAAGTCTATCTTCAGTGTGTTATGTTTGAAAATGATCACTTTTAATATCCTGATGTCTACCTGAGTTAAACTAAGGCTAGCTTTTAGATTGTGAGGCTGCATTTCTCATTGAAATTTTATCTCCTTTTTCATATTACCGCACTTCCAGATGTAACACTGCTATTTTTCTATTTGTTTTTGTTTTTTTATCAGTAAGGCAAGATAAAAATAAAAGGAAAAGGACTCTGAAATAGCTGAAAAGTAAATTTTTTTTAAAATGTAGAAAAGCACACAAAAGGGAGGAAAAATCTTCATATCTTTGATGCTAGATTGGGAGTGACACATGAACTAATAATCTACATTGACATGAAATCACAAAAAATGTAGGAAATACTTAGTATATGGTTGTATTCATGGTGTTATGTATTGAATACCAGTTGCAAAAAGAGGATGTGTATGATCTCAAAGATTATTGCTTTAAGAAAGTATCAGGGTCACAATATTTGCCAATGGTATTCTATATAGCTGCAACTAATATTTGTAAGAAATTTTAAACTATAATTCTATTTGCATACAGTGAATGTATGATTATATTGGTAAACAGGAATTTTCTTTTGGTCATATTATGTTACAATGCTTCCAGTATAGCTATGGACAAAATATCACTATTTATAGAGCCAACCGATTATCTATGTAGATTATTCATTGACCTCATATCTTGCAACATGTAGTTGTGGTTTTATCTTACTACATTTATACAGATTGCAAGACTTACAATTCTTTGATGACCCAAGTTAATCCTTTGACATTTGACAGTTTATAGAAATGATACTGAGACATATGATCCTTATTTTGATATTTCATAAAAACATATTCAACAATGTGTTAGTTGTAGTTTTGAACATTTATACAGACTTTTATGCTTCATACGTGATGCAGTGTGCTGTACATTTAACATATCTATGGTGTGCTGTACTTATGGATATTCTACTGTACATATTCCGTTGGCTTTTACTGGAATATCACGTTTTCTGTTAATTAAACATAATACAATACACTTCAGCAGAAGGGTATTGATATTTTGCTGTACATTAAACTGTTTATGTGAAATAATCAGTTTTACCATTTGATGGATTTATATTGAATGGTCATCAACAACAATATATTTTCATATCAACATAGTATGTTATTCAAATACATCTCATTCTTCAAATATGTTCAAATTAACCCCAAAGAAGTAGAAAACCAGAAGGTAATACATTTTAAAAATTATTTCAGCCAAATTAATGTCTTATGTGGGTACTCTAATCTTTACCAAAATTACATTGCACAGACAATTTTTTTTTAGATATTATAGTTATCAAGTCAATTGGAACAGAAAGTTTACATACCAACACTTGTTGTCAGACAAGAATTGTGCCATTTTTAAACCAATCAAAATTTAATAAAAAATGTTTTTTAACATTGTAACAACAAAAATAATTAATATTATTCCATCATCCTTTCGATTCATAATTGATTGTTATATTTATAAAGAGTATCTCTTACTGAATGTCTTAGTATTTTTAGTGTTGATGTGGTATGTATTTTCTCTCAGGTTTTCTATCTCTTATGAGCTTCTAACCTTGTACATTGTCTGCACCAGTGTTATTTCTCTTGTTGTTATTGTCGTTGGGAGGTGTCTATAAATAAATGTGAAAGTAAGTGTTGTTTCAGTACAAATAAAAGTGTCAAGTGCTTTTCTTTTAGTCTATCATTTCTTTTGAAGTCAGTCATAAATATTCTTCCATTTATAGTGAAAATGTATGGATAATTAATATGATTTTTATGTAGGATGAGTGTACACTTTGGTGCACTTGAAAAGCAGTTTCTCAATTGTCTGTACGTTCACTGTACTTAAGAAAGGAAAATTAATTTATAAGTACCATAATTAATTTATAAGTACCATTTTTTTTTTAAATGCAAAACAAAGGAGTTATATAATTTCTCATCATTCGATAGATATATTTTGCTGTATTTTGTGATTTTTAACATTACCGGTATTGATGCTTTGACGAGCTTAACTATTTCTTGATTATAAAAAAAGATGAATTAGCTTTCTAGATATCTTTAAGAATTTTACCGTTAAACTATGTTTTTCGGAGTGCATGTTCATCCACTCCAGATTGAAACCTTACCGATGCGCACCTATCTGTGATGAGGTCTAGCGCCATCTGATGTTCGTGGCGCCACTTGCAATATTTTTTTAAAAATCATTTTGAGTCCCCCTCCTCTTTTTTTTTCTTCTCAAGAGCAAACAGCAGCACTCGATTGTGCTGTACAATTAGTTTATGGTAGGATGACGTCAGCCTTCTTGTTTCAGATGTTTACATGAAATAAATTATAGCACCAGATATTTGACAATATTCATTGTAGAGGGTATAATATTACGCATAATGAGCGTATTGATTTCACGAACAAACGGGTAAACAAATGGAATAAAAGATGTTAAACCTTGTTTAGCTTCCAGAGAAAGAGAACATAAACCTTGGAAGGATATATAATGTGGAGGGCCATAACACTTGAGAATTGTCCCTGGTCTGAAATTATGGACCGGTACTAATTCATTCATGGTCCAAACTTAACGTCGGCGGCTCCTTCAAAGGGTGATCATAAATGAAATAAATCTTCTGGAAGAAAAAAATAAGAAAGAGAAGTGTTTTGTTATTGAGCCTTTGTGTAGGCAATAGCGTGAGGTTGGTCTCGGTAGAAATCACTAGACAAGTACCGAAGTGTCATAATACCATGAGACCTTTTAAGAGGATAGATTGAGCGATGATCGGGGTGGGCTGTAAGGAGTGGCGGTGGGTTAAACCAACCATCGTTATAAACGCTTTCTATAAAAAGGGAGTTGGAACAAAAGAAAGAGAGAGGCAAAACAAACTTGGTTGTTTTGTGGTATAGGAGAGAAAGCAAACGCCGAAGGAAGGTTTTCAAAAGAAATCTGAGAGGGTCGTGGCAGATGATTAACAAGCTATTTAAGAAAGCATTAGCCAGAGATAAAACGGGGAACAAAACAAAATTGGTTGGGTTAATTTTATCCCATGGAAACGTCGAATTAACAATAATAATCATTTGGCTTGCACAATGGCAGCGGCTTGCTCAGAATTTCAAATCGTCTAGACATTCTGTGAAAAAATTATCATGAAGAAGAATCGAAACGCTGTAGTTTGTCTGTAAATGGTTTGTAGTTACAGGAGAATTGTTGAAGATCCTTGCCGACTTTTATTATTCACGTACACTCAATATTATTTTTTTGTTCGTCTCAAGTCTATATAGGCCATACTGGCACACAATCGTATACATATTTTTGTCCCAGTATGTTCCAACAAATTGTTTTCCTTTTTCTATCTTTCTTTCTTTCTTTTTTCACAAGAAACGAAAATATCCCTTAGATTTAAAGATACATGTACACACATAAGGAAAATATGACTGAGTTGGGTTTGGGTTGTGATTGGTCATGGATTATGAACGTTTCTTAATGTCACTTCAATCCAACAAGAATGTATTCCATGAATTTCAGTTTGACTGCTTCGATAATGGAATATAGAAATCTCCTTTTGGAAGCTGTAACAAAAACACAGTGATTAAGATTAGAAAACAAACCGGAAAGAAAAGATGAAGTTCGCGCTTTTCATGATAATCTCATCCGGCATTCATAAAAACTGCAGAATCGCCATTTCAACTTCAACAAAAGTACATATATTATTCTAAGATCCACCCCATCCGCGAGGAATTCTTATAATTCACTTCTTATTTTTCCACTTCATTACTACCGGTGTTGTTTAGAGCTATGGGAATCTTTGCGTTCATCGGGGGCTCGTAAAAATGGCGCCCGAATTCCAAGCTATGATCAGAATGATGATGAATATTGTGGCCAGAATCTCACACAGAACAACCAATTCTGCTGTATCATTTTCAATTCCAAGAGGAATATTTGATGAAAACATAAATTTGAGGATTTAGAGAAGAATTCATGCTATGTCGGACCTTTTATCATTCTACTTGATGAGTCTTCAGTATGGCAACATATCCCGTATCTATTTCCTCTCTTCCCTTTTGCTATTGTGTTATTATTCTTTATACCCCCTCTCTCTTTCATCTTTTCCCGTTCCCACGCATTTTCTTCCATTTCATTTTGATCTTCTTATGCGTTGCCTTTAATCATTGTTTATGTGCTCTTCCGTGACTGATAATCGTGCACGGAGAAAATAATGATACTGTTGTAAAGCGATCTTTTCATGACTGGATAGACAAATGTTTATCCATGTGGCTTTGATAAGTTCTTCAAAACTAAAAAAAAAGGAAGGTTTGAATAAACCCTTTTCATCGATGATGATGATGATGATGAAAGTGAAATACATATACATAATTCAAATAGAGAGTACAAAATGAACCGTGTTGACGCTGAGCGTATTATGATTTCCAAGGAGGTCATATAGGCCGACTCATCTTTAGCATGGGGTATAACGCGGGGATGGGGATTCTTATTCTAGATCATGGCCTCAATATTGTATGAAGAAAAAAAAAATGTTACAGTACGTTTTAAATCTATATTTGTAGGCCTAAAGCTCAATATGCTGCCAAAAAAAAAATGAAAACAGAGCAGCGTTACTACTGGAACTGTAAGTATTATTATGCTTCTACGATTTTGTCCACACAGTCACTTACTTCTTTCAGTGAACTTTGCACTACGAAAATAGTATTTGATATAGAGAATTTAGAAGTTGAATGTGCAGTGCGTCCCTGAAAAAACGAAACTCTGAAACAAAGAGTTATTGTGATTACATTATGTGCTCTATGACAACATTTTTTTTTTCCCATAAACTAGAAGTATTATGCTTCTAAATGATACCTTGATGGCATCCATCCGTACATGTTTTACCAAGCAGCAGCATTTTGAAAATGACATGTAAAAACTCAGTTGTGCCTGATTTGGGTAAAACCGTGAAGACGTTAGTATCACATGCGAAAATGACTAAATAGAAATTCCAGCTTTAAGAGATATGGTACGTGAAATTCCCTTGTGTAATGGCATGCATTCAATCAGAAATTCATTCAGCACAGGTCAATACTAATTTCCAGTGGTGGCCCAAATTTCCAAAATCAATAAATATCCCTCAAAAGATGAAAAAGTGCCCTTCGTGTGATGGAAAAGGTGCCCCTCGTGAGGTGGGAAATTGCCATAATCTTGATATTTTTCCTGCCTTATCATGCTTATGTACCCTTTCTATCTTGTATTTCCACCTGGCAATGGAAAGTGCCACTTACTTTACTTTTATTTAAAAATATCACCTCTCTGTCCGCTTTGTTCTTAAAAGAAACTTAAGTTCAGAAAATGCCGAAAATTGCTTCGATTGCAGGTACCATTTCAATACGAAACATGCCCTTTCTTTATCCCCAACATCGCAAAAACATGGACCATCCTTTATTTTATGATGAGGGTGTTATCCTTACCCTAATTATTGAAAGAAACAGATGAAAACAGTCTTCTAATAAGGTTTTAAAAGTCACGTTTCATTTGGGTCATGTTCGCAGGTGATCACGTTTTCAAGGTTTTACCCGAATCCGGCACAACTGAGTTTTTACATGTCATTTTCTAAATGCTGCTGCTCTGTAAAGCATATACGGATGGATGCCATCAAGATATGATTTAAAAGCATAATACCGTACTTCTAATTTATGGAAAATAGATAATTATCGTCATAGAGCACCATTATTATAGTTACAATAACCCTTTGTTTTAGGGTTTCGGTTTTTTTTTGAGACGCACTGTATAGGCAAATGATTTTGTAGGGAGCAGTCATAACGGACAAGTAATTATTTGACATCGTAACTGTAATTATTTTGTTTCATGAAAATATTTAAATTGTGGAATATTTAGTGTATTCTTAAAGGCCAAAACAACATTCTTGAAGGCCAAAACAACATTTGTCACATGTATAATTATGTAAAGTTAAACCACACAACGCCTCTCCATGAAAATCACTTTGTGTCTGTTGTTATGTCACTTTACAGAAACATTCATCTTCAAACAAAGTCTGGTCCAAGAAGGTAGAGAATTTATTTGATGAGCGGCACTAGCGTAGCTGAGGGGGGGGGGGGGCGGGGGGCAGAGTGCCCCCACAACTCTTCCTCCCATTTTTTAAAGATTTTTTAAAGATTTTTTAAAAGATTTTTTGCTTGTCAGAGAATTATGGCGGAAAACATCTGATAACTCCCCCCCCCCCCCCCCCCCCCCCCTTCCCCCACTGAGTGAATTTTGTGAGGGCTGGCGAAAAAAAAAATTGTCGCCATCTCCCCCCCCCAAGGTTTGAACATGGTTAAAGGCGAACAAAAATTGAATACGTGTGGGAGATGAGGGGGGTTTGTGCCTGGAAGCTGTTCTGTTCCAGTTTTTTCTACCAGAGATCAGAGTGCGTCTATAGAGACCTGCATTTAGTTGTGAAAGGTGATAACCTTTTTGCCTATTTGAAGTTGTTTACGAAATCCTACCTTCAAGCGAGAAACAAAATAGGAAAGGAAAGTCAGAAAAATAGGCTGGAAATATAATTATGTAGGTCTACGAAACACGAGAATGATATTGGGTTGAAGTTCCATACAGGCAGATATATATCAAAGTTTGATAAAGAGGAACTTTTTCATGAATGATATTGTTTGAGTAAAACCAAAGAAATACCAAACATACAAAGTGTCCAAAAGTTCTCCGTTGGGGACTGTACATCTCTTTGTAAGGTCTAACATTCAAAAATATTTTTATAGACGTTTCTTTAACTGTATACCTCCTTTAATGATCCTCGCCCCAGTCAAAATATGCGCCTCCTGGCCACAGCCCACGAGGAAGACAGCCAATATGAGAACGACGCGACGGTCTCGCGAGCCTTTCTGGCAACCTTTTTGAAGGTTCACTAGGTACACCGACTGCCCACGAAAATGATTTTTTTTTTTTTTTTTTTTTTAAATGACGAAAATGAAATTTATCTCCCCTTATCTCCCCTTATCTACTTTCTTTTGGGTCGGTCTTATTGCTTTCGGTCTCGTGTATCCGCTATCATTGAATTTCAAAAATATTAACTTCTTTTATAAATGAGGCATATAACTATATTCCAGTGAATGTAGGTTATGGTTTAAAAAGAATAGTACTTCGCCATAGTCGAGGCAGGAGCTATAGCAGAAGAAACTACCTTTATTGGACAAAATACAGGGTTTTAATTCATGACTAAATAGATCACAACAATAATAGGTCCTGTCACGCGGTCTAGAATTGTTGAGTGACGTTTTGTTATCCAGAGTTGCACTTTCTGGTCAAATAATGATCGATTGTGGTGTTTTTCTTGACACTGTAACCCATATAATATTCAACACGCTCATTGTGCCGCCATAATGGATCACCGCTTGATAAATATTTGCTAACCTATATTTCATCGCGAAAAACATATAGATAAATGAGAAATGGTAGAAAAAATGTAAACTTTATCGCCACAATACGATGATTTTGTTTATCCAGTTTGAAGCTTCAAAGAACTCTGACGGAAGACCGACATTCGCAGTAAAATAAACATATACTCTATCATATTGATATTTTTCTATATACGATGGGTCATTGATGGCATGCAATGAGCTTTGGTCAGCTCTAATACCGAGATAGATGGGGGCCCTGACTTCAGGGAGGTATCCGTCCCCAGTTTTGTTTATAAGAAAAAATGCCATCATACTGGTTCTTGGTCCTATCTTTAATATTCAAAATCTAAGGATTTTTATGACATAAACGGCGGATGGCATATTTTTTTATATGTAGATACTAAACTATATCAATTATAAACAGTTACAAAGCTGATCAATTTAAATGTACATTTTGTAGATAGCCAGGAATAAGGAATTCAAGATTTGACAGAAATAGGTTAGAGATTATTTTAAATAGATTATTCTAATCATTATTTGATATCAAGATCATAATATACCTATAATCGGTTTGTAATATGACGTTTTCCAGAAGTTAACCTGAATTTATACATGTTTTATGTTACTTTTCATCAGTTAATCGTGTAAAGGGCAGCTTTACCAAATTGTCACTTGAATAGGCTATACTGAAATGCTTATACTAAACCAGAAAGAGCTGAAGTTTATACAGCAAATAATACTGAACGAAAGCAATATTATGTTCCTGAAAATGAAGGAGCATGTTAGTCTTATGAAACATGGATTGAAAACTTTTTAAAATTATTTAATCATGATAGAAATGTGAAACAGAGTAACATTTCATTTCATTTCATTTATTTCCACAATAGCAGCAAACAATAGCAGCAAACAATTTACAAAGACTTTCAGTTTACAAAAATCATTATGAGCATAGAAAAACCATTAAGAATGAAATCTGGCACATAAATTCGGTTTTAAAACAAAATGAAATTTACGCTGTAATTGGTAAGTAAATAAATGCTAGTGTATAGTGGAGGAAACCTTGGAAAGCAAAGCTTGTAATTCAGGTTCCCTAACATAAATATCAGAGTATCATTTAGTAAAACAAGAGCATAAACAGGATACCAAGAGGAAGCCGGCAACACACCCACCTGCTGCCGAAATGATAACTCTTATCATTATTCATTTGTATACTTGAATAATGAAATCAACATTTTTTTTTGGTCTTATGCATTCCTAATTTCAAAATTATGTTACTGCGACTTTATCAAGCTGGGATATATACATTTTCAAAGTTGTTAGTACTTCTGCATTACAAGTATTGTCATTCAGTCAAAAGGGCACGTCTTTCGGCTAGAACGTGTATATAATTTATGGATCACCTTTTAATACGCAATAATACTGAATTGTTAGTTTCAGAAATAATATCAATCAAATACTGGTACTTACTCAGTTAGATTATTATGTGATTACAATCATTCAGAGAGAGTATTAAAAGAAATCGTACTCGACGAATCATGACTTTGTGGTGTATTTTTGTCATCCTGCTTTTCGTGATTTTCAGGCATATTCTGAATCAAAAGGATCGTTTTTTTTCTTCCAGGAACATTCTGCGAGGATCGCTTTCTCGCAGAGCATAGGAAGTATTTGGATACCGTTACCAAAGATACTGACAAGAAGCATTATTGAATGCACATATGGTCGGACACATGATGTGTTAAGTGAGGGGCCCCGAGGCGACTAATACCATTAATGTATCGCTTTCACGGAGCCAGCGGGCGGGGGCTCTTCGCATTTATATGACGCAGTATGTCTGTATTAGCTTAGGGCGGGCAGAAGGGGGGGGGGGGGGAGACGGTGGTAAAAACTGCATTGCACCAATTTTTGTGCAGTTATGGAGAAAGGAGTGCGTGAGTGTATGGTGTTTTGCATGTTTTATTTTAAAAAAATATATATTTTCAATAATCTGATTCCATATAAAGCATATTATGATATTTGCCCTTGAATTCAGCCTACATCCCACAAGCTTAACTTTTACTTATTCATATGCCCATTCCCAATTTAAGTTGATCCTTTATATTAGTTACTACAACTGTCTACAAGCAAGACATCAGTACCCCACAATGCATCTGCTGGCCTGCTCCAAGAAAAGGAATAGCAGAGACAGACAGAAGTACGATTGACTAAAAGTGTTCCTATAGGTTTTATGTTTTTTAAATGATGCTCTGTCAAATAAAATATCTGTTCAGCTCTGTCAGATTGAAAACAACGGTACTCATTTGTTTCTTTCTTCAGTACGGAATTTATAACATTTCAAATGCAACCTCTTGTTTGAATAGGAGTAATCACGGGAGCGTTTCATTAAGTATTTTGTCAGTGATTTTTTTTACCGACAACTGTTATAAGCTACTGAAATCCTTGCATCTGATTGGCTGAGAACAAATTTGTCGGTAAAAATCACTAACAAAACGCTTAATGAAACGCTCCCCTGGTTCATAGAGAAGATATTATGCTAAGAATACACGCAAGACGTGATACCTACCTTATAGCAGTGACGAAGACAACAATTTTTATCAAGTGAAATCTTTTTGAAAACGATTTGATTACAATGTGGAATTAGGATTTATAAAAGAGAAAGTAGTCTTTTGTTCAACATGATTAAGAAATGAAATATAAAATTATCGATAAATTAATATAATAAGAGAATAAACTACGTTATGCTTAATTTTTTTAAAATGGCGATGAAGAATTAGACTACCATTGCACTTTAAGAAAAGCATACGTTGAAATGAAAAAAAAAAAAAGATATACAGTAGGCATATTAAGAATTGTCGTATGGCTCATGAAAATGATGTGGGAAGCCTGTTTGCATTTGCAATTTGAAATTGTAAATGAAAGTGGTGATAACTGATATTAGAAAACCAACCATGTAATTAGGTACATATCGATGCTTCACATAGTTGTTTCCTGATATAAAATAATAATAACAAAAAGAAAACAATTAAACCTATATATCTAAAAAGTGAAGAAAAAAATTCAAATTAATTATGTTAATATGACCTAGGGATGCACTTTCTCCTTGTAAACTATGTATCGCGCTTCGCTAAAGAGAGTAGTTGTGGTTTGAGTTCAGTAAAGAGGATTTTCAACGACAATATTCTCTTCTTTTTAAACCGCCATATCAACATCGAATGGATGACAGCGTTTAGCGTCCTTTGTTTCCATGCAACCACGCCACCATACATGAGACCTCTTCAACCGTGAATTCCGAGAAACGGGAGCGATCAAAGGGGAGAAAATAATGGTATGCCTCCACTTCCTCTCCGCTTTCTCCACCATAAATACTGTGTCTTAAAATCATTCCAATGTATTTTAAAAGGAAGAGATTTTAACCAAAACTATCATAAATCACAAATAAGGTGCTATTCAATGAACAAAATTGCTGTGCTTGTTGACTGAAGACATCTCGTTTGGATTTCTAAGATTTAACATTGAGGAATACTGGGTGGAGCTTCATTTTGTGTTGACTAATGAGGAGGCAGAGTCTGACTGATATAATATGAAGAAAAAAAAAACGAATTCAGTAGCTAACATGAATTTTAATTCAATTTCTGCATGTCTGTAGTTCTTTCTATCGCATAGATCATCAGGTCTGTCTTGTAACGGTCTACGATACAATGACTACGCTTTCACTTCACTTCACCATTTGCATCAAATTTGTTTTATCTACTCATTCGTCATTTAATGATCAAACAGACAAAGGAAAATAAAGATGGAGAAAGGTGGATATTTTTGTCTGAGGCCTGTACCCTAAGTCATTGCACTCTATGCGGGCAAAAATCACGCTGTTTATTAAACACACCTTAGTGGAGATGAAAGCCAGTCACAATGGACCCCTAACTGGGCCCAAATGCTGGTTGGTCTAGGCTTGGTTCGTCGCTTCACTTCTTCCTACCGAAAGAAATTACTTCATTATTCTTGTTTGACAGACAAAACAAGAAAGAGAATATTTTGATTGGTGGAAGAGCTTAAGAGAGTGAGTGAGATGAAGAGAGAGAGAGAGAGAGAAAGAAAAGAGAGAGTCGGAGATGGATGATAATTATTATAGAAAAAAAAACCCAAAAAACAAAAGACAGACACATAGAGAGAGAGAGAGAGAGGGGGGGGGGGGGGGGCTACGTAAAGGCGAAAGTATTTCTTATTTCCAAACTAATAATTACTAAAAATCTGTGCACGAGGTATAAGTATGTCGTTAACGCTTCTTTGGATGTTTTCATATACGACAACGCTGACCGTTGAGGCTGAACAGGAAGTGAGTGTAATGTACCCATAATTCCAACGAAGCAAACATGATAAGGATATTCTCTCTTGCAAGACTTTTGTGTCTGATAAAGGCTTGAGTGAAATACATTTTTTTGCTTCGAATAACCCAATAAAAAGTGCAGATTAAGTTGACCTTAGTTCAGTGGAGCTTCATTCATCATATTACAAATTTTAAAAAGCTGACTTCGTCTGGTAGCTCGAACTATGAAATCAGCGGGTATGCAGCGCAAAACCATAAATCATGCGCCAGAACATGAAAATGATGTTATTGTAAATTTAAATACACTATTCCTCCCATTGGAAAAGTTAAACTTAATAAACTGATTTGGAGGCATCAAACAGTTCGATACCACTGAGAGATTAAATCTGTTTTCTATTTATACAGTAGCATTATTTAAAGAACAGGAAACACCTAGGGCAGAAAGCTAAATGGTTCTATTGAAATATGGTCCATGGATTATGACACATTTACCGATATCAATCTATAAAAAATAACCCTTTTGGGGATACTTTTTAAATGTGTCATTTATCAATGTTCAAATGATAAAGGAGACCTAAAATGGCACTAAAAATCTATTCATATACATCGCACGGAATCAATTATTTATTATTAAAGCACTGCTTGAACCAGTTACATTTCCCTGCTTGAACTATAGTTCCAAACTTTCAATCTCTGATCGGCTTTCTTGTTAATGACCCTTGAATTTTATAATTGCATTTAAATTTAGTATAAAACTAGACCTGACCATGACCACGCTACCAATTTGGTCAATTATCCTTTCTTTATCGGTTAGGGGGGGGGGGATACTGACGTGGTCATATACATTTTAAAGGGATTCGGTAACTTTGTGGAGGCTTGATTTAATAAATTGTTGAATTTTGATATCTGTCTTGTATATAATGATGTTCAGAAGGATAAATAAATAGCCAGGCATAGAAAGGTTTTCAAATATATAATGCTATTATTAAGATATCTATGACTGAATACTCCCATTTACGAAAGCGTATGGCCATACACTTTAGTCTAACACTGAGTATATGGGGGTAAATGAGTCTGGCATTTCCGGTCACATGCATATGTTTACTTTTATGAAGCACACGATGATTTTGAAGTGCTTTTTTTTTCCTGGGCTTCATTTTTACACCGTATTACATACACTGATAGCATGTAAGGCCAGGCAGCTCAGATTTTATCAAGCCTCTACAAAGTTACCAAATCACTTTAAAAGGAAGTATCTGCATGCGTGGGTTAAAACGGAACTGCTCATAACATGAGGGGAGATATGTATCTGAGCATCTTTTGACAATAACCGGACACTATTTTATCCAATTAGTTATCATTATTTTGTCATGAACCATTATACAAAATCATTTGATTTATCAACACAAAACATTGTTAATTTTATTAGCCAAAGTCAAATATGAAGTCAATGATATCTTTTGATGTGTTAATAATAGTGATTTGGAAACATACGCCTCAAACATTATCTGGCAAAGCAAATCTATCTCATTATTCAGGGACGAAATTACCCTATAATATTTGACTGGTTTACAATCACAAAGAATAGTGGTAAGCCACAATGGCCTGATATTAGATCCAGATATTGGATCCAGAAGAGTCAGAAGGGGGGGGGGGGTATTTCTTTCTCCAGTATTTTTTCCCCCTGGAGTATATTGACAAATCACATGATATTGTCGGGGGCGCCGACCACGTCCCTTCCGCCCTAGATCCGCCTATGCGTTAATGATGTAAAATAACCGGGAGAAGCTATAACAAAGAGGATCCGTTTGAAAATAGAAAATTGGCGGGCTCTTGAAAAACCTGTCACCAAGTTTGTAGACTTGCGTGATCGTTCAGTCACGATCGGTATGGAGTGAAAAACACAGGCTTAGAATCCAGGGATCTGACTAATCCCACCGAACTAAGCAGTAACACATGTCTTCAAGATGTGGAACATTGCTTGTAATTCTCTATCCATGCAGTAACCAAATCACAAGTCATGTAGACACTCTTGAAAGTATAGGAACGGAAAATTATGAGAATTGGACCACCCTCTGGGCTAATAATTAATCCCCAAAAGAAAGACTGGGTGAAAATTCTAGACTCTTCACATTTCACTTGACAGCCACTATTACCAGTCTGATTTACCACACCAAACAATAATTGCATTTGAATATGATTTTCCAAAAAACAATCATATGTATAACACACTTTCTAAATGTAAAGGAGTGAATTTGCCGATCGTCACTAAGAGTGAAAGAACTTTCAATCCAAAATGAGTGGTAAAGCACTCCCTTTTGAGTGCGCATGCCGATGTTCCTTCATCAGCCCATAGCCGTCTCACTCACTGACAGAGCGAACCTGTGTTCCGCTCAATATCGTGTGCAGACTGAAGTATTTTCACTCGTGAGCAACGAGTGACGCAAGGCAACCAATGACAAGCCGCTTAAAATTCATTGTCAGTGTCATTTCTTTGTTGTGAACAAAACTACAGGCACCACTCTTGAAAAAGAGCGGTTAATACTCTAACGAACGGGGCTAAATATTTTATAAATGACAGCACATTGGTTACAACGTGCAAACCACTATATAGGGATTACAACGTATCGGTACTGGTTGGGCTTCAGGCAGGAATATTAGCATAATTCGCATATTTAAATGATATAGGAGTGTTGTAATGACTCATTTTGATAGATTTATTTCTTGATAAAGTTGTCTTGCCGAGAATCAGTGGTCACATTTGATAATAATTCAATAGGGATTATGTTGTTTTAATGAAAGTGTTAGTTTACTAACTATTACGTCAATGAATTATGTCAGGGAGGTGATTATATGGATAGATAGTGTAGTACATCCCTCAATGATAGGATTGTGTGCTTCAAAATAGCCATCATCACACTGTATCCACCCCATCATGGCCCGATTGATCTCACCGAGGTTTCATCTGGCATTTACCCTGCAGTATATGGTCTATTCATGTTGATCAATTGCCATCGACTGATGAGTGATTGCTGGTAGGCCTGGTGGTGTGCAGTAACTGACGGTTGGTGATTGTCGAGTGCCGGTAACTCCAGACATCAGCAGCGGTCATAAATTTTGACCAGACGGACGGAGAGCTCGGCCAGGCAAGGGGGCATCCTGACAAGATAGCCATGTCAGCCGACGTGGCTAACCGTGACCGTCATAATACTCTTGAGACCAGTTTGTTGATTTCACTCAGAAAAGAGTGAATTATCTCCACTCTGTCCACATGAGTGATATAATGTTCACTCTTTAAAGGATTGGTGTTTCACTCTTTCCTGGGTAAATAGTGGCCACTCTTTTTTCAATCGAAAAAGGGTTGTTCCTCATTTAACTCCTTTTGAGAATGGAATTTCACTCTCTTTTTGAGTGCCTTTTCACTCCTTTACATTTAGAGAGAGCACCATATTCAGTATCATTTAATTTCTGTATGACCGAACCCTAAATTTATAAAATTACCGTTCCATGGCCATGAAGAAAGTTTGCTATAGGTCTATCATTCGCCTGATAATGATCATGATGATATCCATATTACCTCCATACAGGATACAACTAAACATACAGATTGAGGATGGCCAAGCTCCATACACTATATCTACGGTTAACTTGTACTACATGACACCCTCATCTTTTTCATGGCCTGAATTTTAATAAACCTGGGTTTTTTAAAGTAAAGTTATTCCCTATCCGAAAAAAAAAATATAATCAAAAGGCTTTAGTGTCCAATCAGTTACAACACCGAGAGGCCTGGGTGGGGCGATTGCAAAGAGCATCCCCCACCCGTCATCTCTTATACCTGGGCCCTGTTTTAAAAAACTTGTTATCAGTAACAACTGCCCAATTTCTATGAAAAATTTGCTCTCAGCCAATCCGATTCAAGGATTTCAGTAGCTTATAACAATAATTGTAACTTGTTTAATGAAACAGGGCCCTGTTTTTTAAATTTTCTTTAAGAGTCAAAAAGCCCTTAATTTTGGTTAGTAGGGCCTTGTTTCATGCTTAATCAGATGCAGAGTCATTTTCACTCCAGTAATTTTTCGCAAGACATCCACAATCTTTCAGCGTCGGTTCGGTAACAAGAGGGTGTCAACCAGATGTTTGTAGGCCAGAGATTGCCCGTCACATTTCGGCCTCGACCGACACAAGGGAAATCTGATCAGCGGCTAGGGCGAGCTCATCAGATAAGATTTCTTGGTATGCCGATCTTATTTTGGCGGCATCTTTCTTCTTGTTATATCAGTAACAACACATGCAAGAAGTGTGACCGTCGGTTCAACTATTTATTGTTGACCCTTCACTCCTTTGTCATCTATCCACTCGTTATCCATTGAGGGTGTCGCGATAATATTGTGACCGACCGTAACACTTTGATAACACTTTTCGAACACTACCTATATAATGCTAAGGAACATGCGCTATGACGAACTCATTTACTGAGGATATTTCCAGTAAGGACAAAACGTTTCGTTCTTATTCCTAACTTGGTTCTTTCTTTTTAATGCAGGCTCAAGCATATCAGATTGTTTGTTAAATGTTTTTGTAAGAATTTTGTCTCGAACAAACCATAGCTGAAGTTGACAAAGAGGATGCCCCCTCCTTAACAAAAGTTTACTCTTTTATGCTACCACCCCATCCCTCTTCCTGTTTCATCAGCCCTTTTGAAGTTAGGCTGGTAGATAGTGAAATATTCATAACTTCATTCCTCATACCGTAAAGAAAAAAGAAAAAGAAACATAGCAATTATTTTTAATAGACTACCTATCCATGTCCAAACTTGTGTATCTTTTGAGTCTTTCAAGAAACAATGTAAATGTCTAAGCTTTAACTTTTAACCTTACCGACACCCTTTCCCCCCTTTTTTAAATTTTATATTTTTCATAAATATTGCTGTAATGAGTATGATGTTGGGATCGGAGGGGGGGGGGGGGAGTAAAGAAAGGATCTGTAAATGGAAACGGATCACAAATCATTGATCCTTTGTGGTATTTTATTGGTTTTAATAAATGTATATGTGAGTTGTGTATTTAAGACGTGATCCAATTTTATACTTGTTAATATTTCTAACATATTCTTTTTTGTAATGTTCTGTTATCTTATTGTTCTGAAATTGTTCTGCATTGTATTTTAATTGTTTTATGTAATACAGGGCTCTCTTGCAAAGCAGTTTTTATGTACTGAAGAGACAACCCTGTATAAAGAACACAAAATAAATAAATAAATAAATAAATAAATAAATAAATAAATGCATTTTTGCTTGAAATCTATGGGCGGCCATAAGGGTCAAAATTAATAATGGTGAAAATGAATAAAATGATAGAAATAAACAAAGATTCAGAAATAGAAATCAATATAATGCAGAAAGAAAGATAATCACAGAAATAAAGATAACTGCAGAAATACAGACAATCACGGAAACAAAGATAACTGCAGAAATAAAGACAATCACAGAAATAAAGATAACTGCAAAAATACAGACAATCACAGAAATAAAGATAACTGCAAAAATACAGACAATCACAGAAATAAAGATAACTGCAGAAATAAAGACAATCACAGAATTAAAGATAACTGCAGAAATACAGACAATCAGAGAAATAAAGGTAACTGCAGAAATAAAGACAATCACAGAAATAAATATAACCGCAGAAATACAGACAATGACAGAAATAAAGATAACTGCAGAAATAAAGACAATCACAGAAATAAAGATAAGTGCAGAAATACAGACAATCACAGAAATAAAGATAACTGCAGAAATACAGACAATCACAGAATTAAAGATAACTGCAGAAATACAGAAAATCACAGAAATAAAGGTAACTGCAGAAATAAAGACAATCACAGAAATAAATATAACCGCAGAAATACAGACAATCACAGAAATAAAGATAACTGCAGAAATAAAGACAATCACAGAATTAAAGATAACTGCATAAATAAAGACAATCACAGAATTAAAGATAAGTGCAGAAATACAGACAATCACAGAAATAAAGATAACTGTAGAAATAAAGACAATCACAGAAATAAAGATAACTGCAGAAATAAAGACAATCACAGAAATAAAGATAACTGTAGAAATAAAGACAATCACAGAAATAAAGATAACTGCAGAAATACATACAATGATTGAAAAAAAGATAATTGCAGAAATAAAGACAATCACAAAAATAAAGGTAACTGCAGAAATACAGATACAATCACAGAATTGAAGATATAGCTACAGAAATAAAGACATTACAGAATTAAAGATAGCTGCAGAAATAAGGACAACCCACCAGCGTACCTATTGGGGCAGGGGGAGAGGGGGGGGGGGGGAGAGACGGAGGCGGAGATGAACTTACCCGCAGAAATACATAAGAAAGCGCAGAAATATAAGTAACCGCAGAAATATAAGAAACAACTCAAACAAACTGACAATAGGAGGACAACAGAGGGTGCCTGAATCAAAGTTCTGAATTAACCCACCCCGAGCCCGGGCCCGGCCGGGAGCGCGCACATGGCCTATGGACAACTTATTTGCCATAGCCGCCCACGTATGCGCACCGCTCCAAAAACGCACGTACTTTGTGGAAATAGCAGCGCGCGGCCATTTTGTGACATTTCCATAGAGATCAGTGCCTAAATTTCACCTTTTCGCGCGTGGGTACGTTCTTCCCGTCTTCTCATCTTATGCATATTCATTTCTTCCCCGTCCAGCTGTCGAATGAAAATTGGGGTTTTTAATCGTACTTCTAGGTTCAGTAAATCAAGCTCGTTCCAAACATATATAATTTGCCATTATTTAATGTCATTAAAATACAACGAAATTGGCTTTAAAATAACCTTATTTATCATATAATCGATTCATAAAATCATGGTTTAATTTTGGTTTCTATGGTGATTTTTCTACGGTTTTCCAGGTATCGACATATATTTATTTTGATTGTTTATCATCCACTCTTCAAATTGTTCATTTGGTGTTACAAGTCTCATTCGCTAGTTTTTTTTTTATTAGCCCGGCCCCCAAAGTCGAGCTAGTTTCATCAACTTTCCTCTTTATTTTGACCTTCATCCGGAAATTCGTCGAAAATTACGCAATACGGATCCAAATAGCAGTATGTGAGGTTATATTTCATGTTTTGGGATATTGTTAACGATTTAATAACAATGTTCCGTCGATTTGACTTTATTTCGGTGGAATTTGATGAGTTTGAAATCACAGCAAAAGCAGCAATCCCCCATTTCTATCGAGACATGGATTAGCAGGACGCCGTCTGCATTGGGGTAGCAGAAATCCAATATCCCGTAGCGAGCGCTGCGTTTCATGCAGGATTCCGAGTCATGGACAATAAACAAGCATCAACCTTGGATATAAATTCCCACTAAAATCCCGTTTAAATTAGTTATGACATTAATTATCCAAGTTTCATGTCATGGAAATGTAATGATTCGATTTTTGAAATGGTTTCGATCTAAAACTCCTAAAATTATGAGAAATAAGTTGATTTGTGGCAACCTCAGATGATTTTCACCGTGTTTTTGTCAGAGCAGTGTATTATGTATGGGGCAGTGGGACGTGGCACATTTTTGGATACAAGTAGCTTGAAATTTCCTTTTTTCTCAACATCAAACCAATGTATCACTTGAAACATATACAAAATCGAATTATTACATTTTAAAGAATGTGAATATGGAGGAATCATGATGTAACTCATTTAAATAGAAATTAAGTATAAATTTATATCCAGGTTGATGCTTGTTTATTGTCCATGACTCGGAATCCTGCATGAAACGCAGCGCTCGCTACGGGAAATTGGACTTCTGCTACCCCAATGTAGGCGGCGTACGGCTTATCCACGTCTCGTTAGAAATGGGGGATTGCTGCTTTTGCTGTGATTTCAAACTCATCAAATTCCACCGACATAAAGTCAAATCGACGTAACATTGTTATTAAATCGTTAACAATATCCCAAAATGGCCGCGCGCTGCTATTTCCACAAAGTACGTGCGTTTTTGGAGCGGTGCGCATACGTACGTGGGCGGCTATGGCAAATAAGTTGTCCATAGGCCATGTGCGCGCGCGCTCCCGGCCGGGCTCTGGGTACGGGTGGTGGGTCAATTCAGAACTCTGATTCAGGCACCCTCTGTTGTCCTCCTATTGTCAGTTTGTTTGAGTTGTTTCTTATATTTCTGCGGTTACTTATATTTCTGCGGTTACTTATATTTCTGCGCTTTCTTATGTATTTCTGCGGGTAAGTTCATCTCCGCCTCCGTTTCCCCCCCCCCCCCCCCATCCCTCTCCCCCTGCCCCAATAGGTACGCTGGTGGGTTGTCCTTATTTCTGCAGCTATCTTTAATTCTGTAATGTCTTTATTTCTGTAGCTATCTTCAATTCTGTGATTGTATCTGTATTTCTGCAGTTACCTTTATTTTTGTGATTGTCTTTATTTCTGCACTAGGTTTTATTTGTGCAGTTATCTTTACTTCTGTGATTGTCTGTATTTCTGCAATTATCTTTTTTTCAATCATTATATGTATTTCTGCAGTTATCTTTATTTCTGTGATTGTCTTTATTTCTACAGTTATCTTTATTTCTGTGATTGTCTGTATTTCTGCACTTATCTTTAATTCTGTGATTGTCTTTATTTCTGCAGTTATCTTTAATTCTATGATTGCCTTTATTTCTGCAGTTATCTTTATTTCTGCAGTTATCTTTAATTCTGTGATTGTCTTTATTTCTGCAGTTATCTTTATTTCTGTGATTGTCTGTATTTCTGCAGTTATCTTTATATCTGTGATTGTATTTCTGCAGTTATCTTTAATTCTGTGATTGTCTTTATTTCTGCAGTTATCTTTATTTCTGTGATTGTCTGTATTTATGCAGTTATCTTTATTTCTGTGATTGTCTTTATTTCTGCACTTACCTTTATTTCTGTGATTATCTGTATTTCTGCAGTTATCTTTATTTCTGTGATTGTCTGTATTTCTGCAGTTATCTTTATTTCTGTGATTGTCTTTATTTCTGCAGTTATCTTTGTTTCTGTGATTGTCTGTATTTCTGTGATTATCTTTATTTCTGCATTATATTGATTTCTATTTCTGAATCTTTGTTTATTTCTATCATTTTATTCATTTTCACCACTATTAATTTTGACCCTTATGGCCGCCCATAGAAATCAACCCTTTCCTCCATTTACACAGTGATTATTCACCCCTTCCCTCCAAACCACCACCAGGTTACTTGCTATGTCATTCTGACGACTGCTCCCAACAGTCGAGAATACAATCACGTAATTATACCAGTTAATTCAACCACAATTACTCACTTGTGCTATTTTTATGCCAGGAATGTGTTTGTTATTTGTCCCTAAATTTGATTTGATTTGCTGCCTCGTGCGAGCGGGTTCTTTCAAAGGGAGCGCTCCTTGCTTTGAACTTGGTCGTAATTAGTCAATCAATTGGCATAACACTTATTTGGAAATAGCTTGTAAGGAGATTAACTCGGAAAAACAAAACATAATTTTCTTCTTGGCTTAATGATTCAAGTTGTTATTAGATTAGAGATCTGTCTTAAAATTTTCAATACATTTTTTTTCCAGTTATGGTGGCAATACCGGTACTGTTGTTTTCTTAAAGCTCTTCTAGAAATCGTCTGTTTTTATGTTCATCTCTATAATAACGAGACTTTCATGTAATTGATTTAAAGTGTCAAGGTTGAATGTATTCAAAACATGTTGATGCCTACAAATTCAATATGAACTTGAGGTCTGTGTTGGAGATTGGGATAAATGATTGTAGAATATATGTTTAAATAGTACAAAGTATAACAAAGAAAATCATATTTTAAGACAATTTGTAGGTCACTGGTTAGGGTTTATGGTGTATGATCATATTATGCTATTATAACGATATGCTTTGATAATTATCTACCTGAGTTTTAAAACAATGACCAGACCATAAATTGACTGGGCTTAAAATATCCCTTTTACTCATGCACTGTTAGGAACTTGTCTGATTTGAGGGAAACAAGAAGAAATTATGTTTCTTTAAGAATTTTGATGAAAAGGCCTAACAAATGATTTCATATTAAATACAAATATAAAAAATAGACGGTCACTCCCTAAATTCCGAAATATCAAGCAGATTTTGATTAGAATCTTTGTAAGCAATTTTTATCTCGAATTCTCAATCCGAGTCAGATATCAAGTTCGATATTCAGATTCTTACGGAATTCCACCGCAGTACAGCAAACTTACTATAGCTATAGATGTCGGCAAAAATCAAAGAGGGCTCATTAACGCCACGTCGTTTATTAGCTTAGCTATCCATGAGGTCATTTCACATTGCCTTGTCCACTCAGGGAGGTTGGTCCACTATACTGACCAATCCAAACCGTATTCATACCAAGCTGTATCTTGCTTAGCGGTGACTAGATATTGTATCGTTACAAAAATGAAGGTTGATTGAATTATGTGACGTTTTAGGCGCTGAAAATGGAAAGGGTTATTGTTTTTAAATACTGCATTACAGTTTCTAAAGTTAAAAATTATATAGATAAAAAAAAAGTGGAATATAGATAAGACTGTAGCTTAGACTGATCTTTACTTACAAATTGTGTTTAGATATCATTAAGCTGCACGAAAGTATAAAAGATGGAAAATAACAAAATTTAGAATGTGTCACCATTCCATTATTATCATAGTAGCCTTGGAAAAAGAATTGCCACTGAGACATTAATTTTCATGAAAAATATAATGTTTCTATAAGACCATTATATTCTAATTTTAATTTTACGTCCGTGTTTATTAACATCCGCTGGGGCAGTTCATTCAAACAAGAAATATATGTCTTTCATCATGTTCATATAATACAATAATATTTGAAAATGCTCAATCCGTACACATAACTGTTATGATCCGTGTCTTCAACACCATCATCAACGGTAGTAAGAACACACCGAATTGAGGGGTTACCCATAAGTGGCCTATATTTGCACAGACCAATGAATAATGTGTGTTTTTCGTGCTAATTTCATCAATTCGCACCATTTGTTCTGCTGCTAGCGGTGAAGGAAGAAAGAAAAGATAGATTATGGGAAAAACCATGTAACTAAACAAGGAAACATTTATACAGGTGTAGCGAGAAACAGATCAAAAGTAGAATCCGTGTTAGACACAATGATCGAACTTAGTTTTGTAAACAGTAATAATTTACCGTGATTGAAAATTATAATAAAAAGTAACGAAGAATGACAAAGGAATAATTTTCGTGTTTTTGTCAGATATGAAAATGTATATTTGAACCCAAAGCAGCGGATCGTTCCTTACAGAAAGGACGTCATCAAATTAAAGGTAAACGCTACAGACCTAACAAAAACATGTGATATTTGAACTGTTTTCATATTGCCTTTAATCATACGAGATAATTACTAACTTAAAAGTGAATGATTTTATTTGTTCAAAGTGCCCTCAAGACGAAGATTTCATTAAAAATTTGGGATTTTAATGATGGTAATTATTGTCTTAATTTCATATAACCAAATAGATTTAACATGTTTTTCAGTTTTTAATGATCTCGACTTGTATAGTTTGTTTGTCATCTAATAATACTTCTAATATCGATGATAATGGCTATGTGATATTAATGCAAATTTAAGACAAATCTCCCATTCTGCAAATACTCGCCAAATCGTCAAATGAAATAATAACAAAGAAAAACTCTTCCTTATCCCTTTTCTGATTAAACTTTTATGAAAATGCAGAGTCTGTCGTAAATCGAAATCCTGTCCATGTCAGTTTGCATTGTAAAATCATTATCACTGATTATCATAAAAACAGGACGTATGCCATTGCTTTGTCTTCGTTATTTGCATCTCACAAAAAAAGCAAAGTGAGGAATACAGCTATATTACGATAATTTGTGATTTGTGGATTGTCTTTCCTTCTTTGTAAACGTTTGTAATCTAAAGGCGATTATGGACCATTAGTTTCTAAAGCCAGGTATTATAGTCGGTGAAGTTTAATCCTTTCACCAGAGATTTTAAAGAAGATAAAGGAAGGAGGAATTTGCTAAGTATGCGAATAAACCTTTTCCCCTCCTTGATGCGCGTATTTTTCCGTAATGATCATTTTTCTGGCGCCACGTAATAAGGAAAAAAGTTTTTGTTGATTTTCTGTAATTAGTAGATATGATATACTTGAGACTAAACACTTTGGCAAGCAGGAGGCAGGAACTCTCAATATTATGAAGCTTCTATAGCGGGATAGGAGTGTTGTGACATGGTACTTCTAGACTGCCAGCTGAGATAATCACCAGGTTTAAAAGCAAAAGGGACCGATTATCGACTTAAGTTTTTTTTTTCTTTCCATAGTAATACGTCATTTTCAAGACTTGGCCCCCTTTTGCATTATACCAAGTTTGACTCCAAACAATCATGGTATTACATTTCTTCAAACTTCCAGTTATGCCTCAGCTGGATCCAAGCGAATGTCTTTGTTCATAACTCACCCGCCCCCGACAAAGGAATTAATAAATGAGGTTGAAGATTTGTCAATCTGTTGGTCAATTTAATCTGGTGTCGCCGAAACCACTGGCCCGTCTCCGTGGTCTAGTGGTTAAGGCATTGGCGTTCTAAGCCAACGACCCGGGTTCGATCCCCTGCGGAGAAATTTTGTCAACCTTTGCAAAATTTTGAAAAAAGGAAGGACAGCTCTGGGGAAATTTGATTTAAGCTACGCAACCATTATTCTCTCAGTTTCAAGTTTCATTTCTCACAATTATATTATTTCCACGAGAGTTGCCAAAGCTGTTGTATAATTATGTTATGTCCTAAAAATTTATATATATATATATTTTTTTTTATTTATTTATTTTTTTTCGGGGGTGGGAGGGGGGGAGGGGTACGTTATAGTAGTGATAGGGTAGAATCATTGTATTTTCAAAACGGAATGCGATACGAAAGTCACTGACCGTCTGGACAATGACCTCTAGGGACGCATAGTGGACATTTGTTGGACTGTTAATGACCATTAGACACAGGGCATTAACGGCTTCAAGCGGGTAAAGTGTGTGCGGCTACCTCTCTGATTCACCATTGGTCCAGTGTGACATTCATAATTAATGATTTCTGTACAAAGTAACTTCACACAAGTAATCTCATTATATTACGATGACTACTGATTATTAATCAATATGGTGTGTAATATTGAACGAGAAAAAAATAAGCCCATACATCTACTGAACTAATCGGCTATTTTCTTCTTGAGGGAGCCATAAAAAAGGGATAGTTTTTTTTATTTTGTTTACTCGATCATTTTTTAGTCCTACTCATTATGTGTGTGCCCTATAAAATGCATAAAAAATTAACTGAGAAGACTTTTCCCTCATAATAAACACGGCCAAATATGTTTAAAAAAAAAAAAAAAAAAACGTTATAAAATGGCCTAAAAGTCACAGACACAGACTTTCAAGACTTATAATTATTTTTAAGTGGACTGTTACATGTAAGGAAAGCGTACCTCTATATCAGTGACAGACTACGCGGTTAGATAAATGTCCCTTGAGGATGTTGTTAAACTATTATTAAGAATTTTCTTTTCAGAATATAAAATCTGGGAGGGAACAAGTACAACCCGCGGGGCTAGTCATTAGTATATTCACCATAAGCTTTTATACACTAAAGCCACCACGCTAATTTTGTATACGTTGTTCATAGCAGGGAGTCGGCTTCTTGTAGAAAGTGAAATAAGTGATTGTGAAAACAAGAGTAAACGAGAAATTACTTTATTGGAATTAGCGTATACCACTTAAGTAAACACTGAGCAACAGGACTATTTACAATGTTTTGCGCATATTGTGCGCATGTTGAGGATAAATTATAAAACAAGAAGGGGATAATGGGTTTATCATGATTTATGTGCAATTAGTGTTGCCGCGTTTCTCTTGACCCTGTACATTCATCATGGGGCTTGTCGGCCAGTGTCTGGGTCGTCTGGTCCCCATGTCTGGTCAGGGTTAGTTTAGTATGATTATAAATGAAGAAAGGTACAAATTGGCGGAAGGGGGGGGGGGGGGGTGCACAAATTTTATCATTCGGTTGTTGTTGTTGTTGTTGCTTATACACTCCCACAGAGTGCACGTTACACGTATCACGCTGTTGTTGTTTTTGCCCTCCCCCCTTTATTTTAGGCCAGTTTCTAAAAGCTTGCGCTATCAAGTTTGACACGCCCTCCCCTCTATTAAAAATCCCCTGGATCTGCTACTGGTATACCACAGAGATGTGAGGGGCTGTTAGGAAACACACATCCCGTTATCATCATTATGTTGCGACAGATCACTGTCTGAAGCTTTTTAAAATGGCGCTAAAATCCGCTTGAGGGAGGACGTGGGGTGGGGACTTAGGTGTGACACCCCCACCTTCAAAATTTTGAGTATTTAGAGCATTTTCGGTCGGATAATTTACAAAATCGATTTCTTTCTTATTCTTGTTGTGAAATGTCTACAATCTTTCGGCTTTCTGTCTAATAACCACATTCAAATTGGTGTTTCTCATCTTTGCTAAAATCTCTTTAGATATTCCATGAAATCATTTTTCTCGAACGTAAGCCATAAATGCAAGGTTGACGTTCAAAAATATACTGCGTTAAGTGACACACTCTCTCCCGATAAGGACGCATGTTGGCGACCGTGGTCACACTGACTTGAAATTCTGTGTGAATTAATAATGGAGAAAAATATAAAGACCCAATGATAATTGCCACCATAAATCACCATCTAGGCAGTAGATTAGGGTTGAACGGTGTAACAGACGCGACATACGGGGCTTGCTGCGGGCGCGCCAATATAATCACGTTGCTAACGATACCAACAACCACTCATTTTGTTTGTATGAAGGTTTTTTTTTTCTCAGAACAGCAATATTAGGGAAACTTAAGAGAAATGGAGAGACAACGGAGACAGAGAAAGAAAGAGAGAGAGAGAAAAGGAGAGGGAGAGGGACACATACAAACCGTGAGAGAGAAAAAAAAAACGAGAGAGGGAGATAGAGAGAGAAAAAGAGAGAAAGGTATACTATAGAGAATAGAACGGGAGGGAAAGCTTGTCATTTGAAGCGAGAGAGAGAGAGAGAGAGAGAGAGAGGCAGACAGACAAAATAAGAAGAAACACTACTGACAAGAGAGAGAGAGAGAGAGAGAGAGAGAGAGAGTAAGAAAGAGGGGATGGATAAAGAGACAAGGGAAGTGCCGTGTAGGCCTAAATAGGACTAAGTAGATAATAAGTTACAATCTACTGTAGATATTGAGTAGGATTATACTCACGTCTATATTCCAGAGCCTCGTTTGTACTCTCTTCAGTCTATCTATTTCTGTATGAATCCGCTCTCATTTATACTGTCACTTAATACTATCACTCTTTGTATCTTTATTCATTTCTACGTGTCTTTTCGGATTTATGACGGCATGTGTCATGATGTATTTCTCTTTATCTTCCCTCTTCCACCCCTCCCCCCCCCCTCTCTCTCTCTCTCTCTTCCACTATCATTGAGTCTACCACAGGATTGAAAACTGAAATGGTGATCGTCCCAGTCAGAATCCAATGGATGTCTGATTGGTATTTGGTATTTTTGGTATTTTATTAAGAAACTTCATTGACATTGACATCAATATTTTGTTTTACAATACAAAGAGCATTAGTATAAAGAAAAGTAACAATCATGGAGAAATGATATGGAAACAAAGAGAGCAAATGTAGCAAATCATAATAAGATTTCTGAGGTTTAACATGTGACAAATTATATAACATTATCAAATTAATATCATATTGATATAAGTAAAGAAATTGAAAATCATAATGTCGCTACTTATATTCAATGTGACAATTGTTTAGTGAAGCTTGAATTTTGAATTATCAGAGTTTGTTAAAGTTTGTTTGCCTCCTCCTTTCTTACTAATAATAAGTTGTTTATTTGTTTCTACGATAATTACTTATTCTGATAATAAATTAACTTGAAGCTGGGAAAGCTTCTCCAAACAAATGCGTCACAAATCCATCTGCCTCTCCTCTCCAGGCCAGTAAAATGATGGTCATTTTGCGGTGATTTCCTGAAATTGGTGCCAATTTTCTCAAACTGAAGTCGCATTATTCGTTCAATATTACACTGTTGCAAATTACTATTTTGTACTCTACGTATGAATCGTTTAATAGACACGCATTCGTATCGATCTTCTACCAAATCTAGCTGGTTTTTGCCGCAAATTTTCACCACTGCATTACCTCACCCCACGCCTACCCGTTCGGGGTTAGCTTTGTTCGTAAGGGCGATGGGTAGCAGCTGAAACAGCTCCTTTCTTCAGGGCTACAGGAAAATGGAAAAGATTCGCCTTGGATGAGAAAGAACGGTTCGTAGAGACACTGTAACAACTGTGCCTGCCAGCTAAATCCTATATACATCAGTATTCACATGCAATGTTATCTTAATGGGTAGTCTAAATGGCGACTTCTGTGTCCTTCGTGGTTGTATATGATGTTAATTTGATTGTTCTTTGTAGCACTAATTGAATGTTCATCGTCTCGAATTCTGGAGGGTATTAAAAGTAAACGTTAATTTCTGCCAGCTGAAATCATATTGTAATTGTTCTTCCTTCCCCAGCAAATGCGATTAATGCAACAAACTGATTTGACCACTGTTTAATATAACACGCAAGGAACTTGTGGAACAAAGTCATTTAAAAAAAGTATATATATTTTTTAACTTAAAGATAGGAAAACGCAAGGATGTGGACTCCTAAAGCAAGTTTATTCTAAAAGCGAAAGCCCGTATAACAATATTGTTTACGGGCATATTGACATCATTAACAATAACGGTCGTATTAAAATATAGCATTACCAAAAATATTTTGTTCAATTTAGAGATGAACAAAGAAATGTAAGAAAATACTGGCCACATCGTTATATATTGTGACAACACATTGTAATTATTTCTTATTTTTGTTTGATGCTTTATGTGATGGTACTTCTTCATAATCAAATTATGTAAACGTCACAAATTATTATGATTTATTCCTTGTATTGGCAGGCTCATTAAAATGTTAATGTCATATATGGGAAATGTATAAAAAGATCAGTAAGAAAAATAAATGGAGTTTTTAAAAGATTATCGTTAATCATAATAAAATCAACAACGGCTATCTCTAGCTCCTCACAGTGTCGTCAGTTTTGTTTCCATTAAATTTTGGCTGTGCATTTGAATACAGCATTCCTTTTGTCCTCTCCTGGTTGTCACTGGGTGATTTCAAGTTCGGTGTTGGTGTTGGTGTTGGTGTTGAGAGCGTGAATTGGGCTGCTTATTCTAGCCCCAACACCGAATTCGGGTTTATAAAAATAATACCAATCACATTATTGATAGCTCAATACCTAGTGAAGTCAATCCCAGCACCAGCTTCATTTCAGGTTCGGTGTTGTGGCTGGTACTAGTTTTGCCCTAACATCAACACCAGCTTTCAACACCGAACTTGAATTCACCCACTGTCATTTAACCTCTTTCTCTGTGCCCCTTACCAACTGGTAAATCATAAATGTTATTAATAGGTGGTTATTTGATTACATAAAAGCTAAATGATATTCTAGTCTAGACTTAAACTCATTAATTCCCAAATCTAATTTCAGTCGATTTTTTTAAAGGAAATTAGACACGTGACATACATCTTGTTTTAATTCCAGTTGATTTGAATTGAATATTTGAAGAAGGGCCCAACTCCACCTCAACAAATTGGAGTTTCTAGGAAACAAAGATACCTTTACAAGTTAAAGAGAAAGAATGTTTTCATATCTGTATATGTAACAAATAATGAATGTTCATATATATCCGTGGTTCTGTGAAGATGAAAACATCCTTTCTTTTAAACTTATCTCAAAATATTAAGCTAATTTAAAAATGTTTCAAATTGAGTTGGACCCTTCTATATCTCTTGAATTCAATTGTATATTCAATGCTTTATCGTTCCACATTGTATCACAGGTTCTTTGATGATAAAACAATGGCGCTGTGATGATTATTATTGCATCTGTGTATTCATGATATATACTGCATGAAGCCTTAAGTGCACACGCGCCTTCAATAATACATTTATGAAGTCAAAATTGTTGTTTCAAGACACCCTTTCCCCTGTTCCCGTTTGACGTGCAATCGATATCTTCACCTTGGTATTTGGTTGGATTTTCTTTTAATCTGATCCATCCGGTTTTAATGATTTTCTTTAGAAAGTATATGGCCACGCGATCTCAATCCCTCTGATCCCCTGGACGCCTAATGAAATATCTTCAGTACACACAAGATTAACAGCTATAGACAAAGGGTGGAGGCAGTCAAAATGAAGGCGGAAGGGGTGGGGGTTAGGGGCACGTTACTTCATCAAGTGGTAGGCTTAGGTGTTTTATTTATGGTAATTTGCATAAGAGACGGAAGGTTGTGCAAAACATAATATAGATATTATGCTCGTGTTATAAGTCATATAAGAGACCCCGTTTACAGATAAGGATCATTTTCATAAATGTTTATCCGTCACAATGAAGTTCCTCATGTTAGCAAACAATTTTTTAGCGTTTACATACACGCAATGTAAATGATGTGATTATTTTTCTTGAAAAATCCATGATGCTCAAAAAAAAAAAAAAAAAAAAAAAAAAATCACCAATCCAACTAATGCTAAATAATTATGAAAGAGTTTCATAGTTGATTTGGTTTTGTATTTGTTTTTGTTGTTTTTTTTTGCGACTGAAAGTTGTAATTTACAAGATTTAGGCCCACAATCAGGGCTTTGTAAATATGACGTTATGTTTCATGATTTATAAAGAAATACAATTCTACATTCTGAAATGAAAACTAATACTTAGATATATGAAGAGGCATGCCTGATTTCTTCTCCTTCTCCCTCATCGGTCTAGTGTCCCTCATAGATTCCCTGCTGTTTCGCCCCATTCTGTCGACACTATGTCTTTGGTGTCAAGCTGGTAAGAATAGGTTGGGAGGATGTGGTCGACGCAGAAAAGAAAAGAAGGATGAAAGAAAGATTTACTCCTCAAGAAACATACTAATCCTCACCAGTGGGTTAGGCCTTTCTGTACAACGGCCTGTGTCTAGCAGCAGCGTGGAGTGGAGGTATGTGTGTGTGTGTGTGTGTGTGTGTGGGGGGGGGGTTGTTGGGGCAGGAAGCAAGTTCTAAAGGCAGTAAAAAAAAATATAGGGTTACCCATCCTGTATCGATGCCAATGCTTTTGTTGGTAGTGCTACTCTCCAATGTTCTTCATAACTCCATCCCTTTCACATTATGCCTTTGCTGTACAATATGATTTTTCATCCTTTTCATCCAATATTGTTTAATTTTTGAATGAGAAATATTTTACTTTTTTCATAAAGAACCATGCAAGGAGTATGAATTTTACACCATTGGGGAAACCTTTGTCAATTTGGAGAAAAAAAAGGAAAGATTGGGATTGGATGTTATACCCTTGGATTGGATCTCAGAATTGTCTTCAGTTATTTTAGAAAGATCAGAAATAAAGGTCATATTTTCAGAGGCCAAACCTAAAATGATGACAGGGGGTATTTTCCCCAACACTCCTCGAGTCAGCTATCATGAAGATTTTCGTCAAAGAATAGGCCCACATGAAATATGATTAGCAGAGCCATGTGTTTGAGTTTGCATCAGTTTCACATGTTCAGGGTTGCACTTACAACGCGAACCAAATGCCCCACACCAAATAATAAAAATCAAGAAAAAAAAAAGACGAATTCAATAACCTGATTAGTTGAACTAATGGTGTTTTAACTTTTCTCTACGTCAGTATCTTAAAAGACCATTATTATTTTGTCCAAGCTCAATTTTGGGCGGCAAAAAAATGTATAAGAGCGAAGTTAGTAACCAACCATTGGAATGTAGATTAGTAGGTCCTAATCAGTGAATATTGCTTCGGCTTGGAGCTTGTGATCAATACAGGCAAGTGTCAGAGATGATCACTATCGATTAGATAGGCCACAACAAAAGAGGTGTTTGAACAAATCAGGATTGAGCTGTTCGATGTCTTCTATCTCGGATGAGTGATCATTTTTAATTAGGTCATCAACCCTATCATTAAGAACTGTCATTCACCCAACATGGGGGCTGGTTGGATAGAATAGTAAAGCACAAGACTGAAGTCCTTTTCTGACGTCACAGTTGGCGCAGCAGGGTAAATCAAACCTCGAGATATTAAAATTCTTTGGGGTATGAGAATGATTCGTATTGTGTAAATTATCCTTGATTTTGCAATTCAGGGAAAGATCAACGTATGATGACGAAGGATAAGTGAGGAAGGTTGCTTTATGTATTTCACGCAGTTCTATCTTAAATGATGAGGGATCGGAAGTCAGCATACCCTCTACAAATTGTGACATTTTGAAAGCTTTTTATGTCACGCAATCCTTACATAATATTTTGAGAAAGGGGGTGTGTACATGCGTGAACCCAGAGAAAACAACTCTCACTTTGAAATGCCCCTCGCTTTGAAAATTGTGGACACTTCGGCGCGCAATGTGCTTATCTCCGAAAACAAAAGCGAATCTAACTCGGCACTTCCAGGGTATAAAGTAGTGAAAACAAGCGAATATTTTGGAAAAGATGCAATATATCAAACTGGGTGGGTGTGTTGTGGTTTTTCCTGTGGGTGACGGTATAAAAACAAAACAGATCGCTGGGCAATCAAACGATTAGCTAATTCACTTGCAAATATAGAATGGAAAGGACCCCCTCAGGAAGGGGGCAATCCAGGGCTAATTATGACCGCTTTTCTGGTATCGGAGGTCATTGACTGGTAGAGCAGGGGGACCCTTACTGACCCCTCGGGATTCATTTACGCTGTTTTGCTCGAATTTGTTCACTTTGAATGCCCCCAACTTGAACTAGGCTATGTATTTGCACTGGGCTTGTTTGTTTTCTTCACGAGAAATAATGATTTCAAAAAAGGGACTGGGTTCAATTTTCCTCCAAGAAGATCAAGTTTCGGGTAATTATAAAATGAAACAAATTTGACTTCCTGTTTATAAGGAAGGATAATTTTTGTATACAGAAAAAAAAAACCTAAAAAAAAAAAAAAATCTGTGCTGCATTACTGAGTATATGAAATTGAATCTAGTCGAATGGCTGTAGCTCACGAGACGGACATGTCGTTTTCTGTTATAAGGGTTCACGAGACAAAGTCGTGTTTATTCTGTCACTATCATGCGCTATATATATATATATATATATATATATATATATATTTATGGGCTATATCAGGTGTAGATGTCCCGAGTCAACATCTTAAATTGTACTGATTTTTCAAGATTGTTATGCGTTAATTACTGAAGTACATTAATATATTACAGGCACTTGATACATTAATGCGAAACGAGAAAAATGTGATAAATGCTGTTTTCATCATTGAGAGGGTTGTGCAACTAATAAAATCAACATCCCCAAAGAGGGAGAGAGAGAGAGAGAGAGAGAGAGAGAGAGAGAGAGGGAGAGAGAAAGAGAAAAATAGAGAGAAAAGAGAGAAATAGAGAGAGAGAGAGAGAGAGAGAGAGAGAGAGAGAAGAAGAAAAAAGGAAGGTCCCAAACATCGTTTTCTCAGCGTTTTTTTTTTTTTTTTTTTTTTGGGGGGGAGGGGGGTGGGGAGGGGTTAGGAGGGATGGGGAGTAATTATGATGAATAAAGCTTTTCAGTTGTTCACTTTCAAACGTTAATTTGAAAATACAATAGTACTGTTGGCTGGTAGAAATACATGTATGTCCTTCACCAATAAAGATGATATGGGTACCCCGGATGGACGCACATGCTGCCATCCAAGTCCAATATTGAAGGTAAGGTCATCTTCTTGATTTAATGATGGTCATCTAACTAACAGGGTGTGACTAATCAAACATAAATCCTATTATTATGAACCTGCCCCGTATATCTACAAAAATCACTTTCAGCAAATCACTAGATTTTAGTTTGAAGACAGGCATCACCATTTTTTTATTTTAAAATGCTCTATCAAGAAAATGAACATCGGAATTATAATCAAACAAAAACAAATCTAACATCCCTAGTTTAACTCATTGTTTTAAGCGCGAAAATAATTTTGAAGGCTGTCATTTAGTATACATTTTAGTCAACTATTTATTCTTATATAAACAAGAAATGACAGCTAAAAAAAAAATGGCCTGCTATTTCAGACTAGTCATGTAAGATACTGACGCTCGACGGCGGTCATTAACTTGGCGTATGGTACTCAAGCGTGGAGAATGAAATGGACATGACAAGATTTGGCTTACCCATTGATGCATGAGTGAATGGTCAGTGTCCTGGGCCCCGTTGCACAAAACTTGCGTTTGAACGCAACTCAGGAAAATCAAACGCAACTTTATTTTCAGCCAATCAGAAGTGCGCATTAAGGACTTGCGTTTGATTTTTAAGAGTTGCGATTAAACGCAAGTTTTGTGCAACGGGCCCCAGAAGTCTTTGTTTTGGGTTTTCGTTCGTGATTATTAACCTCGGACGAAGTATAATGTTTTTATTAGATCATTAATGCTGGCTTTGATGGTACTCGTCTGTATCATTATGAGAATATACAGATTCTGCGTTGGTAAAAAAAATGCAGTCTATAATTATAGTTGAACTATGCTGAACTTTGACAGAAAGTCACACTGGATAAATTCAGAATTAAACAGTAAGGAAAGAAAGGGGAGGTAGAGACTTGCGTTTTTTTTTTAAAGATAGAGACTTATTACGACTTTTCTTTTTTAATTCGTGAAGATATAATATGTCGCTATGACTACTGGAGTTAAACAATTGTATTTTTTTAAATCAAACGCTCTATACCCCATCTTCCCCATTTTTATTAATTCTGTATTTCATGCTTGTGTCCAAAATAAATGAAAAGATATACCTGTTTCACCACAAAAAAATAAGCAAATGGAAATTTCATTCTTTCGATTACATCACTGTCATGTGACCAATTCGGAAATGAGATTTGAAATATTGAAATAATTACATTCATATACGCTACATTTTCTGAGGAAAAAATCAGGGAAGGGGAGGGACGAACCGCTCTGAATATTATTGAGGGGTGAGTAAATCCTATTCCTTTCCCCCTCTCCCAACGGATGGCTACACTTCCCCAGCCCCCCCCCCCCCATTTCAATCGGCTAGCTTGAAATATGATTCTTAGTACGAGCAGGAGAGAAAAAATGTATGTCGGCTAGATACGAGAAAGAGAGAGAGAGATAGAGAGAGAGAGAGAGAGAGAGAGATAGAGAGAGAGATAGAGATAGAGAGAGAGAGAGAGAGAGAGAGAGAGGGTGAAAGAGATTCCCTCGGTTTATGGTATTATCTGTCTAGGTAAATGGGAAAAAGAATAGGACTACATCGATGGCTATAGATTTTAATATTTTGTTCAGTTGTAAAGAATGAATTACTTTTTAAAAATTCTCCTCAATTTATTTTCTCATGACTTCATTTCATTAAGAAGACTGAATAATCAAATCTCCCAGCATTTTGTTTCAACAGAAAACGCGATCTCCTCGCTGGCGACCTTTCCTTGACACCCTATAGGTTGATCACCTGAATTCAATTGTAACCGTCAAATATTATCACCGATATATCACCTGACCGCCTCCTTTTTATTACTAGAAGACAGACACAAAGGATGCACAAGTTTTTACACATTTGTGTGTAATTCTCCAGTAATTGTTTACAAGAGGCAAATTTTACACCTCTCTCGCTCTTTTGTCGGCAAAGTGCAAGGGGTGATGTTTTGGTGTCCGTTCCTTGCGTGTAATTAGAGATCGGAGCGAGCCCAGGTCAAAACCTGTACACATCAAAGAAGCCGCTAAAGTTTGGCAGCACGACTTCTCTTCCACCAATCACCGTCGAGAAAAGGCCATTGTTCGCTGAGTTGGGTCATCCAATAGAATAGCGAGCCAGACGCCCATTCATTCACTATTGGTAGCATTACGTTCGCTTCAATAACCGGGCTAGAAGCATAACACATACGGTGTCGTGCTTGAGCGGCATCGCCAGCGCTACGGCTCCGATACCTTGCTTGTTTTCTTCGCTGTGTCCTCGCTATATCTTGGATTGATTATACGGAAATTACGTGTAGTATATTATTTCAACGAGGCCCTGTGCAAGGAGACAGAGCTCTCTTGTAAAGCCAAAGATTGGCTATATTGTTCTTTAGGCGCAACTGATCATGGGGTTTGATATAGATCGGTTTTCTGGCTCGGTGGACGAGGATTTTAAATGCAGCATCTGCCTTGGTGTACTCGAGAATCCCCTTGCTACACCGTGCGGCCACGTCTTCTGCTCGAACTGCGTTCTGCCGTGGGTCGTTCAGAACGGTAGCTGTCCGCTCAAGTGCGAAAAGTTCTCTACCAAGGAACTCAATAGTGTCCTACCCTTACGGAATCTCATCCTCAAGCTCGAAATCCGCTGTGATAACTTCCGCAGAGGCTGCCCTGAAGAAGTAAAGATCCAGATGCTGGCTCAACACATGGAGGACTGTGACTTTGCTCCCGTGAAGTGCTCCAATAAAGGATGCCAGGATGTGATTAACATCAAGGATCAAGCCCAACATGAAACTCAGACCTGTGAGTTCCGGCCAGTTGGCCGCTGTGAGCAGGGATGCGGCTTGGTGCTCCAGTTTAACACCCGATCGGAGCATGACTGCCTCAAAGCGCTGCAAAACCACTCAGCTGCCTTGCAGACAAAGATGAAAAACCAGGAACATAATTTGAAGAAAAATTCTCTCAGATATGGGAAGAGAGAGAAGGCTCTTTTGGCACAGATTGCCTGTCTTCAGAATGAAATTCAGATGCAGGCATTGCGCTACCAAAAGAAGCTCAACGAAAGCAAAGCCGAGATGGAATATATGTCAGCAGTTGCCTCTTTTGAAAAGGTGAGGAATTTTAATAATTTTCACCCCTTTGGGATCTTTTGGATTATTTTATGTTATATTGATATTCAACCACTAGTGTGAATATGAAGCCAAGGATTATATTACTACAATTTTTACACACTTTATAAATTAATTTGCCCAGATTCATATTTTTTCATGTAATCTCTAAATCTCATAACTTTAATAAACGCAATACTATAGGTAGAAGCCAATCACACTGCATGTATACTCTGAAGTTCAATGCAATTGTGATAACTCCAGCCTAAACTTGAGATAGATGTCTAAGTAGTGAATTTCATACCTTTTTTTTTTTTAAGCAAATTGGACCCCATCCCTAAACCCCCTGGAAAGGCCTTATACCAATTTCACTCGCTTCCCGCTGTTCACATTACCTCAAAATTTCTGTCACGATTGGCTCTGCTGGATGTCGCACTTGCCTTTCCATTTTCTCTTGCATCTTCCTTTCAAAGTAGAAATGAAGGGGAATTGCTCAGCTATGAGTCGTATCACTGAATTATGACACGCACCTGAAATGCTGTATTACTTTTATCACTGGAAGTGATGTTTTGAACGCTAAATGGAGTTGAAAGCTCCGTGCTTGATGAAATGTCTAATGTAGGCAGAGAATGTCTCATATTCGGCTCTGTCAAAATCCATTTCCTATTCCATTGAGAAACTGATCATTTTGTTTCTGAAGAAGGGAAGATGCAAATGAAAAGAGCAGCATATTTATTTTGTGCTATTCATAAAAGATGTCTTAATTGGAAAGCACTTATTTTTTATTTTGAATTTCCTTCCACCTCCCTGATTTTTGAGACTTGTTATCAAATCAAAGATTCTGCTACATGCAGCTTCTCGGCAATCTTTGATGGAATTTAAAATCAGCAATTCCATGATTCTCAAATAATTTTGTTTCATAATTCTTTTCTTTTATTTTACTGGTATCTTTTATCAAAACCCATTATATTATCTTCTTCCTCGAATAAATAGTCTATTTTTTGTTGAGAAGACTTCCCACTTTTTCTTATAAAAAAGGTCAAGAGGACCATTAAAATTCCTTTGGCCAAATCAAATGAGTTACTTTTTGAAGAAGTTTACCAATGAATCAATGCCCTCTTTCACACAACCTGATTATCCTCATAAGTATCTAAACAAAAGTTAGTCCGTCTTCACAGTCATTGATTACTAACTTGCAAATTGATTTTCTCTTCTGAGTCAGGAAAGAGTTATCAGAGCAGAGATGTTTACTATTTGCTTCATTGGAGCGTTTTCTTTAATCAGCATGAATGAATAATAGCTGCATATGGCTCTGTAGAGTTGCAGAGTTGCTCATCCCTTGTTACGTTCTAGGAATGAAGGGGGACCTTTTGTTCATCAGAATTAGTACTTAGAACAAGGTCAAAATAGTGCAAAGGATATGTAAGAAGAAGTCAAGCTTGTTTTGGCTTAGGGATTAGAATAGGTAATAAAGTCACTCATGTCAATCTCCTCCCTCTCCCAGTTCTCAATAAATGTAGCTTCAGTTACTTTCTTTTGGACATATCTTGATGGCACTTATATGTTTGTGAATATGCATTAACTTAATTTTACAAAAGTCATTCACCTCTGAGACATTTTTTATATACATGCAGTGACTGTGTATTTAGCAAGGAGTTATCCGTTCTGTAATAACTCCTTGGTATGAGCCAAATAGATTACATGTATACTTTATGTACAGTATATTTAAACATGAAACAAATATTCTTCATAATTCAATATCTTGTATGATCAAGAAAAATTCTAACTTACATAACTACAATACAAGAAAAAAGGATAAATATCACTTGTACCCTGCAACTAAAAATTTTACCCTTCAGTCTTTTCGACATTATGCACCTGTAGTATGGAATAGTCTGCCAACTGAAATTTGGTCTTGCAAGACACTCAATCTTTTTAAACAAAAGCTTAAGAAATATTTGCTGACAGTTTGATATTGTTAATCTTTTTTTAAATGTCTAACTGCATTGTATAGGGTTTGTGTGGGATCTATCCTTTATTCTAGTATATCTCAACATTTTAATAATTTTACATGAATCTGGTTCTATTTCTATTAATTTTATAATATTGTCTTCTACCATTTGGGTAGCCTACTCGACAAGCCACTTGGCTTTTTTTGGCTATACCCTAATTCCTCATCAATTATTACGATTTCTCTGTAAATTCTGATTTGCATGTACTTAGTTTTATTCAATGTCCCTTTTCCCTTGCATTGTATGTATATGTATTCAATCACTGTTAAATGTACTTTTATATGGAATTTGAAATAAAACTTGAACTTGAACTTGAAGTATACTTTATGAGTTATGTAAATTAATATGTGAATAGAACAGAGATAATTTGCATATTACCTGCTATGTACATGTACTAACAAACTTTAAAATAGAACACTGGTACAACACAAACAAACTGTCATTTTGACATCATTTTGGTAAGTTTTTTTTTGTTGAACTTTTTTGTTTCCTTTTTTAAATTTATATTTTGAGTTTTGTAAGTATTTTCTTGTTCTGAAGGAGTTTGTCATAAACAAGGTTGCACTGTATACACCTATAGGAATGAACTCTAACTAGTTTGTACCATGCAGTTAAATGTTAATTTGTATTATAAGTTCTCTACATGGTGTATTAATCTTTCTTACAGCCATGGGAAAATACTACCACACTCTCCCTGCATCTCAGTCGCCAGGATGGTAGCCTTGGATTCAACATCATAGGGGGCAGCGGAATAAGTCAGGTTGGTAGATGAATACTTTTTGTTCTTATTTTCTTTCTTTATGATAACAAATTAATTTTTTTTCTGATCAGGGCCAGAAGATTTGTTAACTCATGTCCTTTAAACTTCAATTTTGCTCTCAACAGACTATATAAGAGATGAGGTGATGAGCACAAGAGTGCGTCTTGTAAGAGGGGCCAGAGACAACAACCTTGTGTTGCACATAGCCATCCCCACCTCTCCAATTTAAAAAAAGAAATGCAAATGACATTAGCCTTACCTTGACAAGGTTTGCAAGAGGCCCTAGAAGTAAGAAAAAAGCAAGAAAAAAGCAACAAAAAAAAAACAAAAAAACCCCACCATATAGAATGCTCATAATGCATCCATATCAATAACTATGATAGATGCACCATTAAAATCAATATATATGTTTCCCAATGAACCCTTGAAATGCTTATTTTTCTATTGATTCCCAAAATAACATTTTAAACTTAAACTTTGCCCCACCAAAGGGAAATTTGAGAGCTATACCAAGGCCTAGGATTTCAATAGTTTGTAGGGCAAAATCACACTGAGCCCCTGTATAAAAAAAACCTATTACACTGAGCAAGTGAAGTTTTGGGTTATATTCATACATGTACATGATATTAAATCTGAATATAATAAATTGCTACTTCTGACTGAAATGGGCTACCACATGAAATATAAAGAATAAAAGATATCATTCTTTAGCACATTGGTTGATTGATGTGATGAAGCACAATTATTGAAGCTCTCTTTTACATGTGGAAGGGTTAGAAGCAAATTGGGACAAGGCATTTATTGATCAGTTTCAGGTATTACAGGACTTAAACTCTCTCCACAAATCAGCATATAGCTGACCACAGACAGATCATGGCCCTTTTGGAGCTGACTCAGAATAGATCCTAGAGAATTTAGCGCTGTGGATTCCAAAGGACCCAAACAATGATGGAAGACAATGAGTAGTCATTGACAGGGGTTTGAGGGCCAATGGAAGAAAAGAGAGGGAGAAAAGACTGCAGTAATTCATGATATTGTTGGTGCATTCCAGTCTAAAGTTTTCTTTGGAGCATTGAAGAGAGGGGTGAATTATCGAAAATTATTCCTGGTGCCAGATGGAGTGGGAGAGATACAAGAACAAAGGCTTGGCAGACATTCTCAGATGAACGACTAGAGTGGAGGGAAAACAAATGAATAGGACAAGAAGAGGCTAACTGTCTGTTTCTTTCAGAGTTGAACAAACCATTGAGTTCTGTTTTGAGAAGAGTGCCATGTTTGTGTCATCTTTTGCCAAACTTTGTTTGCATTCAGGTCTGGTATGATAACTTAACAATCATATAAAATTGGTATATCAAATAGACTAATTCCCAAGATTTAACCTTAGGACTGTATTACATGTATCAAATAGACAGTCTTGGTGCCCAAAGAAACCATTTCTTATCAAAATTACATAATTGGTGATGATGTTGCACAATGTTTCATTTTAAAAGTTGATTACTAGTTGTTCTTTCTGGTGTCTGTATTGGACAACCCAATGCTTTTTGCTAAGATGCCAGTGTACATTGAAAGCTAGACATGAAAGTTGCAAGACTACAAAGAGAACCAGATGTAGGGAACAAAAAGCTTCTAGACCTAACAATACAGTAGTAGCAGGAGCAATGATGATTTGATAAATTGATGCCATATCCCCAGAAGCCAATTGAAGAAATGGAGACCGTGAAAGGTTTCAGCCATTACTGGTTGAAAAGGCCTGTTTGATCTAAACTGGAAGCACACTACCTATCTCATCATTTATCAAGCCAGTAGTAGCAACATTTTAGGATTCATGCTGCTCTACTTAACTTATTTTATAGAGACGGAGGGAGAGTGATTTGAAAGGCCTTAAGGCCGTATACAGTAATGGGCAGTGTCATAGCAATCAAGAAATATAGTCATCCTACTAATCTTCTGGATATCCTTCGATTGAAAATCTTTAAAAAGAAGTGCTTGAAACCTATTGTTAACAATATCTTAGGTTGTTTTAAAACATTACATGTTCATTTGGGAAGGGAAATTTATGGCCTTATAATGAATAAAATATTTTGGGATATCCTTGAAAATAGTGACAAATGTACAATTTAGTTTACACTGCAATGTACTTCCAAACATTCTTAACGGAAAAATCAAGTGTGTAAATCATCGTCGTTTTTACGAACTGACAAATATGCGCTTTGGAGAAAACAGTTTTATGAACCGTCGAATCGTGTTTGAATGGGCAGTGCTTCCTTATTCCATATTAATATACATAATAATATACACCATTTCAAAATTAAAGCCATAAGCTTTCTTTTGATGTATATCGATACATGAAGTTATGCAACGAAAGCAAATTCCGTTATCTATCTATCAATTCGTTTCCCGCCAATTTACATTTCTGCGCACTGCGCATGGGTTTGTCAGTTTGTAAAAACGATGACGAAATTAGGGGCACTAACCACCCAGACCCTATTCAATGTCTGCCTTTTCATAAACAAGATAAACATACCATAAACTTTATGAAAATAACAATAATGGTACTCGGTGTGTGCATTATTCTGTACATGTACGTGCAGATCAAATTGTTTGTGAATGGCCTTGAAGAAGAGATGATTTATACCAGTTTATTCTCGCACATTTTTATTAAGACTGATTGGTGTACTCTGCATCTCAGTAGTGACTAAAAATAGAAACCGGTTTGTGTCTCTTTACTGGCTATGATCAAAGTCACATAAATAGAAAATTGAATATCTTATGACAATCATAGTATCCATAAATGTATTAGATGTTGCTACATCGTCCCGTCTTGTATCCAATTACTGATGAATTTCACACCGGAGCTGATACGCAAATCCAGCGCATCAATACTGTTTCCTCTCCTGCGTCTGCCCAGATAGGTATCAGAAATATTGCCCCGAGCTCCTGTCGAAATTGTCATCGTAAAAGGACGCGGGTATCTCTATCACTGAGGAATCGAAAGGAAAGATGGCTGGGCCTGAAAGAGATCTATGAAAGAGGAAACTGGCCCGCTTGTTACTTTGGTTTGCATTCTCGTTAGTAATTCATTCATAAGAAAAATCCTAGATGGGGTGTGTGTAAACAATACAAGTTTGACTATGGAAAAATATGCAAATGAAGAGCCCTGTGGTGACAGCTGCTTCTCTGTTTCTCTAGGGCATCTTCTTTTTTCCCCTTCCTCAAGCTTTTCCTCATATTTTATGTCATAATGTCAGTCTAGATAATTTGAATGAAACTTTCTTTATGTGTGCATAACATTAATTAAAGTTATTATTATGTTCTGTAAAAAATAATGCACTTTTTAATTTATAAGATCTGAGTGATTTTGTACTATTATGTAATCAAATAATTTGCTTGAAACATTTTAATCCTGTTGAATTTGTTATTATAGAAATGAAAACTTTATCATGTAATAATTAAGTCGTAGATTGTACACTTAGTTGCACAAAAGGAATGGAAAGGCATCAGAGACATAACAATGTATGTGCTTAAGAAGATACATGTACACATCAAGAATTCTTACAACTTCACTGTAGATGACAAAGTATATTGCCTGACAGTTTTGTAATCCATGCAGGGTGCATGCAGCCATGTAAAAACAAGTATACACATACCATTGGTGCTCTGGGATACATATAGGTAAGGCGACCAAGGTTACATGTAGTTCTGCAACCCAATGTGCAATACATGGCAGCACTAAGCAAAGCAGGAGAAGTGTACATGGTCACACCACCTATCCCCCTATTTATATACACTGGTATCCAAATATGGCCATGTACATATGAGGCTAAGCCCAAACACACATACTTATTTTGAATGGGGTAAAATGTTACAAGGGATTAAACATGTTCCATATGGATCACAATGTGGGTTCAGGTGGACCACAAAGTCTTAGTCATAAAAGAAGGGGTGCCCATAATAACTTCAGAATCATGGATTATGGAGCTTTTGCATGACAAAGGGATCTCAGATTGATTAATGTTTGTTTGGTAGTGATAACAAGTTAAGGCCTGATTTGGAGGTTGGTGTACATGTAATGTAGTCCTGTGCTACACTGCTTCTTACATTATGTGTATTGTCTTGTTAAAAAAAAAAAACACTGAAGAATGAATGATCAGAATGTATAATTAGGCTCAAAATGAGTTATGTGTCTATTCAATACGATATGATTATGGGAAATACAACTAGTTACATTTCCCTGGTTAAAGTACCATTAGAAATAGTTTAATGACAAAATAAGCTCATTTCAACTTACAGTGTTGGATCTCTGTGTATGGTACATGTGTGGTTTGGTAAGTTAGTTCACTTGAAATTTAGGCTACATCTTTTTTTAGGTACATGTAAGAGATAAGGAGAGTTTGTTGAACAGATTACAGAGCTGTCTCAGTGGCATATTCTGCATTGGGGAGGGGGGGGGGGGGGCGGGAGAGGGATATTGCCAGTGCCTGGCAGAGGTGGGAAACCAAATACTAATGCTTGCATTGGGTAGGGGCACAAGTTTGTGTCCCAAATATTTTACAAATATGGAAATAAAATATTGCAATTATCTGAGGTATATACAAATTCTGAATGTGAGATTTTGCTTTTTGAACTTTATTGATGCATGTTGCCCTAAAAATAAAGCATGTAGCCCTAAATGGCAAAAGGGGCTTGTGCATGTACATGTTTATGTTGTAGATAATTGATAAATGTACTATTTGATTGTCTTAACAATGTAGGCCGGTTTAGTAAGGCCTCATTGTACACTATTGTATTTTACAAATTGTTTGCACACCCTGTTCCTTTGTTAGTTTGTAACATGATTGTTATCTGTTAATGTAAGTGATACATTGTTACATATAGGCTTGTGCTAGTGTCCTGTGAAGGCCATAAACAAATATATACAAATACATAGATGTTGGCTGGTTTTATCATTGTACATGTAACCTATAGGCCTATTTGCTTTAAAAAATTATATTTAAAAAGATAATGTAGCTATAAATTATTATGTGAATGGGAGATATATACATGTATGTTCATTATTCTCCTTTCATATAATCTGCATAGTTATTAGAGTTATTTTTTTGAAAGTGAATTTCATTTGCTTCTGATTCTTTGGTATGTAGGCCCCAAATTTCTGCATTTCGTACGCTAGAGAATCAAAAGGTAATTTAGTTTGTTCTAAATCCATCCTTCTCAATTTAGCATCAAATAGTTCTTTCTGAAATATATCATGCAAGTTCTAGAGAAATCATAGTTTAGCTAGAGGGGGAATTGAAATACAAAAGTTTCTGGTATTAGTGCTCCTCATTCAGTCTTTGTTTTGAACTATAAATACACTTTTCATATCAATCAACATCCTGCTTAAAGATTATTATCCAATATAATGCATGTGCATTCAAAAATAAAAGATAAAATACAGCCTCTGTGCACTATTGAGGTTAATAAGGTACATGTACATGTACATTGCAGGAGGTGAGATCTAAACATGTAAAGGACTGCATGTGTATAAAACAAAATTCTCTCCCTTTTTTCAGGGGGCAAATACATGGGGTAGGGAATACTTGTACTGGGAGCCCAAATTAGAACTGTAATCTGTGGGGGTCAGAGTTCGAGAACAAAAGTTGCTTCAAATCCCTGGGAAAGGATCAAATGTATAAATTGGATTTTTAGAGCAAGAGTGTTACACATTCTTTTGGGGAGATGGAGAATTCTTGACATGACAAACATACTTGTCTGGAGTTCAACAAAACCAAGGAGTCCAGATTTTGTCATGGATATACTTTATTATAGACTTTAATTTAAATGTTCTTTTTCAAACCAATCAAAGAACTGTTGTCAGCTGCAAGATAATATGTGTGATTGTTTATTACTCAGATAAAATGATGTGTGAAACACTGGATGATGGCTTTCTTAACAGAATACTTTGTTAATAACCAGATGATGAAGGATTATTAATAATGAGCCAATATAATTACAAAGAAAAGTAAACCCGAAGAAGATGTATGCCTCTTTCCTAAACCCTCACCCTTTTCTTGAGAATGGAAGCAACTTGGGGCTATCCAGACAACAGGAAGAGCACTAAAGAATGAGGGTCAATAGAAAGTAATGCTGTAAATACAGCAAGCCTTACCCAACGGATCCTCCGTCTTAGAGATGAGCCCAAAGCATGTCTCTGAGACTGGGTCTTGTCTAAACATCGCATTCTATCTCGTTCAGGAATGTCCAAAGTTGATAGATATGCAGATGGGAGAGGATGGCATCTCTGGAAGAGATGAGGCAGGCCTTCCTCCTCCTTTCTTGTCTTTTCTCTTCCAATCTGGCAGTGACGCGGTCCAACCTCGTCTACCAAGAACCTGTCACATCCTTCAGATAGCCTTTGGGAAATGTCATCTTTGTTCGTGACAAGTATGAATGAGGGATGCCTATTTCTGAGGCAGGGGAACAGGAGTTTGAATTCTTAGTGCAGATGATAGGAAAGGGAATTCCATTTTACTTCCCTCCTCCTTCACCACTCTCTTTGTGATTCCAGATTCATGTACATTTTTGTCTCTCCATTTGCTTCATGTAGATGGATTGTAAAATAATATTGAAGATAGCCTGGATGTGTTATTCTTTTTAGGACAATATGTGTAGCTAGTATTCTGAGGTGTGACAATTTCCATCAAAGTGTTTTCATTATAACCCAAATGTTATCTTGCCTGCAAGAAAATGTTTTTCTTGTGGTTGTGATAATTTGTCCCCAGAAAAATGAATGTAGGTTATGTGTATAAAGGTTTGGGGACTATCTGTAAAAATGCATCACCCAGTTGTTTTCAGAATCTATATCACATTGCCATTTGTTTGTTTGTATCCCTCGACCCTGTGCCCCCAAATTATTATTTTGTAATTCTTTCATCATAAATCATAATCACACAAGAAATGTGCACTTAACATTGAAACTACTATTATCCTTTGTAAACAAATGAAAACAGTTTTACCAGGTACATGTAGATGTACATGAAATTAGTCCCTCTTGTATGTTCATATGTTCAACTGATCAAATCCATCAAAATGTTTTAATGTACCTTAAACTTGACCCAACTGAAATTATATTAAAATGTATAAGTTTACTAAAAGGAAGTACTTAAAAGTCATGTATTACCCACAACAATAGCTTACATGTAATAATGATTAAATATTTTGACATTTAACAGAGGAACTATATGTGTGTATATATATATATATATATATATATATACTACTACTGAAATTTATTTCATTTTTGAAATGAAAATTAACGTGTGCTATTGTTATAACTTAGCGATTATAAACTAAGCCTTGAGTATTACTGTACATGTGTTTGGTCTTACAGGGTGATGGTGGTATCTCAGAAGGAATAATCGTATCAAGAGTCAATGAGAAAGGTCCTGCAGATAGATCACAGCTTCAGGTCCATGACAGAATTATTGAGGTGAGTCTAAATAAAGCTAGTATCATAGATATGCAGAGTACTTCAATTGTCTTGCAATTGTATGCCCAGTACATCAAAGAGGAATTAATATTATATCTTCATGAGCTGCTTAATTTTGCAGTTTTCTGAGGCATTCATGAAGAAAGAACAAAAAGAGGTTCTTTGAATTGAATAGTAATTGTAAAGTTTTCTTCCAAAGTACTGAAGTTTTCATTTATACATGTACGTGAGTGTGTATGGAAATGAAAATCAGCATATCACATTTTTATGGAATATCGTTTTTAACATAGTCTTAGACCCCTGTTACACATACCTCTGAAAGTGGACTGAGGCCGCCACTGAGGCGGCTCAAAGTATGTGTAACATCAACTTTTTTTTAAAAGCCGGACTGAGGCCGCCTCCGTCCAAGTCCACCTCTGGATGTGGTTTGAAGTCAGCCTGAGGCCGGACTCAGTCCTGCAATCAGGTGTAACACCAAAGTGGACTCGGCGCCGGCTTATAAGCAGAAGTGACGTATTCCGTCATCATATATCAACATTACATTGGGCGTGCTTTAGTTTTACCATCAAGCTTCGATCGTAAGTAATTCGATCAGAAATCATTTTCATAATATTCCTAACCTTCATAATGTAATTATATATTTATAGCAGAATAAAATAAAAAGGACACATGAAGGTAAGAGCTGTGCATGCACTGACCGTTCGCGATGTCGATGTCGCAAACCGCGTGAAAATATTGAGCGTTTGTTTACATGGAGTGTGCCCCAACGTCAGCATGTGAAAAGGCGATGTGAAACCGGCCTGTGTGTAGACACAAAATTGCAGGCCCGAGGTATGTGTAACGGGTTTTAATGATCTCGAGGCGGCTCCAAATCGCAGGTGTGAAGCCTGCTCCGGGGCTGCCTTTAAAAGCCGACGCATGTGTAACAGGGGTCTTATTTATAGTCAAGTGTTTATAAATGAAAAAAATTAATAAAATCCTGAGATCTTAAATATATTATCAGAATATGACTGTTGCATCAAGAGCAAATGATAAATATGACAGCCAGTTTACTTGTAGGCCACAGTTTATACAAACAATACTTTATTTTGTTTATCAATAAAATAGTAATCTTCCAATTTTAGATAACAGCAGTGAAATATTTTTTCTACTAGGAAGTAGGGATTTAAACAAAAAATAGATTTGATTTGTTACAGAAATGGAAATGAATCAGAAATTATTGAATTACACAGATAATACAAAACATTGTGTGGGTGAATGGGAATGGATACATCAAGTGATATATGTTGTTGTCTACTGTCTGATGATCCATATAGGAAGCACAGTACAAGTTTAGATACATGTTCATCCCATCTATCAGTGTCCTTAGCCCATGGGAAATCCTCTTGGATTCTCAAATTTACTTCCAAATTTTCACTGAAATGTGTAAATTGAATTTGTCCCTTTCATTGTATGTATGTCAAGTACAAAGAGTTCGCAGTGGATATGAGGATGCGAGCTGGTCCCAAATAAAATGTGACAGACAACTCGTCAATTATGGTTTCTGTGGGTGACGTGTTTGTTGGCGGAGAATTCCCCATCCATAGTCGGGATTAGTTTTACAGATGCACGTTGCTCACCCGGGGAACCTCCCCTGCACTTACGCTTTACATCTGTTTCGATTGTGCGCAGTGACACACTTAGTTATGCTGAGGTGGTGATAGCATGCTGGGTAAATTGAGTCCACAAGTCTTGGGTTTAATAGCGATACCATCTTTAAAAGCATGTTTTCACTGCTGCATTATTCTGAATCATCTCAGAGTTTACTGACACATGCATGTAAAGCCAGTACTGTGGGTGATGTCGGCAACATTCATGCTCACATTTTACATGATTGCCAACAATGCGAGTGTGTGTGTTAGGAGAATGTTGCTGGACTTGTTTTGATGAAAGTGAGACCAGTCCTATGTGCAAGGGAGTTGGTGGATATTAGAGTACAAACCCAGCCGAAAGATAGTATAGGGCCATTGAGATTGATTGAGTACACATGTCCTGTGATATGTTTACGCGGCGGGATGCACAGATCTGGCACGGCACCGTGGAAGCAATTTGTAAATTATGCTTTCCCCCTTATGCTGGGGTTCTAGGATGAGGATTACATTTAGATGGAAAGCATGTAGACGAACAGATTGTGTGATTGATCACAATTGTTTGCCATGCCTCATTCATTATCAAACCACATCAGACTCTCCTGTGGTCCCATCCGTAAAGATGTGTGTTTGAATAGTTCTGTACTTCTAAATTATAAGAAGTAGGCTATAATAAGTCAGCAAAATATTTTTGAATAATTATAATAATTTAAGTAACTCAAATTAAAGCTTAAATTTCAAAAATTTGTTTGAAATTAAGTAGTATTGCAGTGGGACCCCTAGGTATTAATACAGCAAACAGTGAAACGTTGTAAAGATCAAAAGAAAATATGAATATGATTTTCATTATTCCCTGACTTTCAACTGTTGACTTGTGAAGTGATTTTTGCTAGGGAAACAGCATGCAAACACTAAGCTGGCATTTAAAGCCAAATTGTGCATTGATCCTAGACCTTTGAAAAGAGTGATTGATTTGTTTTCTGCTGCCAACAATGACTCACATACATTCTGAATGGTCTGGATTTCTTCCATTCTGCTGTATGCAGAGTATTGATTCCATTCAATATATACATTCCACTCTTCTGTCAGTCTTCATTCTCCTTTACTTTAAGAACTAATTATTATTGCCTTTTATTGGCTTTCAAGTCTTGATGATGAGATTAATGCAGAAACATATATTCAGGTTAGGGATTTGACATTCCCTTAATATCGAAGTACAAAGAATGCATCATGTTACCTCCATCTTCAGGGTTATCAGGTTTTCAAATGAAGACACAAGTGTGGTCATTTTAAACTTTTAGGCCCTGGCCTACCACTTTTATTTTGGTAAAATCTACTTACCGGTCCTTCAGCAATGGAAAAATAAAAGTATTTCTCATCAGTATCATGCCTTCTCTGTTGAAAGCTACTGTACTCTCGATGCACAATGTACATGTACTGAAAATTCTGAAAAAAATTATGGGGCCTGTATATACCACATGACTATGTTTGAAGTAGTAATACCAAGCTTTGAACTAACTTTTTTTGTATATAGTAAAATATTTTTTTCTTATTTCCTTTTCATATTCTCTCATATCTGCCCCTTGGGACTGATGCGCATGTTAGGAAAATGGCAGAAAACTAAATTGTGATGGTGTTCTGTAATGAATGAGTCACATGGCCGCACAGGTTTCCCAATTTATTGTCAATTTCATAAGTACATTGCTTGTTTTCCAAAATGGCCCTCACATGTCTTCCCGACATCTTCAGGACAGGGCTCCGTAATGGCATCGTGCTCTCCGGTCTCATCTAAGATGTCGTAAATCATTGATTTTGATGAAACGAGATGAACCGGGGATGATTGTACGCAGCTTACTGGAAGAGTGCGTACTACTTACTTTGGTCTAACCCTGCATTAACCTAATGTCCACGACTATGTCACTAATGCTACGATGGTAAAATGAATAAAAGGAGGACGGTGGAGGGTGATTGGCGAAGAAATGAGTTGAGGAATCGCCTCAAGGCATCAATTTCATGTGAATATGGTCCTGGTATTAGATGCTTACATGAACACCGTACCTGTAGGTAAATGAACTTATGCTGTTCATTTTGAGGAAAAACCTTTGCTACATATACATATTTAGTAAATCAAAGGAGATGTGATATGATTTGATGCAAAGTTATACCAAAACTGTCACAGAATTGTTACAAACAAAAAGTCATTAGTTTCTTACTTTTTGGTCAGCCAAAGAAATCAGATGCAGATATATAACTTTTTAAGCAGGTTGAAAAAATGAAGTAATTGTCTACCATCTCCATGTACATGTAGCTTGGCATGGAGTTTGATAATAAGTTTGACAATCCAGGGTACATATATTCACAAACAGTACATCTATATATATGTATATGTTCATCATCTGTGCTTGTGTGTATTTGAATATTTGGATAACTGTAAAGTGGAATCTATTTAGTGCAAATTGTGGTTTTATTCCTTCCATAAAGGAGCACAATGCAAGTCAAAAACTCAATTAGGATGAATCTTTTCAAGTTAAAACTGGTCATTAAAATGTTGAATAAGTGGTTTATCAAGGGATACCACACTAAGCAATGGTTTGGTAAATGGTTATATCCTGGGAGAAAGAATGATCTAGTTTTTTGTTTGTGTGAAATAATCAATGCAGTTGTAACAGTTGTAGATCCACAATACTAAATCTCTTCTACTCTTTATCAATGTTGTGAATCAGTGGATTTTGTGAGTTAGCATGATTTTGAAGACAGAGAATTACACATGTAGATTGATTGTGCTTTTGAATTTGAAGGAAAAAAATACAGAAAATTACTGATGTAGCTTTGGTGGTATGAAATGTACAATGTAGTGTTTCATATCATCTAATAACAAACACAAAAATTAAGGAAACACGGTTGGCCCCAACAAACCTAAATATAGAAGAAACACAGCTATTTTTGCTGCCTAATGAAGGAGAAAATAACGATGAAGAAAAAAAAAAGGAGGAAGAAGATTGATGATCATTTTAAGAAGGATGTGGATACAAAATGCAAGGAAGAGAAGAAATCAACAACAAAAACATCAACAGGAAACTGCTTTGAATACTTGAGTGCTCTTGTAAGGCTTTGTCTTGTTTTTTTTTAAGAACCCAGAGGTTTTGATGCTATATTTTGCCATGTCAGTGACCCTTTAAATTGGTCCAGAATCAGTAGGGATTCACTACCCAAGCCTGATTTAATCCTGTAATGAGAGTTATCTGCATATCTGCCTTGGAATGGTGTTAGGTTGGTGTAGGGTTGTGACTAAGCTCGGGACAGGATCGTCATTGTATGGGTATGATTTGGTAACTCTTTGAATGAAATAGGTCCTATGTAATGTCAAATGGTTGCTAGTTATTTTCTTCTCATTGTTAATTATAGTTAAGGATGCAGGACCATTTTGACTTCAGAATAAAGGGCTTACACGTTGCAAAAGTACGATGAACTATGACACCAACAAATGTTGTTTTTTCTTTTGTAAGAAAACAAATCATGCTGCAGTTTCTGTGTAGACGTTCATATTGAGCTATTTCTTCTTTGGCATACATGGTGTATGTCCAAAATATATGAAATGCATTTCTTTAATTGCATATACATGTAGGTATTCAGTTTTTACCCAAGGAAAGCTAAGATAATCAAATTTTACATATGTTTCTTATTTATTACTTCTTCTTCCTGTTATCCAAAAGATGTAAAAAGCATAAAAAGATTTTACTGTTGGATCTGAAAGATTGGCATCTACAGTCTAGAGGTCATTCCATAAGCCAGACCAATTGACCTTTGGTCCAGGTCAAGGCATTTGACCATGACACATGCCCTCTATAGTGCCTCAGGTAAGCAACTGTCCATTCAAGACAACTGGTAGTCTGGCTTCAAAACTCTATCAATAAAAATATCAACAACTTCAGTTATTGATATATAAAAAAAAGCCTGTCATATACACGTAGGCCTACTTTTATGTCATTTGCATACTCTGTGTCCATGTCCCCATTTCTGACTCAAAGAATGCTTGAAATTGAATAAGTAGCCTTGAAGTACTTTGCATGCAACTATTGGAAGGGAATTTGCTGTTTGTATACAAAGCTAAAAGTAGATTTTGTTTTGTTTTTGTGCAGACTTCGTAAAACATAGAACTGCACAGGCAGATGTTTTCAACCCTGTGAGCTTCATGTGACCTGCAAAAAAAGTCTTGGTAAACATGTCTGAGACATTCAAGAGTTACAGACTGGAAGGTGATAGGTGGGCAGATTAAAATTCAAAGGGAAGAGATTAACTTAGCGAAGGTCAACCTGCAACATGAAGACCCCCACCATCATGTTTTTGTCCCTGTGCCGAGGGCCTAGGGGACATTTTGTGATGGTATCGAATGTTGCAATGATAGCAGTCATAGGTGTTATGTGAGCCTGCTCAGATACCCGTCATGTTTTCTCTATCCCACTGGTTATTTTGCAGAGCCGCAGAAAGAATTCATGGGGAAGTAAGATATTCATCAGATCCAGGATTGTTGTCCATAGAGGGTGTAGATTGTGGCTTGTTTATCTTCTGCAGTATATCCTACTTATTAGGAGGGTTTCTGATATCACATTACATCATTCATTTGCTACATCATTCGCTGTGTTGCAGAAGCAGCCTATAGATATCATCTTTTAGAGCCAGAAAGAGGGTTAACTCTATAACTTAAAGGGATACTTTGGTAGGCCTGCATGGGCGATTTCCGATGAGAGAGGAAAATATACTCGGAGCTTCGTGTCACTTCGATACAAGGACTTCCATCGCACGTGCTAAAACATGTGATTCATATTGGACCACCTCTGAGATAAGACTGGCTTGTGTTTTAAATTTCGCGCGGTGGGAAAGTAATCAAACATATGGAAAAGTAATTACAGAGCCAGCTCTCTGGTAGAGCCTGGGATTAGTTACGTAATCGTGGCGACAACGAGTCGCGGCAGGGCAGTGCAGAAGCGATGGCTAGACTAATCAACCAGAAGTTAACCGTGTTTTGTATTTGGAAATATTTCAGCATTACACTAAACTTGTTTGGGGGAACGAGGTTACAACCAGTTACAAGACTAAGAGCCCGGGACTGGTTAAACCCCAAGTATTCGCCGAGCTCCAGTTCGGTCAACTTCGTGCTGTCCGATCATTTATGACCTTAGTCCGACGGCCTCGCACAACGGGCGTGCTATGTGTACAAGTAAACGAGCCTTTTGCAAATTCCGCACGATTTCATTTCCCCATGAGTTCTCATTAGACTGCCCCTTTAAGCAAAAGCCTGCATGCAACACTCTTCTGGTTCTTCGCAGACAATATTCAATGTGCGTAGCCTCTTTTCAAAACTTCTTGCCTTGATTAAGCAGCCGTTTTCTTCCAAATGTTAATATTCTACCAGTCTCTTTGCTTGCTCTAACGGTCTGATTCCAAATCGTATTTGAAACCTTCCTCATTCTTCATAATGTCCATGTTTCCTGGGCCCTATTGCATTTTGTAAGTACTGAAAAGTAGTAATTCTACTCCTTCCTGAGTCCCTTTCTGTTTATTCCACATCTCCCTTTAGGGCTAGGATGAGCTCCTAGAGATTTGGGTGAAACACTGATTAAAATCTCCTTAAATACTATAATGTAGAAGACAGTGCGGTCATGCTGGCTATTGTCCACTCTAGCAAACTTGTTTGTAGCCCGCACCAACCAAGCATCAACAACAAGAGAGCCTAGAGTTGTAAATAGACAATAAACAATAATCATGAGCAGTGAAAAGGAAGAAGAGGAGTGTATCAAATACTGTTCTTTCCCTTTTTTTCTTCTCCATTGAACAGTTCTTTGCTCAGTTGGTCAATGACTGACTGATTCTGAGGTAATGTCTGGATAAGGAGAGACACAGAAAGAGAGAGGGAGAGAGGGAGGGAGAGAGGGAGAGAGGGAGGGAGGGAGGGAGGGAGGGAGAAACAAGAAAGAGAGAAGGAGAAAGAACATTTTTAGCACATTGCTACAGGGTCTTTGTGATTGAGGTTGAATCCTTTCAAGAACCCTGTCTTGACACTCAGCAGCACAGGATTGTACTGCTATCCCCTCCAAACCTCAAGAGACCTCTTGTCAGCTTACAATGTACACCGTACACCGTTTTTTAAGCATACTTGCAGTACATTTACAGCACACTCATAAGAGGTACATGTCTTTTATCAGTCACTTCTTATGGCTAAGCATGTCATGGTTATCTATTTTATTACGCATTGTATCATCAAATATACATATACTGCAGTAATGATTTTCAACTTTTTGCCCAACAAAGTGAGAAAAGAATTCTGGCAGAGATCCAGAAATGAAGTTGATTTTATCTCATTGCATTTGTGTGTGTGTCCTGAAACTGTAGAGCAAAGATTCACTGCAGAAGTCACTTGGGACCCATTGATCTTCAGTCATCTTCAGTGTTCTCAGAAAAGTAGGACATTAGAATGGTTATGTTTCCAGTCAACATTAATAACAGTGACCATGATTCAGAAAGATTGATGGAGGATGGTTTTTGACAATAATCATTTACATGTAGATGTCAAAACAGAGGAACATCTCCTGTACCTGTGTTAGCTGTTCTAAACATCCCTATGAAAAAGACTTTGTGATACAAGGAGAATCCAATCTAACAATTTTGTCAAAAAAATGCAAGACATATCCATCCATTTTGAGAAAATTGTAGCCATTTGCAGACTGGAAAATATAGCAAACTCTTCCAGTGGAGACAGCTGTCCTTCTTTAAATCTTTGGTAATAGAGCAATAATGTGTATGTACCTTATCTCCGGTTATTTTCTGCTCCCATAGTTCTTTCCCCCCACCCTATTTCTTCTCTGACCTTCAGACATTGTCATTTTCACAAAGCAGGGAAATGGGATATTTTACATGTGACTGCATACCCCAGTATTGTACTCATGATCCTTTAACAAGTCTCTTTCATTCAACGATGAGCCAAAATACCAGACTAGAGACTGTAATACTCTCATTTTACAGAGTAAATTGTTGCTTGATTGGTTGGAGGGTCAAAAGTAGACCTTATTTTTTTCTCAGTGAATGTCTTGTAATAACCAATTGTCATCATTGGAATTAGTGGTCTGCGGCTTACTGAATCGTACTTTAATGTATCCTGTTTGCCTTTTGGAGACAGCAAGGTTAGTTGTGTAGATATTCAATAAGAAGATTTCCAATCTGATCATGAAGCAGTGGTAAACATGTGTCTTTTTTATAGTATAGAGAGATTTACCAGGATTTCAAGAGAGCAGCTTAAAATGAAATTTACACATATCATGTGATTCATTTTCACAGGCAGTGAAAGAATTCAAGTATTGCGGGGTCGATCATTGATGCCCCTTGGGAAATTGATCTGTGCGATTGGTATCAGAAGTTGCCCCTCAAATAATGCCTAGAATTTTCAGATATTGATATTTTTACAATAAACAAGTCAATCATTCTCAAAAATATGTACTTGTTATTCTGTTTAGATTTTAAATTATAGTCTCAATGGAGGTTAAAGATGAAAGAAAAAAGTGCAGGTAACGTTACAATAGTACATGAACTTGTGGTGTTTTGATATTCATGACAAGTATGCCCTCAGTTACATAAAGATTTGACAAATGTCACCTGCCTACCAATTGGTCATAAACTACGCTACACAAAAAATAAATGGAACCCGCTAAATGTTTTAAGGGGAGAGAGATTTCGGCATCTCCATACAAATTGCCTTTGACTTTGTGGGGTTCCACTCTTGCGGCAGCGGGCTTTGTGGGTAAACAACCGGTAAGCAAACAAAATAATAACATTTTGGGTAATTGTTTGAGAGAACAATCTTTTTGGCCCTTGGGCAAGTCCTGTCACAATCAGCTGGGCTGGTGTTGGAATCTCAATAATACTCCTCAGCGTTACCCTTGTGGTAAAGAAAATAGAATGGTGAATAACTTGGCCTTGTTTGCATCGCACGCCTAAGCATAGGATCTCCTGCCAAAAAAAAATGGATTTAGAGAGTAAAATGGAGAGTATTATGTTGCTTAAATGTTTAATTTGTTATCGGTTTCTGGTATTGTAGAGTCCATTTCTGAATAAAAAGTTAATTTGTACATTTTCCAAATTTTCAAAAATACATGTCCATATATTTAAGAAATTCTTGTGGTTGATTTATGAACAGATGTGTGAATTAAGAACCAAGTTGATGGAATGAACTTGATATGACTACCGATATGTATATTTGTTGGTAGCATAGACACGCATGCATTTATTGATGAATATGTTATTCTCCCATTTACAATAGATATCATACGTGTCTATGCCACTGGTATTTATATTCTGTCACAATGTGAGGTGAGTCTATTTCAGCACTGTACATGAATTATTTGCTCATGGCTGCACACATGCTAGCTGTCTTTGATTTCTTGAACATTTCTCAATTATTCTGTGACCTCAAAACATTGATCTGATCCTTCCATGACTTGTGTTTACATGAGCTAGAAAGCAAACCTGCTTACATTTCAGGTATAAGCAGTGAACTTGAGTGCATCTTTGCAGAGTTGGTTGCACTTTTCATAGGTGTCAGACCAGACAGTCAATACACCTTAGCACCCCCCCCCCCCCACCAAAAAATCCCCCACGCATGTTGATGTGACAAGTGAACTGTGAAGAATTGGGGACATTTTACCCTGTTCATGAAAAGGCTACCTATATGTACATTACCTATTTATTTAATTCATATAAGAATCAACATACTATGCAAATTGAAACCTTATTTTTCGATGATTAAATTCAATGAAAATGACTGAATAAACAAAGATATTCAGATTTCAAATTTTTCAAATTGTTCATAAATCAGTGTCATGTAAATAGATAAATTGTATGCCTTTTCAAGTGCCTTGTTTGCTAGTTCTTTAAATCTGTTATCAACTACATCTTCAAAATTGAAATATTAATTGAACAAACTGATAGATATCCTTTTGATTTCAAACATTAATCTTCAGTAGATTTCTAATTTCATGTTTATCCTTTTGCTATCTTAATGAAGCAGAACATTGCAGATACTGCTGATAAAGTGGAGGGCCTTTGTTCAAGGTATGTTTAAGGAATTCACCTACCTCTTCATTCTGGTTAGTGTAACAGCATGTCTTCTCCCTGACCTGTGGCAACAGTCTGTGTAGTACTGGTAGAGCATTGTGGATGCAGAGTTTGACATGTATGTCAGGAATTCTAGGATGCTGTTACATGTCACACATGAAATACACTTGTACTAATTTTTGACAAATTACTTTCTGTTCTTGATCTTACATCTCGAGTATTAACTTTCTTGTGTACTTTCATTGTGTTAATGGATTGGAGAAACCCTTTTACCAAGGCTTTTGAGTCAAGATTGTCAGTAATAATTTTTCCCCTGTAGGCTATGTAGCAGACTTCTTGCCTTAACCAAAATCTTCTCTTTTTTTATGGGGGGTGGGGGGGGGGGGGTGGGGGATGGGCTTGCACCGTGAAGTTGGTTTGGTTTTAAAGTTGCCTCCCCATCTGTCTCCATGGGAACCCATCCAATCATCCTATGTGCAGTGAAGGGTGTATCCCTCCCGGAACATCCAATATGAATCATGATCTTGTTTCGTCAGGCATGTCCAAACCGCTCTGACAGATCAGAGCATGATATGATTGCAGTGTCCTCAGCTTACCGTTATCACTGGCAACTGCAATGTCAGTCCAGTATCTCTCTTTGCCTCCAATTTGAAATTGATGATGGGGGAGGGTTTCCCAGCAGGATGCCCTTGTCGCAGCGATTGATGCGGTGATAACCTCCACCACATTCTGTCATCTGCATCACTTTCACCCGTGATCAGATGGATGGATCATGTCAGGAGAATGATGACATAATTTCCAAGCAAAATTCTTTTATAAAGAAAACATACCAATATGATAAGCTTCAAGAGGCATTTAATTTTATTTTTCTGTTATTTGTTCCATTGAAAATATATTTTGATAGCCATGAGGCTTCAAAGTAACTTAATGTGTTTTTTTTTTAAGTATCTTGGTACAGTATTAAGTTTATGAAAAAAATCCCCCAACATATTCATATATAATGGTTTCGCTGATTAAAATGAGACCATTTATCTTAAATGATTATTGATAACTGGCTACCATACTTGAAAATTAGGTTTTACATGTATTTATTTTTGTCATAAAAACAAACTGCTTACAATGTTGATACTAATAATGGCAGCATATACAGTTCCATGTTTATGAGAATCTGCTCTATATTTTTATCTTCTACATTCTTTTGCCTGCCTTGCTGTAAAAGTCTCTCACTTAGGACAGGGTTCCTTCACCCTTTGATCATTGACCCCTCTCCTATAAATATAGAGTTCTGTTTGAAGCCTGCCAAATTTGACCCTACTGAAGTTTCAGAGGTGAACAAGCAATGACAACAATAGGTCTTGTCTTTCTCTATTCAGAAGTTTCCTTCAATGTAAAGATTCTTCAGATCTCTTGTGTGTAGAAGTTCATTGGAACTGTTTGTATTTTGGAGAAAGAAGTAAGAGAGAATTAGACCAAGCTGGTCCCCTAGGGTTCCATGCCAGACAAATCTTGCCTAAATATATTTTGACTATTCTCAAATTCAAACAATATTGTAGAAAATATGAAAAAGGGAGGGGAATGTCAGATGAATTTGACCCAACTATTTGAAAGACAAATCTCCTTGTACCAATTTGAATTTTGATATTTGTGAATGTGAATATGCAGAGTTGCTCATTTTATTCTGAAAAAGATGATCATTTTATGGTCCCATTTTCTTACACAATTTAGGTTAATTTTCTGACAATAATTGTCTGTTTTATTTTTTTCTTCATAATAAAGTTGAAGCTTTTGTGCATGTGGTTTTCATAGTTAAAGATCTGCTCTTAAGATTTTTGTGTCAGTAAAAACCTTCAATGAATAGGCCTATTTTAGAGTTAAAATTAAAAACTAAATATTGGTGGAACTCAATATTAAATGTTATATGTTAGAAATATGTATTTTCTATAAGATAAAACAAGTTTTCTTTGTTCATGAAAACTGATGAAGAACACAGCTTCTGAATGGCATATTTATGATAAGAAGAGGTTTTGAATAGTGTAATTGTTTCATTGATGGTCCCTTAATAAAAAATTGTGACTCCCTTGTAATCCCTTCTTGAAGCTTGGTGAAACTGTAAAATTGACATACATGTATTGATGTCTTGCCTTACTTTTAAGCCAATTCTGCAAGAACTCTATGATGACTTTGATTGTTTTAATTTATTTGTGATAGGTCTGACAGCTATCAGCAAATTTTTAAATGGTCAGACTGAAATCGGGGGTAAAATTTGGAGGTATTTTTGAGGGCAAAGAGTTGTAGGTCTGGAGAGCGGAGTGTCTTCAGGGTAGGTACTCTAGGGACTATCCCAAGCTGAGGGTTGCAACCTCCAAACATGCTCCTGCTCTTTGTTCCTTCTTCTTCTTGCAATTTCAGCCTGCGGGGTGACAGGCACATCAACATTTTCTCTCTTCTTTCTCATTTTATCCTTCTCTGCTCACTCCCTTTTTTCTCCCTATGCTGAATTCCCACATTTCCATATTTGGTAGAAGAGTATCATCTTAGAATAAAAATGATTATTAGGAAGATCTGTTGTTCATGCAATTACACTCTATTTGGAATATTTTCTGCCACCATGCACTTTTGCAAATTATGAACCTTCTGATCTTTTGAATTTTGATTTAGAAAAAGGAGTTTACATTCTGAGAATGTCAATTTTAGACAATCCTATAGGCTAGATTTATAGGGAACTAATATTCCAACATTGGGTATGCATAAGTGGAATAGGAATGTCAGTAGAAAAATGAGTGGGGACACAGGGAATGGTCCTGTGAACTTCTACCCCCACCCCCTCTCCCTCTCTCCCTCCCAATCTTTCTCCCCTCTCCTCTGTCTCTTTCTTTCTCGTATTCCTTCTTTCATCCTCAGTATTTGGCAATGGGTCTGACCTGGTTTTTGGATGCCAATTAAAGAAAGGATGGCAGTGTTGTGGAGCAGTCATTGGAAACTTCTGCCTGGAAGCTATTGGTAGAATTGGAGTGCCTGCGCCTGGACCTCTAGTAACCTTTTTCTCTCAAATAGCCATTTCTGGCCCAGAATTTTATGATATTTGCCTCATATTTCACAATGATCACCTATAGTATTTTTTTCCAGTATTGAATGAAATTCAACCGTTGATAGAAAATTATTTTTTTTAAAGTTACTGCTTTGATCTCTGATCTCCCACATATTCAAGATTTTGATTGAATATATTTTTAATGTCCATTTTAAAAGCTTGGGCAAAACACAAAGAATAAAAAAAAATCTGGTAACGACACTCAAGTCTTTGTGCCAGTTTGATACACAGAAAGCTGTACGTAGACTATGTGTGATTATAAGATATCTGGATATTCTGTCACAGCCCAAGTCCAATGAAAATTAAAATGAGTCTGCTTAAAGTCATGATTGTTCCTGAAGTGTCCATTTTGATTAACCATGCATTAAGAGGATGTCTGTATGGATTATCTTTTGGTAGTTCATACTAGTTGATATCTAGTTGAAAGAGAACCATTGAAATAAATCTGCATGACAAATAAATTAAAGCTGCTTTGAAAAAGGAGAACTTAATTGAAAGTGCATTTGATCCATGACAAGCCTTTGTCTAAATATTTATCTATGCTGGATGTAACTATCATGCCTGCCTGGGTAGCTTTCATGTAAATGTGTGCCCATATATTGGTTTCTACGTTGTGTGTCATTAATCATGTCAACATGAGGGAATAGGCTAAGGAGATGAAATTGTCTTGGAACAAAGAACCCTGATTTCTCAACCAATTGAGCAAATCTGCACCCTCCTGAGTATGATGATAATTGGAATGGGCAGGTAATGAAATCTGATTAATCATATTAATCCTCCAGAAGCCGAATTAGCTGCAGTGAAGATTCAAACAAGGATTGACTTTTTAACCCATTGTTTAGATTAGTCTTGATTAGTCTTGAGATAGTTGGAATCTATTGTTTTGACTTTTAAGTATGATTAATAGACAGTGACTGAGGTGTGTAATTGATAGCCTTTTGAATACAAATTAGTTGTCTCTTATGATACAGTATTTTTTTATGTTGAGAGGAAAATATTTGTAATTTGATCTTTTGTAATTTTACAAAGAAAAATAAAACTGCTGTTGGGTGTTCGATTATTCTCTTAAGTCAGTTCCAAAATAAAATGCAAAGAAAAACCATGGAAATTAGTTCTACATGATGTCAATGGCCAGTGAATGGCAATTAAGAGGAGAGGACACATTTAAAAAAAGAATTCTTTGTATTATAGGTTTTTTTCTTTCGGGGTGTGGCTTTATGAAGATATTTCAACACTAAAGTGTAGAGTTAAAGAGGCAAAGCGTATTGATCATATTAGAGTCATTGGACATTAGTAATCATTAGAAATCCATGGTTTGTCATATCTTCTTGAATAATGCATATGGTCCTGCCATTCCCTATGAATGAAAATCTCTCTGTCTTCTCTCACTCTCTCTTTCTATTTTGCTCTCTTTCTCTTTTTCTCTGTCCATGATGTCCATGATCTGGAATAATTCAGTTTATTCCTTCCTACTCATGTTTCCGTACTTGGCCATCTTTTTTATACACTTTTTTGTCAATAGGTGGCACCCATGGTCCATCTTTTGCCACAAAGTCTCTTCTTTACCTTTCAAAATATGATTGCACCCCGAGGTGCTGCTCAATCTCATTTGTCCAAATTGTGCAAGCAAGTGTGGATGGTTGGCTTCCACCAAGGCGTTGGTTGGATTCAGACCATGCCTTTCAGGTGACCGGACACCCCCTAAAATGATAAGAAAATCACACATTTAGACTAGCCATCCAACCCGATTACCGATGCGCATACTTCTTGAAGAACTGGCACAATGTCCGAAGGGCAGTCGGGCAACGCTTCTTTCTATGTGTTAGTTACTCTCCTGTGCCCAACTCTCTTTCATATGATAATATGAGTGGTATCAAGTTGCCCGAAGTGTGGTGGGATTAATCCATAAAGAAGTTCTTTATTTCTTTTACGATGGTTTGTCTTGGTCATAAACAGTGAGGTTGAGATGCCTTTGAAATGCAGTGGTCACTCTATCGATTGGTTATAATTGCCGGTCGGCCAGTCTCCATCCCAAGCGAGTGGCAATTGAATTACAATGATTAAGAGAATTAGATCCAGACATCTGATACAAAGTCTTAACACCTCTTTGTATATTATTACAATGGAGATATGATGAAAGGAAATGTTGATTAGGGTCACTCAGTGTCACAAAGATTAATATGGGTCATCACCTCAATTTGAATAAATGAAAGATGATGTTGTGTTTCCATTATCTCAACATTTCCAATAATTTCTATTCCCTTTCCCATCTAAACTACATTTGTGGTACTCAACCCTGTCTTGTATTGTCATGGGCCTTGCTTAAGCAAATGTGAAGAATGGGACATTGTAGTAAAGTAGAATTGATCACTCATGTTATCAAAGGGGATATATTTGAGTGATTGAATAATCTGTGATTGTAGGAGTTGTCTATCTTCAAGTAGCTTCACTCAACCCTCATGTAAACAGTTCTCATATATGTCCTAATTTGATTTCTCCATATCTCAGAATGCAAATAATGCAATAGACATTTGATGACTCATGGTGAAAAACAAAAGGAATTCAATTTGTAATTGGTCTTCAATGCCAATTCTACTTAATAAAATCTAAGTTTGTCTCGTTAATGAATGAATCACAAGACAGGAAGCTCATGTTAGAATATGTCATATTTGACTATACTTCAGGATGAGTGAAAAGATACAGTCAAAGGAAGGAAGAAACCAGGAAGGAGGATGGAAATGACAATGATGTCTTCCATTTCTTATTTTGATTCACGATGCAGTCTTGGAAGACTTGATCTCATATAGATGTCATCATGAACATCCATTATTATGACATAAATTTCAAAATCCTCTTGGCTGGTGATTTGAACGTATACTTTGCTTGTCAGAGTGAGGGGATTTTATAAACAGCGATGAGGCTTCAAGTTTAAGACGGTGTTCAGTCCTGCATAACATCAAAAGGTTAAGAAAACCATCTGCAAATGGCAGATAAACAGAAGACACTTTGAGGAAGTTTCTTGGTAATAATATTGACCATAACTCTTTGTAGAAGTAATATCCATAGTGTATCCTTGTCCTGAACTACCTTCTTAAAGAGGTACAAAATATATGTTTTTTTAAGACTGCTTTACAATCTGAACATAAATTTGCTGTTTTCTCTCTTTACTGTAACTGCAGAAAGAGAATGAAGCATGATGATGCTCTTTTTTCTTTTGTAGCCGATCTATATGGGAAAGTTCCAGTTACCAGAGATACTAAAAATGCAAGGGAACATATAGAAAGGATCAAATGCAAAGGGCACAAGAGCACTGACTTATTTTTGAACCAATGACCTGCCTGTTTAAGGACAACTGCTTTAAATTCTTTTTGCAACCTCATTGTTGGTTTACCCTAAAAAGCTTGATGGATTTGATGGTCAGTGAGATTCTACATATTTCACTTTTTTTTTTTTTTTTTTTTTTGGGGGGGGGGGCAAAATCTTCCTTTAACAAGAATTACAAGAAGACATGGCACATCATGGTGAGAAATCACACTGGAACTGCTGCTATCTGGCAGGGCCATTAGCACAGGAAGGAGAAACCTACAACAAAGTGATAAGGGAGATGCTCGTTAATGAAGAGCACTTAATTAGACTCCACTCCTCTACCTTTTCCAATGCCCTGCTTTTCTTATTCCCAGATGTCATAGCGATGATGCTGCTGCTCCTCCCGTAAGTTGCAACATCCAGATGTTTCCTCTCTTCCTGCTAATGAATTTGGATAACTGGATTTCATTACTGTAAAATCCCAAGTCCCAAGTGCTAGCTGGTGAAGGATAGCAGTCCTGGAGATGGCATCATCTTTTATCGCCTTCCGTCTCAGCTGATAATGCAATGACATGATGGTCTCAGTGTTGTCTTAGCTTGCAGCATGCGCTAATCTGTGGGCTTCTTTTTGTAAGGTTCATTGTTTTGTCAGAGGTAATAATGTTGAACATTCTCAATTAAATAAAATGTAAACCTTGAAATCCTGAAGCCTATGTATAGTGCGCAAGGTGATAAAGAAGTTGATGGCTGTGAAATAGTTTGAAAATATGCAGCATTGATTGTATTTACGTTAAAAATTTTGTGATGGTGGATGCTTATATACACTGGGATTTTATATCCGTATTGATTACAGTTAACTTTGCCTACGTCGAATAAGTTGGGACCACAAAAAATAACACATGTTTTGCATAGTTTGGTCAAAAAAAAAAATTGATTCGACTTAGGGAAAGTTCGACTTACACCACTTCGAGTAATGCAGAGTTAATTGTATATTCTTATATTTATATGTATTCTGTCTTCTTCTTGGATATTTCATTATTAAATACCAGTAATTATTTGTATTGTGTTTCATTTTTCCTGAAGGCTGTATGTTATTCTAGCAAATGTTTACCCAAATCTTTTATTCTGAAAGAACAGTAACACTCTGCAATTTGCATGAAATTGATAGTAATGTTTGTAAGGCTTTTTTTACTATATATTCAGACCAATAGCAAAGAAAAAGAAATAATGATATTTAGTCTTCCAGTTAGTTTCATTTTCATTTTTTGCATTATATTCTAGATGCAATCTTGTTTTGATGTTGTTCACTCTAAGCAGTATCCAGTAGGGACCAGGTGCAGACATGAAAACCTAATTTGCCCCATGTTGATGCTCCATACAGACGACTGAACCCCCAATTTCAGTTTGTGCATTTCACTGCACAAGCGCCTGCCTTTTTTGTGGTCATCACAAAGTGACATTAATGACAGAGCCTTCCAAGGCCGCTATGTTTATGTGACTCTTTAGCTTCGCTAAGATGCTGTAGGCAATTATGATTTTTGTCTCCTTTTCTTTCTTTACACTGGTAGACTGGTGTTTCAGTAGAAGAGAATTGAGAGTCACAACACAAGTGTTGTCCCGACAGATTGCAGGGGTGGGAGCCGGCAGAGAAGTTTGAAAAGGAGAGAAAACAACCAGGTTTTGAATAAAATCCAGACCACTTGACAAACACTTTAGGGTGAAGAGGGCCTTTTCCTTTGTAGGGTCTCGGTAAACCCGCTCTCTCCAACTCGACTGGCTAATTATAACCCCAATCAACATTCTTGGCCATTTGGGAAGGAAGATGGTAATCTATCCTTGATTTCAGTCTTTCTTTACCCCGCCCCCCCAAATATATATATATATATATATATATATATATATATATATATATATATATATATATATATATATATATATATATATATATATATATATATATATATATATATATATATAAAATTCAAAAATGTATCTTTGTGTAATTGAAGGACTGTTACATGGAATATCTAAAAGATGTGCACATACCAATGAACATTACCTGAATTTAGAGGTATATAATGTAAATACAAATTCAGAAAAATAAGTCTGAGGGCAATGTGCCCTAGTTATCTAGAAAAAAGCATACAAAAGCAAAACAGTGTGAAGGAAGAATGATCCACCATAATTTGTGACTTCAGGTTATTATGCATAAAATAGTTTGGCTTAAAAATAGCCCTTGTGAATAAATTGTCAATTTTACTCACAGAAAACTGTAAATCCATGTTCATAAATTTGATTCAGAACAAGATGTTTCTGACTTTCTGTATTATGAGCCATTTTATGCGATGCCTCTGTCATTCTATTTTTGCATAGTGTAAAAGTAATTAATAGTGAAGTTGCTGGAATTTTATGATAATAAATAATTATTAGGTCATATCTATATATTTCAATTAAAAATGTAAATTTGTAGATATCTGTGGATCAAAATAATATATACAAACTGAAACTTGACTGCTCATGAAACCTTTCAAAAGTGTGTTTAGTTCAAAAGAAATTGTAAAAAAATTTCCTTCCAAAGGATGAATCTTAATCACTCATATAAGTGTGTTTGACATTTATGAACAACAACGTACAATGGTCTGCTTATCCTTTGTGTGCTGCCAAGTGTTGTTGATAGTCCTGCGTTGGCAACCCCCTTAAAATACCATGAATGTTTATAGAGATTGGATGTAAGATCAAGACAACAATTGCTCAGATTTGGAAGACCCGTGGTAGTAATACTATTCCATTGCTGTAGACAACTAGTTTTAATGGGGTCGAGATGCGGAAGATCTTATCTTCAAAGTGGATCTGTGGCCGTGTTCACATTTGGGATCCTCAAATTCATGTCATCCTAAAATTAAGGTTCATGGGTTTGTAAAGCTCACATTAGGTGGGTCTCCATCAGCCCGAGTTTGCTCAAGCTCGAGATTGTAGCCCGATCAGCGCTTCTCGAGAAAAAAGTCCGAGTTTGAAAAACCCCGTCTCCATCAGCCCGAGTCGAGCGATTCCCTCTCGTTCTTGGAATAAACTCGAGCTTCAGAGCATGCGCACTTCGAAGATGGAAAATTGAAAAAAATATATAGGATAATTGAAGAGAAAAGAGCAAAGAAATACATAAGGAAAAGATCAAAAGAGAGAAGGAAAAAAAAAAGAAATACATAAGAATAGAAATAAGAATAGATCATTGGGAAAACAAAGAAATATATAAGGAGCAAAAGGAGAGAAAGAAAAACAAAGTAATACATAAGAAAGAATGAAATACATAAGGAAAAAATAAAATAGAAAAACAAAGAAATATATAAGGAAATATGAACAAAACTGGATAGAAAGAGGAACAAAGAAACACATAAGAATATAAAGAAGAATAAATAATGGGGAAAAAAAAAGAAATACATAAGGAGAAAAAAATAGAAGGAAAAACAAAGAAATACATAAGGAAACAGATAAAATAGAAAGAAAAACAAAGAAATACATAAGGAAACAGATAAAATAGAAAGAAAAACAAAGAAATACATAAGGAAACAGATAAAATAGAAAGAAAAACAAAGAAATACATAAGGAAATATAAAGAGAAGAGGACAGAAAAAACAAAGAAATACATAAAGAAAAGAGGATAGCAAGATCGAAGAACAGAAAATGGGGAAAACAAAGAAATACATAAGGAAAAGATAAAGATAGAGAAGGAAAACATAGAAATATAAAGGGAAGAGGGTAAAAAAGAAGAACAAAGAAATACATATGAATAGATAGAAGAGTAGACAACAGGAAAACAAAGAAATACAAAAGGAAAGGATAAAAAGATAGAAGAAAACAAAGAAATATATAAAGAATCATAAAGAAAAGAGGATAACAAGAAGAACAAAGAAATACATAAGAAATTAAAGAAGAATAAAAAATTGGGAAAACAAAGAAATACATAAGGAAAAAGATAAAATAGAAAGAAAAATAAAGAAATACATATGAAGAGAAGAGGAGAGAAAGAAGAACAAAGAAATACATTAGAATAGAAAAAAGGAATAAATAATGGGGAAAACAAAGAAATATATAAGGAGAAAAAAGAGAGAAGGAAAAATAAAGTAATATATAAGAAACAAAGAAATACATGAGGAAAAAGATAGAATAGAAAGAAAAATAAAGAAATACATAAGGAAATATAAAGAGAAGAGGACAGAAAGAACAAAGAAATACATAAACAAAGAAAAGAGGATAGCAAGATCGAAGAACAGAAAATGGGAAAAACGAAGAAATACATAAGGAAAAGACAAAAAGAGAGAAGAAAAGCAAGAAATATATAAAGAAAATAGGATAGCAAGAAGAACAAAGAAATACATAAGAACAGAAAGAAGAATAAAAAATGGGGAAAACAAAGAAATACATAAGGAGAAAAAAAGAAAGAAGGAAAAACAAAGAAATACATAAGGAAAAGGTGGAAAGAGAGAAGAAAATCAAGAAATACATAAGGAAAATAACATTTCTAGGATTGGTGTCATGAATAAATTAACCTGAGTCAAAACCCGAGTGTGTCTTCACCTGTGAATTAGCGGGCTAATTCGCCAAATAGCGCGCTATTTCACAAAAAAACCCGAGTTGACTTAGGCTCCTAGCTCGAGCTAGAAACCCACGAAATAGCCAGCTAATTGCGTCTTCATTACAAACTAGCTCGAGCTAGTTCTGATCGGGTTAGTTTGCCGGATCAGAATTAGTGGGCTATTTTGGAAACTCGGGCTGATGAAGACGGGCCTATTGTACAATTGTCCTCTTCTTTCTGATGAAGAAAATACCCTCTGAAATCGAGATTTCTGCTGAATATTTCGGGCATATTAAGTAGGGATAATTTAGTATTTGTTGTGCTCTTAATCCAATATAGTGCATGATAGACCATGCACTATTTATATAATATATGTAATATGCATTGTATATAAACTTGAAGATAAATTTGAAAAAGAAAAACTTCAAGGGACTACTGTTAGAGGTCAAATTTATGAAGATCACCAATTGACAGCTTATAAAGGGGAACAAAACTTTCCATTTTTGTCATGTATGTTTGGTATAAAAACAAACTGGTAAACTGGTACTTCCACATCTTGTTAAGATATTTCATGAAAATCTTGATTTGATACGCACAAAAAGATTGCTTTTTGCACACAATTTTTTTTGTTTGAATAGGAGAACCTCCATGTCTGGAAGTAGGAAGATAATGTATTTGAAGACTAAATAATTTTTTATTCATGTTTAGGGAATATTATGCTGAGTATTGCCAGTGCATTTAGCTGTAAGCTACTTTAGCTAAGCTGGTAATGGGATAAAGAATGAGGCATACGGAAGATGGGGAGGAGGAGACTTCTCAGTCATGAGATATCTAGTGCCATTTACATTTGGCTATAATTTTAGAAGATTAATTTTGTTTTGTACATAGTCAGTGGCAACATCTGGCTATTACCCTATATTTGGATAGGAAGGCAACATAAAACAAAAGTTATAAAAATATGATCTTGACCTAGCTTAGCTTGTAGGATTATACACTTGTATGAATGACATGAAAATGTCAGACATTGAGACCATTTCCTGATCTATTACATGCATTTAGAGATTGGGGATGCTTTAATAAAATTGGATATTGGATACACACGGGACAGCATGAAAATGGTTAGGGGTGAAGATACATTTGTGAAAGGAATGATTTACAGGGATTACTGCAGTTTGAAACAATTCTCTCCTCTCCAATCTCCCTATAGCAGTATAGGTCCATGTAATTTAATCAGTGTGGTGTGGTGTGATGTGTGTAGAAATGCATCAGTCCCAAGTTCAGATTGGTAGCAGTGTTGACAGTCATCCATAATTGTTGTACTATCTGCTCTGGTAGGTAAGGGGAATGGGAAAGGAAGAAGGAGGAGGGGGGTTGTCTCAAATCCATGACAATACAAGCAGAATTTGTTACATTTTGAAAATGCTGCAAGTCTGATCTGAAATTTAGCTTTGAGAATAGGTCCAGTTTATAATGCAGGTATGTAAGTTTTTTTACATGTGAATTGTGCTTTTCCCCCATTTTTGTCGAAGTGACTCTATATCAGGGTAGCTTATTAGATGTGATTTTATTACGTCTCACATTGTAGGCTTGATTGTGCTATGCTTTCAGCATTGTCCAGTTATCTTGTCAATACAAACAATGCCCATTCAGATTCTTGATGTATTTACCCATGTATTGACATTCTAGAATGGATTATAATCTTTTGATTGAAGAAGGACACACCTATAGAAGGATAATTGACTTGGCCTTAATCAGGGGAGGTGATCTCCATTATCTAAGTTATTAAGTCATGACATCACTGTAGATGTTGGTGATATGACTACATGCAAGTATCATCACAGGTCATCATCTTCCATCATCTTTTCTCTGGAAGAAAAAAAAACACATTTGAAACATTGTCTGTTGCCTGTCTTTACTGTGCTTTGCAGTATGGCAAGTGCTGGTAAAAGGCCTTCAAAAGCATTAATATTCAAGTTTTAAATTGATAGATGTTAAAGGGAGCCACCGCTCGATATCCATGTACGTTCAATTTCATTCGCTTGCCCCTATTGCAAGGCCGTGCATAACAACAATCTTGGAGCAGCGAACAAAATTGCCGTCGAGGGTGGGGTAGTTTGTCAGTTGGGTTGTTCAGTTCGTCTTTCTTCGGTCGAATTTTTTTCACTGAGCAAGGTCGCCCGTATCACTGCAATTGCGTGCTCGTTACCGAAGATGTATGGAGATTCCTGAATATTACCCGAGCCGGGCCAAGCTCCAAAACACCACGACTGGCGACTTTTCGGTCCCTTTAAGGTCTGCAATGACAGAGACATCAATTATTGGTTGTATAAATAAAGTCATTAAACATAGTTCCAAAGGCTGTACAGGTGATGAACAATATATCATTCTTCCAAGATTGCATTTAAATGTAAACTAGATTGAATATCATTGTATCAGCTTTAGTCATTGGTTTGAATCCTTCATGCTGATGTCAAACTTAAAGTGGCACAGATGCTACCTTGAAGAAGTAAACATTTATTTGTTCTTTGGATTGATCACAAATGCTCTGTCAGTTCTCTGAGAGGTTGTTTTCTTTAAGAGCTTAAATAAGTGTGAAGGTAAACCATTCTTTAAGTAAGTGCTCAGGAACAAATCAATAAGATTAATTTCTGGTATAGATTTTCTATTACAAGCTAATGGGAGTTCTTATACACCCTAGGGAGTCAGGAGAAAAGTTATTGATTTCTACTTACATTGTAGAACCATGAATATAAGCTTACCATGTTTTCAAGAAACCCAATTTATAGATACAGTTTGAACATTGTTACTTTCTTTCTCTTCCAGTTGGAACATTTTGAAGTCCTCTTGCCAAAATCATGTCTTTTATGAAAAGATATTAATCCCTGTGCTTCCACTCTATTGTGGAAAGAAAGTTAAAAAAAAATCCTATTGTAATGAAGATAGATTGGTCTCTAACCTTGGAGAGAATGTTTAAGTTTGTTTGCTCTTACTTTGCTCTTAAATACACGTACAGTATGAAAAGTAATTTTCCGGTGACCTAGAATATATTTTGTGTCACTTGGGAGAGTCCATTACCCATCTAACTACCACTGGGAATCCATTTCAGACAAATAATGACCGTTAACTGGCCATTTACTTTGACATTTAAAATCTACAAAAGAAACTCCATGAAATCTGAGTCTAAAAAGTTGTTTTTCTTCAGACTTTCAAATGCAAGATGTAACCATTCATTTCTTAGAATGACAGCTGAGGTGCTTCTGAATATTTTGTTAAAAAATGAAGATAAATAGAATGTTACTGTGTAATTAACATTGATAAACAATTACCCAGAGCAGATTTCTACTGATCATCTTTTGATGAAGAGTACATTTATTTGAATTCTTCAGTTGTAAAAAGAGTTTATTTTTAATCGTAACCTTTTCAAAATCAATTTAGGAAAAGAAGTATGAAAATTCATCAAATTTGAAGTGATATTAGAAATTGTGTATTTCTCATCGAACACAGCTCCTAAATATCTAGTAAGTTTTAGTGAAGATGAATACTTTTATATTTATTTTTTAAAAACCAAATCCAAAATGGTAGAGTAGGTCACTAGGTTGATGGAATGTCGCTTTTTTTACTGTGATTTACCAGTTATAAATCAATAAAGACCCAGTGTGTTAATTGTCCAATTAGCAAACTTTATTTTGATTGTAAACAACAGCATGCCATATACTTTATGACATACATGACCACTTGGAGTTTGACAGTTACTGCATTTGTGAAGTCATGCCTTTTCCTGATATATTTTGCTCTATAAAATGAGTTTATACCCTTCTGGCTTTTCAAAGATTATACATTCTAATTTCATTATAATTAGAGTATTTACAATTTGCTTTTAATCAGTAACCTTTCAAATCTGAAGTGGTTCTGCAAATATGCCACCTAATTATCCTGCAATAATGTAACAATAAAAGCTAAGGCATCCAGGGTCCTTCAGTACCTTAACACTAATCCTTAATCACTTTATAATGGTAGAAATCTTTCACTGAAATAAAATAAGCATTATTAAGTGAAATAAAGAAGTAAGAAGCTGTTTTGTTTGTGTGTTTGATGTGCATGTTTGTAAGACCATGCATTTTACTACTTAGTTCATCTTATTCCATCAGAGAAGATGCGCTTATCTCTTCTTATTGATAAGAAATGTCTAAGATCTTTGTAATCCAGTAACCCCTCCTTAAGTAAGAACAACGTTGCCATTTTATTTGGAAAGAATAGAAGAAAATCCTCTTTCAGTCGAATTAGTGGGAGAGGTTAACGTAATTGAAACTTAGGAGAAAATGCTGTAGGATATGATGGATTCTCAGTGAATTTTATCTATTCATATTTACAAATGTACTTTTTATTGATCAAGATTTGTGTTATCTTCCTTTATTATTTATAAATAATTCATTATTATTTATTTGTAGTTCAGCAAAGTCCCTGTAAGCATTTATTTTGAAAACATGTATTTTCCCCTTGATTTAAAAAAGCTTGGAGAACTGTTCCTTGCCAACAGTTCTCTTTTCAGAATTATCCATTCCTCATATATGGTGACATCTCAATAGCATCTGCTTATGTGCTTTAGGCGCTTTTTTAAATATGTATTTTGAAGTTTAGATGAGAGATGAATTCTGTGCTACAGTTTCTTAAATATATCAAGGTTATCTATAAAATACATCTCAGAATCTAAACAGGAAAACAAAGTGCATTTAAATATACATACAGTAGGAAAATGTTATTTACAAGCTCTGTGGAGGGTTGAATGAAAATTCAAAAGCTTGCAAAGAAAGGAATATTTTCTTGAGAACGAAACAAACCCAACACACCTGCATACTGTTCAGAGAATATGAAGAAAAAAGTAACTTATCGATAGGTGTCTGTCTGTGAGTTTTCTGCTCAACTGAGCACATCATTCTGTTGGTGGGACTAAAGCGCATTATAGGTCCATTCAGGGCAAGTTTCAGCCGGTAACTTTGTGCACTTTATTTTGATGCATGTTTATTCCCTGCCTCTGTTAGCCTTTTTCAACTTCTTATTTCGCTTGAGCTGTACAGGTAAGAATTGGCATTGTTCCACATTCGGCATTCTCTTTTGGAATGAAATGAAACATGAAAATCGTGGCAATCCCATCATACACCTTTGTGCGTGTGAAGTCTGGTGTTTTCAATACAGGAGTCATCACCCTGTAACCAAAGACAGGGTTACAGACCTACTTTGTTTGGGATTACCATTTTATGGAATTTCCCATGTGATTTTGATTTTATTAAAGAAGGGGAAGATTACAAAAATAAGAAAAAAGTAAGAATTTAGGAGTATTTAGGCATTCTAACACAAGATGATAGCTGATCATGTATAATCTCCCTCTTTTTTCTCCAGAAAAGTGAGAAAGCCTCGAAGTACAGAGATAATATTCCTTCTAATAAATAGTTTTCAAAGTTTTTTTTTTAAAAGTAAATGTAACAACACGTTCCAAAATATTGAATCAATAGCTAAGAAAGCTTATATTCAGTTGAGCATGTCTGACATAGTACAATGCCTTTTATTTAATCATTCAACTATTGTATAATTATTGATTGCTTGAATTGTGGTGTAGACAGCTTAAATAAATCTGAATTTCATGATCTTATATCTGTGATTTCTCTTGCAGAATTGACAAGTTCTGCATGTTTGCATTGGTTAAACCTGTTGTTTAATGTGACATTGTGTGGATGTTTCCATCTGAGTTTTGTTATTTGGGTGGCGCTGAAGGTAAACATAGTCTTACAGGTGTTCATCTGGGAAAGGAGCTTGGCGGAACTTCTCACTGATTCAGACCCAACAATGCTGCACAAATTCTTCACACCTTTCTTTAGAAATCACACCTGAGTTTCTGCTCAGCTTTCAGGCAGAAACACTGTGATTAATCCATTGCTTTCTCCTTTTCGGTTGCACTTTGCAATAAGTCAGGTGATAACATGCAGGATGGTTCGTTTACAAAATACTCAATAGATGGCAAATGCCGATCTCGACGTGTGGTCGGCTTCTCCCGTGAGGGCGACTCCTTGTCTGTTTTTCTCGTCGCACACCTGCATTTCCAGCTTTCCTCAGTCTCTTTGCCTGTTTTGCTTTGCAGATTTTACACACGAGCAACATCAAAGCGCAGGCAATTTTCAGTGTTTTATTGTACCCACATTGGGGTTAATGATGGGTGCTGGTGTTTAGAATGAGTACCAACAGGGGGCCCCAACTGCTCCTCTGTTGCTCGCAAAAAGCGGAAGGAGGTGGTGTGATTTTTCATAAACCCAAATGGAGTTCAAAACATCAGAGTGTCAATCACACGTCTATTTATTGGCATGTGCCAAATTGGGCCGCTTTTTCAGCCAATAGATGCATTATTTGATATTTTACTTACAGATGGAGGGACATCTTTGGACTGTATTGTCGCTCAATCGACTCACTGTACTTTTGAACTTTTATCTAATTGTGTCAAATACTCGTTGCCTAAAGAGATTTGATTGGGTGAAAATCAATGAACCCTAAGACCCCGTTCTCACTCACTTTGAAAGTGGACTTTTGGAGCGGTCTATCTAAGACCCGTTCCTCAGGAACGGTTCTTAGGTGAGTGTGAACGGTCAAAGTGGTCCAGGAAGTGGTCTTCTGGACCGCTCCAGAAGACCACCTCGGGGAGGTGGTCTTGAGGAACGGGTCTTATTAAGAGCGGTATGGACCGCTCTAAACGTGCAATGTGAACGAAAGCGTACTTCAACCGGAAGTGAGCCAGTGACGTTCCGCGCACAAAACAAAGCAAAAGCAATCGATCGGGCAGCCGGCAGGCACGCTACGGTACATCAGTTTGTATTCCGCGCGAAAAATTTGACCCGCTGAACTGAACTGCCATAGCAACAAGGCCACTTTGAATCGTGGAGCGGTTTGAGCGAGAAAAACTGCTCGGAGTGTGAACGCTAGCAAACCATTCCTCAAGACCCGTTCCTCTGGAGCGGTCTAACTAAGACCACTTTCAAAAGTGAGTGAGAACGGGGTCTAAATCAATACTTTAGTAGCCATGCGTGATGTGTGAAGTACCTTGAAGAAACTTGTCTCTGATTTTAAGGATATGAACAAAATACCAATTAAATTCTTAGCTTCTTTACTGGTGATGCAACCAATTCAAACAAAATAATATGTAGGTTATCTAATAGGCAGAGACTTTGTTGTATTTTTAGCTGTTTTTTTTTACCTTCTCCTTTATTAAGCTTGTGAAAGAAATTGTTATAGAATGGTGATAGCTACAAATATCTACAATGTCAGTCCTTTGTCAAATTTATACAATAATTAGACCCAAGTTGTTAATCTTTTTGTAATTCCCCCTCCATAGGTCTACATCAAACATATATGATCCTTCTCAAGTCCCTAATTAAACCGTGAACTATAATCAAGTTCAGTAAACTCATAATTTTCTCAAATACATCAATTCTCTCAAACAAAGATATATTTAATAATAAAGGGGCCCTTCTCATATATTGTCAGCGTCTTTGACCGTTGATAAGAAAGTCTGATTCTGTTTATGCAAAATTGGTTTGTGAGATAGCGGCAGGTCCTTTGATGGCAGAGCCAGGAACGTTTTTGTTTGATGTTCTCTCATTTAGTATTTGTCAGAGCCCAAGTGCTAGACTGCCAAATTAAAGCTGGCATTATTTTGCTTGTTTAGACCTAGACTGGCTAAATCAAACTCTGATTGTGTTTACCAGGGAGCCAGGCATATCTATGGAACGTGTTCTTTATCACAAGTCTTTTGTTTTAACAAGTTCTCTTTGGATGTTCTCTTTGATCAGTAACCAGGTGAATAAATTCTTGTCAACTTGATAATTGACTCCACCATTGAACAGAACACAGAGGATTCAAATAAATATATATATATATATATATATATATATATATATATATATATATATATATATATAGCGAGAGAGGTGTGGATGTGTGTACCAATCGGTTGAACCATGTTAGATTTAGATATGTGAAGAGAGAATAATGGTACAGAATGAAGCAGGTCACTCAGTGTATTTGCAAGCTTTCGGCTCCTGGCCTTCTTCAAGTTTATTTGCTAAATCAAACAGGATGAAACAAATAATAATAATAAGCAACTTAACAAAACTAAAGACAACAGAACAGAACTATCATAAATCTGGCAACATAAATCAACAGGAGTAATTATAAATGAAATTGAAAAGATGTTACTCACCAAAACAAAACTAAAGACAACATATATATATATATATATATATATATATATATATATGAAATTTGTAACCTGTAACAAAAAGGATTCAACAAATTACATGTGAATTTTTTGTTTTATAGTAATTGCAGTTCTGCTTTTCATAATTGCAGATTATATGTTATATTTTACACTCTGCACAATTTCATTGGCCAATATTCATGGTTTATTATTGTTTATGGTTAATTCTACATGTAAATCTCCATGGAAATTTTTTTATCATATTTCTATATATGGTTTGCTCATTGTCATGGTAGGACTTTGTACATACATGTATAAGCAATGAAAGCAGGCAATAGAATTAGAACCTTAAAGTGTGATGGGTGACGATTGTCTGTTGTACAGTGAAATATAAACAAATTAGATGCGGAAGATCTTCTAATTTTACTCACCAGTGAATGGATGTAATATTTACATTGGTAGGATGGGAATCCAGTATGCATCCACCCCAGTTTTTTCTGAAACCTGATATATTGACCAAGCGGATGTGCTTGGAATATAGCGCTTCTCATATTTCTATACAGCAAGCCGGTTTGGGGAATGGCTAGCGAGATGAGTACGCTTTCTCATCTGTCTTAGCGTGGCTTGGACTGTGTACATCGCCACCGATGCCCATTGTTCTGGTGGGTCAAGAACCTTGGCGTAGTGACTTCATGCCCGTGTCGGACAGGGCAACGTGATGGTAGTTGGTGGAGGGATGGGCGCAATGGTGACTAGCTGTAAACAAAGCCGTCGTCTACATTACATTGAACATTTACGATTTGGGGATCTTCTTTGCCTAATGCATATTCATGGTATCCTCTGTGTTTATGAAATGTGCGAATGAATTTGAGATTTATTTCAGCTTTGCAGTTTTCCATTCATTGCCTGTGGTCGGCTATGCATAGTAGTTGATATGTTTTTTGAGAATTTTAGCCATAATTTTGTATTTAACATTGATACATCTATTGTAGGTGCAATTTGTCAGAAAATGGCATGTGTATAGGCAGTGACTTTAGAGGTTCCTGGTTATGAATCATGTGATAAATAAGCATGTTAGAATAAATGTTTAGGGTGAATAAATTAAAATAACTTTTATTTTTAAAGTCGTGTATTTTTTTTAAAAAGTCAGTTGAAAACAGTAAGTCATCAACTACTTTTTATCGAAATAACGTTCAAAAGCACTATCAATCATGTTCTATTATGATAAATTACATTCTGACATAATGATTCCTTTGTGAAAAATAAGCTTGTGAAACACCCTTCGTATAATGTCAATGACCATATTCTCTCCATTCATGTGAGAGTCCAAATGCCATTTACTTTGGAGGTTTGGTGTAAAGTAAAACAGAATTTATGATTTGTATCTTTGCTATCCTAAACTGACACCAATTCAAAATTCATGAATAGCATCTCTATGACAGAATATATTAAATGTCAGAATGTTTGCTGACATGCAATATCAGCTTCCATGCTATCTACGGCAATGATCTCGTTCTCTTCTTCTCAGCTCTTTTATCCCCCTCGTGCTGGGACCGATGTTCTTCTTTTTTGGTGTAGCCGCTTCCCTATTCAACCACTTCTGACTCTAGCTTGCCGACCCCTTGGGGTAGCCCAGAATGTAACTAATGAGAAAAATGAGAAGTGATCAATTAGGAGGGGATTTCTTCCCCGCCCGTAACAAAGCACCCAAAATGGGTGCCCTTTTTCTCGGCTGCCCCTCAATCGCCATGGTAGTTTGATACTTCTTGGTGAGTCAGAGCCTCGTAATTGGTCGCTTTAGTCTTTCTATGCTCTCATTCCCCTCTATCTGCATCCACTCTCTCCTCCTCTATCTTCCCACCCCTTCTCCTTTTATCCACATCTTCTCTGTTTTTCATTGTCTCTCTTTATCCATGACCTTATTATCTTGGGTGTCTCTGTGTCTCTCAAGGCATTCAATCTGCTCCCTGTATCAGGGTGATAATTGCCTGAGACAAAGGATGTTTGCCACTTCAACGCCTCTCTACCAGTAGAACCCCCCCAAAACCCATACTGGTTTTCTTCAAGAGTATGGGGTGGTTACTCCAATTTGCTTGTTGATATACAAGAGGCAGAGTGATACTTGGAACTGTGAATCATGCCTCTTTCACACATTTTTCCCCATTCTTCCAGCCCAAGTCTCCCCATTTCCCCCTCTTTTTGGGGTAGTTTTTAAAGCTTTTTTTTTCACAGAGCAATGCCTGCCAATCAGCAGCTCTCTAGTGAAAAGAATTAAACCACAAAGTGCAGACTAAAGAACCTAGACAAACATTTTCCTCCTACCACTGAACGAGAGGTCATGACCTAATGTTGGCAAGCCATTTAAATTTTGTTATTCCATCTTGTCTGCGGACACTGTCCCTCGCCCCCTTTCAAATCCACCCCTTGCCTGGATGAAATAAGAAGGACCATTTGTGTGTAGATTGGTATCGTCACCAGCTAGCTTTTTGAGTATTCATGAATGAAATGGCCTGAGAGGGCTCTTCACTCGGCCTGTGTGCTTGAACATGAATTAATGCATACATTTATCCTCCTCACCTCATGTTAGTTCAACACGCCTTGGATGGTGCACAAGTGCCCCGTTTATGGTAAATAGAGTACTTGGACAATTGCCATCTGAAATCTGTGAACGACACGCATTCATATGTATTTTCATCCACTTTTCGATATTGATAATAGTTTCCTGGAGAGGGAGAGAGAAAAAAATGCCCAGCTTTTATTATTTCAAATTTATTTGCCTTACTTAGGCAAACATATGGTACCTGATGAAACAGAGACATACATGTACATCATAATTAATAGTGAACTATTTCAGAGTAACCGTTGAAATAAATATTTGTTCCCCCTTTTTGGGAGTAAAATTTGAGGACTACACCCTTTCATCTCCATGACTCCTTTCTAATCGTCATAATCATAAAGACCTTCTGTTTGCATCTTCTTGACTTTTAATCTCCAAGTCTTGACAGAGAGGGCTTCCTCTGGCTCTCTGATGAAGACTCTGTAAAAGGTACTTAATTGATTATATTCTTCTTGTTAGCATAAAAGTGTTTTTATTGTGTTGTGGGTCTTGTTATTTCATTAAACTGCATTGCTCTTGTGCAATTTTTCAAATATTCATTACAACAAACACCACTATCATCCTCAGAAGATCTTGCCTTTGATACAATAAACATGAAAGACATTGTAACTCCTTCTGGAAAATAGTTTTTGCGGAAATAGAATTTTTTTGATGTCTGATAGAAATACTCCCTTTTATTTCATAAGATGATGACTCAAAATATTGAGAAATGTCAAAAGATTTAGGCCAGACTTATGATGACTTGATGATGAAAGACATTAATTCCCTTTCCTTTTGCAAATGATATTGTTAATGTTCAGACAATGGGGCTCCCATTATACTGCAAATACATTATGGAGAGTGATAAGGAAAACAGAAAATGGAACATAAGTAAAATTAGAATGGCATATGGAGGAGATGATTTTTACATTAGCCTGATTCATTAGGAGGTGGAAAAGAGATGATGAAATCAATGGAAGAGCTTTCTTCTTTCATTCAGAACATCTCAGTGATTGATGGATTCTGCATGGGATGTGAGAGAGAGGGAGAGGATGCGTAGAGGGGGAAAGGAGGCTTGTAACAAGGGAAATTAGAATTATGATGTGGAGTAGAAGGAATAGAAAGAGATAAAAGTTGGGCTGGACTTGGGAACAAAATGGATGAAGTTAAGTATGATTTAAGTGGATGGGCATAAGGAAGAGTGGAATCCAAGGACGTTTTGGGGAGAGTTGATTTGAATGGAAAGATGAGGTTAAAGGAATGATAGGAGGAGAAGATGATGAGATGAAAGAAATTCTAACCAAAATATTTAGGAAAGAATGACATCTCGACATATTGTGCAAAAGTAGAAGGGAATCGATACAATGCCTTTTTCGTTGCCATTTCTGCTGAAATATGAAGTTGTGCCCGAGGCATGAGTGGTATTTGGAACAAAGGTGATAACATAACCCGTGCCATTCACCCCAAGGCTATATCACTTCTATGAGGCTCCAAGCAACTCTCTGTTTCCATCGTGTCGCTGAGCCCATTTAAATAATGCCATACGGACATGAAACAGATTTCTACTTGAATATGAATGAGTGCTTCATGTTCTCAAATATTTTCTCAGTTTAGTCGTGGATTGTGGGGACCGGGCACAAAAGGATAGAGGGCATAAATCGCCGATCCCTCGTGTCAATTGAGCTGGCCACGGTGTGGTCGTGCCAGACTTGAGCAGAACACTCAAACGTCCTAATTTCCACCATCGCCGAAGATCGTCGAGGTTGGGTTACAGATCACGGAGTAATCAAATCGGTGTGTTGTTGTCCCTGTGAATGGGTTACGTGTTTGAGTGTGCAATGGTATCCCCTGACTGGGTTCACACACCCCCTTCTCTATCTATCTACATTGCTCATTGATGAATATTAATCACATTTCAATCATACCCCCTTCATAGTTATAGTTTGATAATCAAATCAAGAACATCCACTCGCATACATGTAGCTTTTAATTCACACTTTGTTGAGATCAAAATCATGGATATGAATTAATTATATTGTCAGAAATGACAGGCATCCTTTGAAAATTACTGCTAATTTAACCAATTTTTCTTTTAAGAATTCTTTGTCTTTAGATCAAAATAATGGCTTCACTTTCTTGCTGTCTTTGTCAAAACATTCTGGATGTGAAGTCAGTGTATGATTTAATGTTCTTTCCAAAACCAGTGGCTCTTATTTAGTCCAGGTTTCCCTTTTTTAATATTGTATTTTGCCATGGAGTTTGGAGTTGGGTTCTGCCATAAGTGGATTGCTCTATTTCGCTGCGCCGAGTCGGATCATGAGGCGGGGGGAAGGAGGTTTGTTTAGTGAAACCAACCGACACATACACTGTGGCAATAATGTATCTCAAGTTGAAGGGAATATGGATTTCTGTATCAGGGATGATGATTCTTGGGTAGCCTGAGGGCAGTGAAACAGGGATTGGAAGAAAGCAAACTAATGTGAGTAACCCAAGAAAGCTAGCGGTCTAATGGCTTCCCACCAATTGTCACTCACCATTTGGTATATCTTCACTCTCTGATACATTTCATGCACGGTATTCTTCACGATGTTGTGGTCATGTTAGATGGAAGCAATTAAATACAAATTTTCCTATCAGGATTGGAAGAAGTTTGGCTTCTTAAAAGGAAACATTTTTTTTTTTTGATGAGTCCCTAGTTGTGAAAAGTAAGCAAAAAATATCTGATGTTTTGTGCTTTTTTTTGGAGATCTTCAAACAAGAGAAAAAAAATACCCTTATTCAGTACATGAAAGAAAAGAAAGAAGAAAAGAAACTGTTTGGCTACTTTTAGTATTTATTTGTTCATTATTAGTTAAAGAAATGATTATTAATTTTTGGTGTGTAATATTAGCTTTGCCAGTGAATACTCATGAAATCATTTGCAGTTAGCCCCATCCCTTCTCCTCCTCACTCAAGAATAGTGCACTGTAAAATGACCCATCATTTCATATCCATTTGGAATATGATTTTAGGCTTCATGCGTTCCTAGAATGTTTTAGAAGTGGGAAATTCAACTCCTAATGAAAAGAGAAAATTTGGTTGTGAAACTTAGGAGCTTGAAGAGGGAAATTCAAGACACAGGCGCAGCATGATGTTTTTCTCTTTGTGAAGGAAAGATGGTGTATTTGATTGTAATAGGTTTCCTGATCTCATTGTTAAAGGTTTATTTCTGTCCAATGTTTTTGTTTTTTTCGTTCTCGCTTGGTGTATGTTGATTACCGATGAGATGTTCATAAAATCTGATCGAGAGTGAATACAAGCTCTACAAAGTATTTCTAATGCCGTATCAGTTGCAATTTTTCACCAATATGATATTAATTTACTCTTTTTGTGGCCCTTTTTCTGATGATTCAGTATGCCTACATGAGGGAGATAGACTTTTCATGCCCAAACCCTCCAAATCTAACAAGTCCCCTAAACATCACTAATCATAAGAAGTTCTTAGTAGTGGTCAAAGTAGCTTGAGGGGTACTACAAATGACTCAACAAATACACTGTGTTTGATCAAATCTGCAGTTCACACTTACATAGATTGCTCCCTTTTCTTCTGTTTGGGCCGTAAGATGCTTTTTGGAAGCCGAATTCTTTGAGCGCGTTTACCCCCATTCAGCCCTGTGCATATTGTGCCCACAATGCCCAGCACAATGGGGGCAGGACACAGTCTGGAATGGGCTAAGTCCATGATAGGGGCGGCAAGATTCCAAACTCAACAAATAACTAAGAATGCTATAGGTAAAGCTCTTTCATTTGTTGGAAATTAAGATCTGATTTGGTTGAAAAAAGGGATTACATTACCAATAGAGATATAAAGCTGTGAAGTAAATAGAAATTTTGAGGTTTGTGGACTTTAAAATAGAGTTAAATGAGGCAGAAATAGACACAAATAAATGGGATTGTGCATGTAATGGAGAATTAGAGCTGGATTTCTTGTGTTTGAATAAGCTGTATTAATTCGAATATTGAATTGATAGGAAGGGGGATAAAAAATCTCACAAAATTAGTGAGGATATTGTACTTTGTGTGATATGGACAAAAAAAAAGAAAAGAAAAAGGACTTGATGATGAGCTTGTTTTTACCATTTGAATATGTTTTTGCTGATAATTGGAAATTGACATTGGATATTTGAATATGACCAAATCAGATCAATAAAGTTTGAAGAAGTAAATTGTTTTATTTTGGCTAAATATCAGAGAACTAATTTGGTAAAATGTATCTAAATTTTAATGAAAGAACACAATGTTATTTTTTACCCCAGAAACATTTATAGATTTGTATGCATACAGAAAGTATGGTTTTATCCTGCTGTATTATGTTTCCAGTTGATTAGTTAGTTAATTCATTTTTTAAAATGTGGTGTATGATGGAACATTGTCAGGTTTGTTTTAAATTTAGTATATTATATCATTATTAACTTAAACTCTATTTCTTCTTTCATTTCATGTGCTGTCTGGCCTCTCTCCTGCATCATCTCAACTTACAGGTAAGCAAATTGTTCATATAAAAACAATCCCACAAATTGTCTGTACAGAAGATAAGCTTCAGTCTGCTCTTTTTGTTGTGAAAATGAGCCTTGTTGAAATGATGACATGAATGCACTGTTTTGCCATCACATGGAGAGAGTTCTTCTCCCTGTAGGATGTTCATTTTTATTTATGGAATGATATAATTGATGGGAGGTGATAAATTCTGGTGGAATCTTGGGCTCCAGACTCTAGCAGCTGGCTCTCCTCCGGGAAATGTCTTCCACTCCAGGAGATGTCTTCTAAAGGGACGATGATGAAGAACAAGATGAGATGGGGTGAGAGAGTGATGTAGTTTGTACTACAGATTAAATCAATCTATATAATATATCTGTCTGTGGGACAGGAGTGTAAGATTCCGTAATAGAATGATGTGAGAAAAGGTCAAGGCATGGGGGTGAGAGAGTGGAGTGTTTTATACTCTTGAATGGAGGAGTGCATGTATGTTAGTTTGTGCTATTAGGAGAGTTATGTCAATGGGATAGAGTGACTAAAGGACTAAAGTAAGAAATATAAGACATGTGATGGCAAAACAGTGCATTCATGTCATCATTTCAACAAGGCTCATTTTCACAACAAAAAGAGCAGACTGAAACCTCTCATGTGATATTATGAGATAAAAATATGGTTTAGGAGAATGCGATGAAGATAATGAAAAGCTGTGGAGTGATATGGGTAAGTGTGAGAATAGTAGAATGATTTAAAAGAATGACAAGAAATAAAGTAGTTCTTGTACTTTGGGTAAAACGAATTCTAAATGAGTACAGAGGAGAGTTGAAAAGAAACCAAATTCCTGTGAAGAAATATCAGATACAAGTATTACAAATTTAAATGTAACTGAGATGTAAAGTACAGTCACTGTGATGTGTCAGTAAAATGAATTGAAGAGGTGTAAAGTTGTCGAGGTGTAGTGGATACGTCACCAGACTGTGGATCTCTTGGTTGGCGGTTTGAGTCCCGCTGTGGCACTAATGTCCTTTGGCAAGACATTAATCTACATTTACCACTCTCCACCCAGGTGTATTAAATGGGTATCTGGTAAGAATTTATTCCTTGAATGCTTTCAGCGCCTTTGGGCAGCTGGGCTAAAGCCAGGGTAATAATACTACTTTATCTACTATCAGTACATCCGACCACCTATCTGTTACAGTATGCTATTATATCCTATAATTGCCCATAACCGAACATAAAATTATTTCACAAATAGCCTACCATACACCGCCTCCGTCCCCCGGGTTGCCGTATGAAACCCGTCACCCGCCATGACACTTCCTCCTTCCTGTTCGCACCCTATACGAACAAGACGTTTTTTTGTGATTGCTCCCTAAATCCGTCGCCATCCGACGCAGATTACCAACAATCAGGCCAGTTCTTTCCATTTTCTATTCTTTTGATTGTTGTTTTAGGCTAGCAATTCGTTTTAGATACTTTGTATCGGCGGAAAAGGGGAAAATCAGGCTTTTGTTTCGGCTTTGTGCCGACTTCGTTTGAGTTGCGTTGCTTCACACACACTGTGTGTTGTATGCACCGCGGCTTCGGAGCGTGGCTTGTGCTGGCTCGATTCTCCCCTGTTCTGCTTTGCCTACCATTGTACGGCCTTCTGGTCGCTTTTGTTTAGATTTTTCTCCTCTCGTTGGACATTTAGTAGTCCCGGGAGTTAGTTTTTAGTGTTTCCACCGTTTGGTTGAAATTGGAAACTTTGAGAAAAATTTTTTGTATGGCAGGCCAAATGCCGCCAGATTTGATTTTTCGCCTATGGCAAGCCGCCCGGTCCAAAATGCACATCATTTATGTAGACATGGGTTTCTGGGCTTTTTTGGTACATGTTTTAATTTCATGTTCTTTCCTAGGCGTTCGTAGCGCTCTGCCGTCAATGTAGATCTATCTTGTTGGCACAGCGCTCTTTAATTCCCGCCCCTTGTCTTGTACACAAATTTCTTTTTTGTTTACAATTGACTTGGTAATACATATTTTTTGTTTATATATATGTTCTGTGTCTAACTGAGTCCTTTCCCCTTACAGGTATGACTCTTAGATGTCAGGTCTGCCGCCGGGGATTGCCGGACTGGGACGTGCACGCGTGTTGTCCACTGCACAGGCGATGCACCCGTCCCGATCCCTGTGCGGTATGCTCCGTTTGGTCTGAGCCTACTTGGGCTCAGCTAGAGGCTTGGCTAACTTCCCACCCCCCGATCCAGAGGGCTCCTAAAGCCCTGGTCCCTTCCGCGGCCGCCAGGCCGCCGGATTTAGGGCTTCCCGCCCGGGATCCCCCTGTAGAGGGAGAGCCTTTACCGGTGCTTGCGCCGGAGGGTAGAGGGTCCGGCCCAGCCGACCCTCCCCTTGAGCTTCTCGCCTCCGGGGGCAGCGAGTCGGAGGAGGAGGGGTGCAGGCCATGGCGCCATGACCGGAGCTCTACCACCCGCTCTCCCCCCGGTCCTATCCAACTGACCCAGGGGTTAGAGAGCGCCGGGGAGCCGCTCCGAGCGTCCTCGCTCGTGAGAGCCGCCCCCGCCCCGGCCGCTCGCAGCACTGACCGCCTGGTCACTCCTGCTGCTAGAGCGGCTCCTAGCCATGGCCCTGTCCGCTCCCCCCCCGGCCCGACCGGGCTGCCCGTGGGGTATGAGAGCGGGGGAGTAGCGGCTGCTACTTCTCAGCCGACTACCTCCCAGGTCTCCAGGGTTTTGAGCACCCGGACCTCTCGTAGGCCGGTAGCTACCACCCTTGGAGCTCTCCCCGCCCCGCCTAGCCAGGCGGCGCCGGTCGAGGCTCCCGCCTGGGACTGGCAGCTCTACGAGGCTTCCTCCACCGGCACTCCGCCGGCGGGACAGCCCCAGGGCTCGCCCCGGGCGACTCTTAAGAGGAAGAAGAAGTCCAGGAAGCGGTCCGCTTCTGCCCCATCGACTTCTCCCTCGGCAAAGAGGACTAAGAAGACGGGTAAGAAGAAGAAGAAGGTGGGCAAATCTCAGCCTAGCGAGGCCGAGCTCTTCGCTATGATGAGCCGGTTGGCTGAGAACCGCGGCTGGGCGTTTACAGGCCAGTCGGCTGACTTGCCTGCAGCCGCTACTGCCCCCTCCTTACCCGCTACTGCGCCGGAAGGGCCGCTCCCCCGCCAGCGGGCGGGCGCGAGCCGCGCCCCGGCGGCGCTGGGTGCTCCGCCCGGGGAAGAGACTTTCCCTGCGCGGGCGGATGGTCGCCCGGTGCCTTTGTTTGACCAGACTACGGCCGCCGGTGGCCTAGCCTCGTCTGCAGGCACAGCCCTTACGGATGAGTTCCCCCTGCTCCAGGCGGGTACTGCATCCCAGCCTCGGCTCCCCCGCCCTTCCCCGGGCCTGGTGACCCGAGCTCCGGCGGGTTATAGCGTGCCGCCAGCGGAGGTTCCCCTCCCGCTACCGACGCCTACCCCGCCCATGCCTCTCCTCTCTGAGCTGTATGAGTCTCCTACAGCGACCGAGTCCGAACCCTCTACTTCTGGGTGGGATTCGATGTCGGCCTCCTCAGCGGCGCCGTCCCTTACAGGGACTGAAGCCCCGCCTGGGTTGAGGCATCTCAGTGAGGAGGCGGAGGCCTTACTTCTTCGATACCTCGAAGAATTCTATACGGTTCGCCCGGACCCGGCGGAACAACAACCCCCGGCGTCCCGGCTGTTCCGAGGGGGAGCCGGGGCTCAGCCCGGTATCCCCCTCACGGCAGACTTCAAGGAGGAGTACGGGCGTATCGCCCGGGAGCCGCCCCCTAGGAGGGGCCTCGCCGGCCTGCGTCGGGCTTTTGCCTTTCAGCCCGCGGACATGGCCCGCTACCTCGAGCCCGAGACCCTCTCCCCGGAGCTCCTAGCTCTCGGGGATTATGTAGGCAGGGCCAATCCTCTCCGCCGTCGCGCCTTTCTTGAAGAAGATATGCGGTGGACGCACTTGTCGGTCCTAGCAAGGTCCTCGATGCGTCTAGCGGCTTATGCCGGGGCCTTAACGAACCTGGCTGTACAGGCGGATGACCTCCGGGTCTCCCCCGAGGACCGCCAGCTCTTGGACTCGCTCCTCATGTCCATCTCGGAGCATCTATGGAAGCAGTCCACGCGTACCGCACTCTTCACTACTCGCCGACGCCGGGACCTGGCCCTCGAGGCCCTCGGGTTCCCGGTGAGGCAAAGGACGCAGCTCACGAGTGGGATGCCATTCGAAGGGCCGTTCCTTTTCTCTGGCCAGTTCGCGCCCCGCATCAAGGAGGCGCTAACCCGTTGCCAGCAGGCGCGGGAGTTAGCAGGTCAGCTGATATCAGTTCAGGCTCGACCTAACCGTCCCCGGGGATCGCCCCGCCGGCCACAGGCGTCGGCCCCCCAGCGTGTGACGGTGACTATGCCTCCCCCACAGACGACCCGCCGGGCCACAAACCGGGGGCGCCGTAACCGCAGGGGTAGAGGCAAGCAGCGGGGGTCTACCCGCCCGGCCGACAAGGGCCGCGGCGGCTTTTGACTCCTTGCCCCGAGCGCTTCAGGGCCCCCCCTCCGGGGTGGGCGGCCGCCTTCAGGCCTTCCAGCTGGCCTGGGCGGCCATAACGGACGACGCCTTCGTTCTCTCCGTTGTCGGCGGTGGCTTCTCCGTCGAGTTAGCCACCCCCCTGCCCGGAGGCGTCGTCCGTCTTCCATCCCCTCGCATGTCTCCGCTTCTGCGTCGAGCCATGGCGGCCGAGATCGCCGCCTTGCTTGCGAAGGGGGCGGTGGAAAGGACCCGCGATCATCCGCGGTTATGCCTTTCCCCCATATTCCTTGTCCCCAAGCGCTCGGGGAAGTTCCGCTTGATTCTAAATCTCAAGAGAATCAACCGACACATCAATACGGAGCACTTCCGTATGGAGACCCTGGCTTCCATACTCCCGTGCCTCAAGCCAGGCGATTGGGCAGTATCTATAGATCTGAAGGATGCCTATCATCACGTCCCCATCGCCCCAGCCTCCAGAGATCTGCTGGGCTTCGCGTTCGGGGGAAACGTGTACCGCTTCCGCGCCCTACCCTTCGGCCTGAAGCCCGCACCACGCCTTTTCACCAGGCTTGTATCGTGCGTGGCGGCCTTCCTCCGGCAGCAAGGCCTGCGGGTCTTTTGCTACCTGGACGACTGGCTGCTGGTAGCCAGCTCCCAGGTCCTGCTCTCCCGCCAGTTGGCTTTTTTGTTGAGAACAGTGCAAGACCTGGGGTTCCTCGTAAACTGGGAGAAGTCGGAGCTCGTGCCCACGCAGTGTCCGACCTTCCTGGGTGCGGTGATCGATATCCCCCGGCAACTGGCACGTCCCAGCCCGGAGCGGGTATCGACGATTACGGGCGCCGCCCGCCGTCTTCGGCTAAGGCGGCGGGTGCCAGCCAGGACCTGGCTTCAGTTCCTAGGGTTCCTGGCGAGCTTGGTCGATGTGCTGCCGGACTGCCGGCTGCACATGCGCCCGCTACAGATCCATCTTCTCAAGCACTACCGCCCGTCACGGGACCCCCTGACGAGGCCTGTGCCGCTACCTCCGGCCGCCCGCCTTCTCCTCTGGCGGTGGGGCCGCCCGGAGTTTCTGATCAGGGGCAACCCCCTGCAGCCCCCGCAGCCCTCCATCACAGTGACCACCGATGCCTCCCACATGGGATGGGGCGGACACTGTCAGGGCCTGCATGCATATGGGGACTGGTGCCTCTCGGCCACCCTCCCACATATCAATGTGCTGGAGTTTCAGGCTGTTGCCTTGTCACTCCTCCACTTTCTGCCGCTGATCCGCGGCCGGGCTGTGTTGATACGCACGGACAACATCACCGTTGCAGCATATATCAACAAACAGGGGGGCACCCATTCCACGCGCCTGAACGCCCTAGCGGCGGAGCTGTGGAGGTGGTGCCGACGCATGGGGGTCTTCCCCGTTGCGTCGTACATTCCGGGCCGGGACAATCTGATCGCAGACTTCTTGTCCCGGGGCCGGGTTCTCCCCTCGGAGTGGACGCTCCACCCGCAGGTCATGCATCTGCTGGTGCGCCAGCTTCCCCCACTAGATGTGGATCTGTTTGCCTCGGAGTTGAACGCACGGCTGCCGATGTACTGCACGAGGGTGCAGGACCCGGCAGCCTGGCGGATGGACGCCTTCTCCTTCCCGTGGAAGGGATTCCGGGGTTATGCGTTTCCGCCATTCGCCCTCATTCCCCGCGTTCTGCGGAAGGTGAGGCAGGACCAAGCAACTCTCCTCCTCATAGCCCCGTGGTGGCCCAAGAGGACGTGGTTCCTCGAGTTGACGGGCCTACTGGTGGGGAATCCGAGGCTCCTTCCCGCTCGTCCGGACCTGATCTCCCAGCCAGTGTCGGGGACTCTGCACCCCCGACCGGCCACGCTCCACCTGACTGCCTGGCCATTGTCAGGGAATCTGGAGCTCAGGCGGGCCTTTCAGAGCGGGCTGCGACCTTCGTCGCTCGCAGCCGACGGGAGTCCACCCGGGAATCTTATAATTCCCGTTTGGCTGGATACTTTAGCTGGTGCGAATCACACGGGGTGGATCCCCGTTCTGCACCTCTAAGGGATGTCGCAGACTTTCTGATTTCCCTTTTCGATAAGGGCCTGACTGTCTCGACCATCCGTGGCTACCGTTCGGCAATTGCCGTTATCCACGCTGGGTTCGCGGATGGGGCCAGTGTCTCTACTGCCCCCTCCCTGACCGGCCTGGTCCGCGCTTTTTTCCTGGAGCGCCCCCCGACTAGGAGATTGCTCCCGTCGTGGAGTCTCCCTCGGGTGCTGGAGGCCCTTGCCAGGGCGCCTTTTGAGCCCCTCGCTGAGGCCTCGCTTAGAGATGTAACCATTAAAGCGGTCTTCCTCTTGGCGATTGCCTCCGGCCAGCGTCGCAGTGCCTTGCACGCACTGTCGGCGGCGCCGGGGCATGTCCGTTGGGAACGCGCGGGGGTGCGCCTCATTCCCAACCCGTCCTATGTGGCGAAGAACCAGACTGCCAGCTCCCAACCGGTTGAGATTTTTATCCAACCGCTGTCCACCCTCTCGTCGGTGACGGAGGATAAAGTCTGGTGTCCGGTGCGCGCTCTCAAGTATTATTGGGCGCGCACTAAGGAACGCCGTTCTGGTGATCAGCTTTTCGTGATTACGAAAGAGCCTTTTTCACCGGCTTCGAGAGATACTATCTCGAAGTGGATCGTTGCCGCCATTCGTGCGGCCGGCCCCGATGCTCTCTCGCCTGGCGTGTCGCCCCGTGCACACGATGCCAGGGGGATCAGCGCATCTTGGGCTCTGTTCAACGGCGTGTCCGTAGAGGAGATTCAGAAGGCAGCTTATTGGCGCTCCCCGAATTCCTTCATCTCCTTTTATCTCCGGGACATCCCCGCCGCAGTACCCTCGTTTTCTCGAGCAGCGCTACTGTCGGCCTCTCAGTCCCGCTAATACACCGCTCCTTCACCGCTAGACGCAGCCAAGCCTCCCGCTGAGTCCGTGTCGGTCTAGCATACTGTAACAGATAGGTGGTCGGATGTACTGATAGTAGATCATGAGGATCAGGAGTGATCCTCTTATCTACGAGGTACATACGACCACCTATCTGTGTCCCCCCCTCCTACCCCTCGCCTCGCAGTTGCGACATGTCTGCGTGTCCTGGTTGCGGGTGCTCTCTTGGTGTGTGGTTTCGGAGGAAGTGTCATGGCGGGTGACGGGTTTCATACGGCAACCCGGGGGACGGAGGCGGTGTATGGTAGGCTATTTGTGAAATAATTTTATGTTCGGTTATGGGCAATTATAGGATATAATAGCATACTGTAACAGATAGGTGGTCGTATGTACCTCGTAGATAAGAGGATCACTCCTGATCCTCATGGTTGGTGCCTTGAGCCCTGGGATGGATGCGTGCGCAGTATAAGTGTAGCTATTTTAAAGATATAGATAGTATATATTAATTTATACCAAATGGTCTACCATCAACACACAAGACCAGTTCAAGATTTTGTAGAAATTGTACAGGGGTAGCTAGGTTAATTTTAGTCAGCTGTGGAAGATGGGTTCAGAGCCCTTCATCTTCCTTTGACATGATGGTACCATACGGAATGTCTGCCAATTCTGTTTGACCCCACATGTAGAGATTTATGTCATGTTTCTCTGATTAGCTTAATTCAAACACTGGAATCATGTATCACATCACCATATTGGTTTGATTTCTCATACAATCCATTCTAATTTAGTATGATAATCACCATTATGTAGGCCTGTATGATCAATTTACAATACATCTGGCATTGATACAATGCATAGCATCTTTTAAAAAAAATTGAATTAAATTTAATTTTTTTTGGTGGTCATGAATGAGAATTGGATCCAGAAGCATTGTTATTGTATGAACGTAGCTGTTATGTAAACAAAGCATGTGAGTGATTAAAAATAAAAATGTTTTGTAAAATTGTATTATTGCAACATATCAGACAGAAGCTTACTTATCTGTCACTGAAATTTCATTCAGAATGTTCTTTATAAATGCATCAAAAAGGTTATGAAAAGTTTGAAGCTAATTAAACTTGACAAAGCACTTCAAAGCCATCTTACCAACTAATATACAAAGTGCATAAAAATATATACCGACCAATGCAATGGTTTAGGCTTTACAGCACTATGGAATCTCACCTGTGTGTATTGTAGAAGTTTTGCTGTGTGTATAGTACTAGATCTCCAGCACCTGAAGTATGTTACACCATACTCCTGAATATTAATAACTCAGTCAACACATATAACCATAAGGTTGAGTAATTCACCCTTTCACAATGCAGGTGTAAAGGGGTTGTTCCCCCTATGTCATGACTGGATATGTCCAATTTATTTTTGGGGTTGTGTTTCTATCAATTTTTATTATTTTGTCTGAGAATGTGCAAAAAAAAATGGAATGAGCAATAAAAACTAAATACTGCATTCTTTTCCCATGCAAAATAAAGTTTTTCTGTAGCCATTAGTTTTTGTTAATAATTTTTGGATTTCCATTGCAATGATCTTCTAACACTTTTACTGGAACACTCAATAATTGAGTAAAATGGCCTCTCTTATGTTTCACCTACATGTATATATCATAAAAATATCACCCCCTCCCCCTTCCAGTGAAATGCCCTGCCCCCCCTTCCCGGTCCTCCTAGCACCCCCTTCTCAGCGGGGCAGCAGGCGCAGCAGCCAGCCACAAGACATGCCTCAAATTCCTATTAATTTTCGGGGACAGAGCTTGTCGCTTGACCCAGCTGACCCAGGCACGTCCAGGGTTATCCTGGGAGCAGGCTTGGGAGCCAGGGCTCTGGTTGAAGATCATGACTACGCCGAAAATTGTTGATCAAATGAATTCCATTTGGTCAACATCTGGAGCCCTAGCTTGGTAACCGTATAGTCTTTGAGAAAACAAGAGAATGTGTCCACTTTATGTGGTTTTGCTAATAAAAAACAGACTATATATGTATGTAGGCATTACTACTGTTCACTTATATTGTGTTGGACTGATTGAAGAACCTTTCAAAAAATATTTCTTACCACAATTTATGGAATTCAACTGTAATGAAGCAGTAAGGGGGTTGCATGAAAAAAATCATTAAGGAGTGAAACGATATTGAGCAATACTGGGTAAGAGATAAAAAAAGAAGTGCATTACCTCTCATTTGGTTAGAGACTGAAAGGCGTTAACTCTAATTTTAATGAAACAAGTTAATAATGTTCTGACTCTTCTAACCAATGGTTATAGTATCTTTGGGACCAGGAAAATTACTTTGTTATAATGAGAGTATGTTATGACAGTTATGACAGGTTATAGTATCTTTGGGACCAGGAAAATTACTTTGTTATAACAAGAGTATGTTATGACAGTGTTCTTTGTTATAAGGTTCCACTGTATTGGAAGCAGACTACATGGTGATGGAACCAAATCTTCAAAGGGAAGGCCAAAAACCAAGTAATTGATCAAAGTGTCGGTCCCCTTACACTTGTGCCATGACCAATCAAGGTTTGGGGTCATCATCCCTAGTTGTCCAGCTGATGAAGATGGTAGAAGAGGCATGGTGACAGTAATTGGGGATGGTTGCATTGGGTGGGAGGGGGGCTAGTTGAAGGGGAGGAGTTGAGTATTTAAGAAGCAATCAGAAATTCAGTTGGGTAGTTCAGCATCTGTTGGGTGCAAATTGAGAAAGTTTTTGTTTGTTCACTTTCCAAGCTTTCCCAGGCTACAGGTTCACCTGTCATGCCCATTCTTTTTAAAAATATTTATCACCTTGGTTTTGTGATGTCTTTCTTTTTCATTCATGTAGTGGAATACTGATGTCATGTCAGTTCTTAGTACATTTGTCTTACATGATCAATTACATACACCAGTAACAACTTATATTTTATTCATAATCTCTTTTTAAAAGAAAGATTTGTGTCACTGAAATCATATTTAATCATTCTGATTGACAGGCTGAGACTCTTTCTTCAGACACAACAACATATTATTCCACTCAAATACAAAATGAAGAAGATAGATTAAAGCAAATAGTCACTGAATAACAAGCACAATGTATACTTTGTTGAAAACAAATAGTGATGACAATAAATGGAAAAACTGCATACATTTATTTTTTAATTTTGCGAATAGAAATGATGACACAGCCTTGCAATATGTGAGTGTGTACATTCCTGTATCATTATTGAACTTTCGCATGGAGCATGTGGGAAGGCAGACCGCTTCACAAATATACTTGGCTCTTTCAAAATGTGTCAATTCCACCACCAGCAAATCAGTTCTGTCCTCCATTTAAAGGCAAGCCAACCCTTTTAGGCCACCTCTTTACAAAGTCGAAGGCCATTGGTGACTTGCGCTTGAAGGCAGGTTTTGAACAGAGTACAAATGTTTTTTTCTTTACATGCCTTACTCTTTGAACTTGTATATATATGTATGTAGGCTATATGAATGGAATAACAAGTTTGTTATGAAAGGACATGGCATGGCTAGAAAGGTTTGCCAATTTTGTGATTGGCATGCTCCACCTTTGTATGGACATGGCCGTGCCCAGCAATCAATCAAACTTTTAAGAGTTGGACTGTGAAACTGAAGTGTTGCATGCTTTTTGTTTCTTCAAATTAGATAAGTGTCTGTTAACATTGATATGCTCTTTGTAAGGGAAACAAAATGTCGGATCAATATGTTTACAGCAAAACTTACATAATGTATAAATTAAGACTATAGAGACCAGTATGCAATTATCAAAGAACAAAGAAAGCCATGTTAAAAGCACTAAGCTTTATTGAAATAAATTGTTTTACATGCAATGAGAATTTCAGCACTTTTATGGATCTTATTTTACCTCGGGTACATGCTATACAATCATCCTTCTGAATATTGTCCTATCTTCTTGCACGTTGCACCCTCCTATTGTTTCAGGACAAGTTTTTATGCATACATAGATTGGCTCGAAAGCATCAGTTTACTGTGAGGAGACCTACACATCTACATGTATGTGCTCATTAGGGTATATGGACCATTTTCATGGGGATACTACTAGTACCTTGTGGGATAGGGTTGATATAAAGTAAGACTGGTAGTTCCTCCTTGACTCCCAACTTCATCTTATCTTCAGGGCAACATCTTGTGTTGATATGTGGGGTCAAGGACAGTTCAATGGCAGGTCACCACTCAATGCAACTCTGGACTAGAATGGTGTTCCTGTTCTAATCTCCCTGGTGGATTTTGTAATGTAAACCAGCTTATTCTGATCAAAATGGAAGGGAAATGACCAAAATGTAGAACACTGCTATTTATTGCTGCAGTTCAGATGGGGGGGGGGGGGGGTTGAGGGCTCTTCCGTTGCATAAATATTGGGCCTGTAGACCGTTCACATTTCACACACCACATTCATGTTCAGGTTTTAAGTGATGGGAAATGGCACCGTGAGACTCAAAAGGGCATTAACTTTTACAAATTTAAATAGAATTACTGCCCTTCTGTCTCTTAGCTGATGACATGTGTATTACTGAATTTTTAAAATTTCTGTATGTACAGAATCATTCTCAGTGACACCAATTTTCTCATATGAAAGGGGTAGATCTATGGTAAGACCATGTAGAGTCATAGAAATATCATGGAGGTATTTATGTAACCTCTTTCTGTTCCCCTCTTGAAAGAGCCAGATTGCAAAAAATATGGATTGGGAAACTTCTCATTAACCAGGTAAAAGATACAAGTTGTTTTAATTGCTGAAAATGGCCTCGCCTGACGTTTTAGCTCCTCCTCTAGATAAACATGACGTGCTATGCTACTGTTGTTTGTAGACCTTGTATGGCCTTAGGAATTGGAACTTTTCTGGAAAAGAAAAGACGATGAGGCATGTTCATGGATATTTTTCTCACATTGTAAACCATGTCTATGAAAAAATGTGAAAATAGTTTTCTTTTGCCTACAGGAGTGATATGTGATATAGGAGCCAAGGAAAAGTTAAGGTATTTATCATGCTTGGTTATAGACATACAATATCGATTCTTAATATATCATTGGTAAAATGGTATCTAAATTATCTGTGAAGCCCCCCCCCCCCCTTTCAGATTCAAAGCATAACTGTTGTTTAGAATATTTTTGTATGATAATTCTTATGATATCTGTGTGGTTGTCCTATACTTCTTCAAATATAAAATGGCGAACTGTGTAACATTGGCACCACTGTGGTCCTGAATATCTCTGACCAAGAATGAGAACTGAAAGACAAGATTACAGTGGGGAATATTATTATGTGGTCTTGAATAACACCAAGCAAGTAAGAGAAATTGAAAGCCATGATTGCAGGGAAATATTTGAGTTGGTTTGGAATATTTGACTGATTTGTCAAATGCCAGCAGGGTTCTAATTGCTCCTATTTGGTGGTCCAAAAGTTGGTTGTGATGAAATGCCATGTATGTTTAGAGTGTTTGTTTTATTTTTTAGGAGTCATAGAGTTTTGAGTGACAGTTGATATTTATTGATGTGCATTGTGCACCCCAAAGAACCAGAACTAACAACATCAAGCTGTATCTTTTGAAAGTTGAAAATCAGTACAAATATTAATTTATGTACAATACATGTATGTAAACTTGTAGACTTCCTTATGATATTTTAGCCGAATTCAGTGATTGATTGATTAAAATACCAGTTGTTTGATTTCACTGTTGTCAAGTACCTTAGATGTTTAAAGTATTTTTTTTTTCATATTTGTCCATTCTTCTAAAGAACCTACAAATATTTTCTCTGAAATACACTGGGGTCATTGACAACTGTTGGCTTGTATACTCAGGTCTCCTATTTATATCATCTTTCTTTGGAAAGAAATATTTTTAAAATAAGATTTTAAAATAAATTTTGATCTGTGATGTGTAGGCTTTTAGAAAATACAATTCTTGTCAGTATTCTTACATTTGACTGAAGTTGGACTCTTTAAACTTTTATGTGTAATCAAATGAATTCAGTGGCTTTGTTTGTCCAGGTGCAACCACTTTTCGTAGACTAGGCCTTCCCTCGAAAGTTTAAACAACTTCAATTCACAAATCCCTCCCAAAACCAACATTCAATTTAGAAATCATCAGTATTTGCTTAGTCCCACTAAGCCAATTTAGAACACTGCACTTTTGCAGCCTCGCCTGATTGTGGGTGTTTTACGAAACCCACATCTTGAAGTTTGGAGTGCTAGGATTGAAATTGTCTTTTGCTTTCATTTATATTCAATTATTCTTTTTTAAAAAATGCACTGGATTTATTATTGTAATATTCTTCCCTTGTCAGTCTGCAAACTTTTTCTTTATCATTTAAGATCTTTGTATGTCTTGTTATGTTCAGTGCTCTGTTGCTTTGTAATATTTTTTTTGAAAAGGAAGCATAGTCATCAATAGATAGTTCATAGATAGACATAGCTCATCATGCTCCAATACACACCAACTAGGTGAAATTTGAGTCATGTATAGAACAGGACATATTCTCTCATGGTTGTGTCATGTTTTTCGATGATAGTGACAAGTCACTTTTCGTGTCTACCGCACGGTCACCGAGGTTAGGGGGATGGGCAGCTGATTTGCTCTGCGCTTTCATCAGAAAATGGAAATGTTATCTTTATCTGCATGACTTCACCTCCGTAATTGCTGTAAATCTTCTCACAATGAGAGAGGCAAGCTCAGGGAAAAGAAAACTTCATTGCATGCATCGCTGTGGCAGAACAGACCACAGGGCATGCAGTTGGTTCTCTATTGATTTTGCGCCTTGTCAAAATCTAGGGTGAAATAATAAGTTATCATTATTGTGCAATTTGCTTTTACTCATCCATTGTTCCAGCTCCCACCAGAACAAGTGCACCTTGTGCACTTGTGATGGTGGTGGTGGACAGAGCGCCTTCCACTCAAAGGACTTTCACAGTTGATTAACGCTGTGTGGAATTGCTTTTGTAAGAGACAAATCAATTAAACAGTTCAGTGAGTCATGATTTCATTAGGCCATACATTAGCCGCACTTAGATGCTCTCAAATTTAGAGTATTCTTTTATTCTCTCTCATATTTTGCAGAATATTGTCTGCAAATCACTATAACGTATTTCATTGAGATGATTTCTTTTTCTCCTTATATTACTGTTTTTTTTAATGTAAGTGTGGACTCCTTTCCATGAAGAACACAAGGAGATGAATAACAAATTGATTGAATTTACCACTTTTATGTAATTAATGCTGTCAACTTTTCCTATTCTAGAATATATTTATCACACATAATATTTTTTTTTATAGATAAAAAAGCAATGAAAATTGAGAAGGGCAACAATTGTGACATTTTATTATTTTAGCTGTATTTGGGCTTACAAATGCAATCCAGGAGGACCCATTTAATGATTGTTTTTAATATAAAAAAATGAGAATGTACCACACCCACATTGCCTTATACATGTATCGTTTTCTGAAATGCCTGAAGTCTGGACTACACGTGTTGGCCCGCAGGTTAAAATTCTGGTCAAATGATATTAAAGCTCGTGGCAAATTGATAAAATAACTGTAACAAAATTATTATAATTGCTTTTCTTAAAACCTGTTAGTGTGTTTCTTGAGCACCATGGCTAAGGGCATGATTTCTCTTGTCCCAGGGGTACAAAGCTGTACTCTACCCAAGTCTCTTGTCCCAAGGGTACAAAGCATTAGCCCTTTCTCAAGGTCAAGCCCAAATCAGTGTTGATTCTAGCGTCTGTTCTTAATGAACCATGAAAAGAGAAGCACTGGTTCTGACTCATCCCTGCTTCCTACCACTACCAGTATCCCAATCAGGTACTGTCTGGCCAATAGTGTCTTCTCTCTCCTTATTGGACGTTTTCAGGCTCGTTTCATGCCTCGGCTCAATTGTGGTGGATTTAAGGCTCATCCAACCAAATAGGCTTAATACTGTTTTGTTGGAAGATAGGCTTGATGGTTATATGGGTTTCACTTTACCCATAAGAATGTACCCTACTTTCTATTGAGTGAATTGTACTGGGTGTACTTGATAGTGTCTGCATTTTACATGGCCTGCTATTTAACCTTTTTCGTGCCGCAGGCAGGTTATACCATGTAGATTTTGATATTGTAGCTATTTTGTTTTGGACAAAGAAAAGCTTGTCTATCTTCATGGAATTTGAAGTAGGTTCATGGATTTTTATGTTGGCTATCATGGGATAATGATTAAACAAGATTGAATAATGAGAAAAAAAAAACACTGTGATTTGCTTTGTGCATGTTGTGAGTTGTATCAAATTAATTTATATTTTATGGAAATAAATTTTCATATGTACAGATATCATTTCATTACAATGTACAGATATCATTTCATTACAATGTCAAACACTCTCCTTCCTGTCTTTTTAAAAGATGAATTTTTATATTTCAAATTGTGGTAGGACTATGTAGTTTGTCAAGTTAAAGTGAGTAGGAAAAATTGTGCCATTTGATGCTTTTCACCCAATCAAAGTTGAAATGATGCACCGAAACGTTTTATGTGTCCATTCTTTTAGTAATAAGAATTGATGTGTCTTTTACCCCAAAACATCTGGCATATATCTATGTGTAAATGTGATATGTACAATGAAAAGGAGTATTTGTAAACATCTTGAAAGTTGACAAATGTCATTGAGTTATTGCTTTCACATTAGGTTAGTTTGGAGGAATAAGGGGAGGAAGAATAGGGGCCAGCTGCATGAATTTGTAACTGCCAGTGAAAAATGAAATAATTCATGTTTTATGGCAACTAAGGAGCGTTGGTAGACAATGGAGGGATGAAATATGGGGAGGTCATGAACGAGAGAGGCGGATTGGAAGAAAGAGAAGGAGAGAGAGAGAAAGAAAGAGTTACAGAGAGAAAGAGAGAGAGAGAAGGGGGTAGAGTAGAAAGAGAAAAAGAACAAGATTTTACTTTGAAATATTCATAAAATCCATAGGAATGAAAATCAGTAATAAAGAATGCTATTTGACTTTTGAAATTATCACTTTTTTTAATTAGAAAAAAGATAAATTAATTGTCTTGGAACCAGTTGTCATAGTAACAATTTTTGTTAAACCAAATCGGGTGAAATCTTGAAATTGACTCAAATTGACAGAGCTTCTGGTCTGGCTGCCATATGCTAACCACAGAAGAAATCTCTCTTGACCAAAAATATGGGAAAATGGATGGAAAGAAGGGGGGTAGACCCAACCGCAGCCTCTTACTAGTTTGACTATTACTTGCAGACAGCAGACAGCATTGGCAGGCCAGTGACAGAAACAAATTTAGGACATGCAGTGTTTACACCCCCTACACATATGTGCAATAGGCACATTTTCTCTGCATGGACGTTAAACTCTCTTTTCTCGGTGGGCGAACTTGGCCTGTCAGTTCCTCTTTTTCCTCTCTTGCTTTCCAGTCCCTTTACTCCAGTCCTTTGTTGGGCCTTGCATTGAGGAAGGGCTGAGCATAAATAAACAATCAAATCTGATGTCGGTAAGGGGCAAAGGGTGCGGGGGATAGAAGGCATACATGATGTGTGGACTAGGCCTTGACTCCATTTTTCACTCTCTCCTTTCTCTTCTCTTCCATTGGAATACTTTGGTTGTGTTGTTGGTGGGGCCTAATGTTATTACCACTAGGGGGTAGAGCACATACCATTTGTCTCTACTATTTACCAACTAGTGAGTGAGAGAGTCACCATGTTCTGAGTGATTTTTTTCTTTCACTTTTAAAACTTTCTCTAGCAACACCACAGTTGTAGGGAGGTACTGAACTATTAAAGGTTTTCTAGTAATATTGTCCATATTGCTTTATTTGATTTTTATAATGGCATCAACATGAGGGTTTATCTGTCGTAATAAAATGTAAGCCTCCAGTGGTGAGTAATCTCAAAAGAATTTGTTTCTAGATGAAATTTTAAAAGTCACTATTGATGTAGTTGATTATACATTTCCACGTAAACTTCATGTAGACATATACCATATTCAGCTGCATATTTTCATCTTATTTCATTCACAAAGATGTGTCATAACTTCAAATTGCTTGTAAATTGGTAAGTCTGCAAGGAAGAAATATACAAGAGAAATAACATATATTTAAGGATAGACAAAAAAAAATATAGACATGAGTCAGGATGAGCCAGAGATGATAAGAAACCAAGATGTTCAGCATCTCCTTGGCATCATCTTCAGCTCAATGAGTAAGGGGCATGGATATGGTAGATATGGTAGGGGAAATCCTCTGTGTACACAATGAGGTCAAGAGAGGGCTCCAACCACATTCACAAACAACAACCTCTCAAGTCCAGGTATAGTGTCTTGAATCCTATGTCTTCTAAAGCCTGTAGAATGTGTCATATTGACCCTCATTTATCTGACCTGGTTCATAGTTTGTGTAAAATTCTGCAGATAAGTATCTGCTTTTAGGATTTAGCCCACTAAATCTACAATTTCTTTCTGATGAGCCTTTCATATGTATTCAAACATCATGAATAATTTATATGTTTTCAAAAGCAGTATTTTCAAATGGTGAGTGTTGAGCTATAGAAGAAAGAGTGGGATTTCCGGTTTAAGTTTGTATCCGTACTCCAGCTTTGAGGTTTAAGCTTACTATCATGAATTGTCAAATCTTGCCAATAAGTACATGTACATTGATAATTTACATCAGTAGTTTTAGAACTCTTTATCACACTAGGTTCCTGTTCTTGTCTCAAGATTATGCTGGTATAAGTGGTCTGGTAAGGGTGATAGTTTTGGGTGATAGTTCATTCGTTTAGACAGTGGTATTTTTTTTTAAACGATTTATTTTTCCATGGTCAGCGCTCCATTTTTAAAGATTCAACTTATTGTGTCGCTTATTTTCTTTTTAAAATCAATGTTTCATATGTCCTGGTTTCTATAGTCTGTTACTATTTGATTCTCTCATATATTTCTTGTATCATTTATTTATTTATTTCTGTAACCTTTTTTATGCTTGTTTTGTTAACTTTCTTGCCAGTGGAGGACGAATTTCTGTATTTTTAATCAGACAAAAAAGTTCTTGAATCTTGAATCTTGAATCTTGAATCTTGACTAATAAAACCTTTTCCCGTCCTCCAAATGAATGTGAAATATTTGAATAAAGAATATCCCAGCTCTATCTCTACAATAAAAAAAATATCTTGACAGATTACAGTTGATTACCATGAGGCAAACTTGACAGCATTCATTTATTTACGTATATGTATCTTTGATCAACAGCAATTCAAAATTTAAAATACATTGAAATTAACAATTGCATTTGACTTTTATACAGCATATTCAGAAATATTGTTCAGTCATACAAGATGTAATTTGTCTTTAAAGCATGTATGGACAGCAGTTCTACAATCAGAAGTGCCTGGTGCATGAAACTGAGTCTTGGAAGCAAACACTGCTTTGTCTTTATCATGAACAAAGCAGGGGTCTGATTTCTTCCAGCATTTCTAGAAGCTGACCATGTCTCTCTGTCCGCTAATGGTCAGAGCCTGCTTGACCAAGTGTTTACGTTTGACTGGTTTGCTTGTTCTAGCTGATTAGTATTGTTCTGTGAAGTCTGCATGGGTCTGGCTTTGATCTCTACCGCTTTATACTGGGCCTACATGGATAGAATTACTTGTTTAGACCAAGGCATATGCCTTCTTGATGTTAGGATGTAGGCCTATGTTTGGATAGAACCACTGCCTAATTTATGGGATATCAGAAAAACAGAGCTGGAAAATGGTTTGAAATAGAAAAGGTGTCAAGTAACATAAAGAAATTGATTTTCAGTATTGTTTTGCAAGAACTGTGCTATATTAGTTCATAAATACTCTGCTACGCAATGTAGAGTTTACCACTGGATTTAAAAGGTCTTTTCTCACTGATTCAATGGTATTGCAAGATTTAAAACCCACAAATTTCACCATGCTGGTTTAAAACGATATTAGAACTGCATTTCGGCTTACTTCTTGAACTTTTAAATTGAGGAAACCGTACCCGTTTCTAGATGAACACTTTCCCACCAACCTGGATGTATGGTTTGGTTTACACATGCCTACCTTAATGGCTGACTTAAGTTGGATCCTAAGAAGGCTATAAGGGGGAACTTTTCCTTCCCATTTTGGTGACAGGGTCATGAACCCACTCTATAATGGCAGGCCGTTCAGACAGCTGTTGTCAAGGTGACAGACACAAATAACTTTCTTTCATCAAAATCACATATTTTCCATGTCAGGTTTACTCCTAATTATCATTTAAGTTCAGGTAGATGGGAAATTATTCTGTACATGTGACTTTTAGTCTGGTATTTAAATTTTTATGAATGAATTTTCATCCAACCAGTTTTCATGACTGTACAATAGTATTTAAAGAAGAATGAAACCCTGGGAAAATATCAATTTTAATGAAGAGAGAGGGTAGAGAGAAGCAATATAAAAAAAGTTCCATCAAAATTGGTTATGAAATGAAAAAGTTATGAAAGTTTTAAAAAAAAAATCCCAATTTACTTTCTGTGAGGATCCTCAAATTGGCAGTGTTGCTTCAAAATGGCAGGTTTAGTAGTATAACTCTCAATATGTTTTGTACATAAAATTTCATATTTTCTCCATTATCGTTAAAGATGCTGCTTGTCTTTTGGTAAACTCAACATATGTTGTTTCAAATACATTTCCCATGTTATATCTTGAACTAAGGAGGAGACAAGCTGCACCTTGAGAGATAATGGGGAAAATTGAAATTTTGTGTACAAAACATATGGAGAGTTGTACTACTAAACCTGTCACTTTGAAGCAACAGTGCCAATTTGAGGATCGCCATATAAAGTAAATTGAGACTTTTCAAACTTTCATAATTTTCTCATTTCATTACCGATTTTGAAGGAACTTTAAAAAAAAAATTGCTTCTCTCTATCCTCTCTTTTCATTAAAATTGATTTTTTTCCCAGGGTTTCATTCTCCTTTAAAGGGATTCGGTAACTTTGTGGAGGCTTGATTTAATAAATTGTTTAATTTTGATATCTGTCTTGTATAATGATGTTCAGAAGGATAGATAAATAGCCAGGCATAGAAAGGTCTTCAAATATATAATGCTATTATTAAGATATCTATGACTGAATACTCCCATTTACGAAAGCGTATGGCCATACGCTTTAGTCTAACACTGAGTCTATGGGGGAAAATGAGTCTGGCATTTCCGGTCACTTGCATATGTTTACTTTTGTGAAGCACATGAGAATTTTGAAGTGCTTTTTTTTCTGGGCTTCATTTTTACACCATATTACATACACAGATAGCATGTAAGGCCAGGCAGCCTAGATTTTATCAAGCCTCTACAAAGTTACCAAATCGCTTTAATATTTAGTATAGAAAATTAGTAATTAATAATTTATTATATAGTTGCCCTGTTTGACATTTGTTTTACTTTGTGTTCTGAATAAGTTCACATTCTGTCATGTTTTTCTTTGCTCCTTCAAAATGTAATAGATATAGAATTTTCATCCAAAAATACCTGGAAATAACTCCAAATCAACCACATAATTATATGTAGTGGAAGTGAAGACTTCTACTGTCATGATATTTAGCCACCTAAAACTTATAACATAGTCGCACTGCCAATCCAATCCAAGACGTACAGGATACTCGTAATCGACAAAATCTTGGCCATTTGGGTTAATGTGATATTTTGTTCTGTCTATTGTCATACTGGTGTTGTCTCGTCAGTGTGACTGTACATACCACCTGAGGTATATACTGTATATGTCTTGGCTTCACTCATTAACACTTACTTGTAAGTAAGCAAACCGGTCATCACAAACTGATGTCTTTGAATAGCGTTACATCATCAGGTTTTTGCTTGTGAGATTGTTGCTTTACAAATGTGGAAGGAGCTCTGGTTATAGTGTTTGCTCGATCATCGGTTAGGACTTGAGGGGTATTCCATGCTTTTTAGCTGTGTTAAAATTCCTATGTGTGCTTCAGTTAATATAGAAGTTCTACTTTCAGGATACTTTGGGTTCACTTCCTTTTGTGTTTTGAATTAACAAGCTGAAAAGTAGAAAGGTTGTTGAAGAAATTGGAGTTTAACAATTATGGAGGGATAACCACAGATCATATTGAAAAGTCAGAAAAATGTCACATTTGTACAAAAAGTACAGGGGACGATTGTTTTATAATGAACTAAAGCTTTTATTTCTTTCTCTTTTTAAATTAAATTGCTATGTTCAGCCCTGCCCAGGATTTTTTTTGGTACTGCTATAGTAAGTGAAAGACCTATTAAGCTATTTTATACTTACCTGTAGTTTGTAAGTAATATAGAAATTCTGTAATCCAGTACATTGTTGCAAAAATGTATTGCCATTAAAAGTATGGGAATTTGCCAGATGTAGGCCTTATCAAATCTTTTCTGCAAAGATATTATGAAATTATTATGCATAAGAGGTGAATTGGCCATTGGGGATTTGTAGATATAAGAATATAGATCTGACTTTTGATTCACCACATCTTAATTTCCATTTGTTCATTTGCTTCATGAGCTCTCCTATGTTTTGATGAGAGCCGAAAGAGAATGAGAGAGAATGTGACTGCACTCACTGTCAGCTGACATGCCTGTTTATTCAACACCCAACCGTTTGAAGATTCCCGCATCCCTGCACAAAGCATTAATCACACAAATGTTGTGGGGATATTATTGCCAAAGCAAATGTAATGACATTTGTCTTGTGTTTGATCCCAATTGCAGCAGGTTGTTGTGAGCTCTGTGTCAGATTTTCGGCATAGGTTTCGGATGATGGATGGCTCTGGGGATGATGATGTTGTAGGTTAAGGAAGAAGTGCAACCTGACTGAGAAAACATTTCATTCGTCAGCTTTCCTACAGGGATCGATTTAAAGTACACAAACCTTGATGAGTTTAGACACAAGGAAATGAAACCAATCAGATGATGAATTGCTGTGCACTTTTCTGGAGCATGCATATGAATTCCATGAGTATTTCTGTAGAGTTAGATTTTATGAAATACCTGTACTGTAGCGTACATAATCCGTCTGTATTAGATTTGCAGGAGATATCTGCTGAACTACATACATGTAATTCTATCATATTAAAAATGAAAAGATAGAACAAATCTGTGCAGGCATTTGAAAGTATGCCCATACTTGAAGGCTATTTGTAATCTTCATTGCTTATTGGTACACAGTGATGTGCAAGTTTATACTAAGTCCAAATAATTTATGATAACATTTTATGAAGAGACATACATGTAAGTCAGGTTCATAGGAGGGAGCTAAACTTTAAGTTTTGCTTGTAGTTTAGAAACTTACAGTTTACTTGCAGTTCCAGAACCACAAGGGAGCTTGTAGTTAACGCCGAAACCATGAGCAGCAGGGGTTCCTCCCTCGTAGTTATGGACCGTGTGGACAAAATAAACTTTAAGTTTAGCAAACTTGCTGTTAACCTCTTTATTCATGTTAAACCACGATCGCTCGACTTGTAGTCTCGGAACTACGAGGGTCGTGAAGTTTCAAAACCACAAATCCTGTATGAATGTAGCTATAGAGAGGTACAGGCATTATACGTGGGATTACTTTAAAGGCATTGATTAACTTTGCCCAGGATTGAAAAAAAAATCACTGTTCCAGCTAATGCTGTAATCATAATTGCAAACCTTTAACTCAGACAGGAATCGCCTGAGTTTTATAAGCTGATCGGCCGTTTATATATCAAGATATTTACGATTGAACATTGATGTCGGGATAGAGTACCACCGAACCCTAAAGAATTCTTACGGTTGGCATACCTCGCTCTATCACAGAATACCGTACGGGCTGGAAACCCGCTCTGAAATCGCCAAGCGCTGGTGCTTGGTTTTTGTGACTGCAGTGCAGCGAAGAAGCCGAGCGACTTGCGCTAGCGATTGATCGCGATTTTCTCTTTTTTAGGATAGTAAACGGGTTCCATTTTCTCTCATACTTTCACATATCCTTAATTATATATGTAGTTAGAGGACTGCACACAATTCACTGGCATTTGAGCTGATTTTACAATTTTTCACAAAGTTAATCAATCACTTTAATACCAATTAGTCATATTTGTATTAAAACTGAATTGTAAAATTAAATCAATTCCTCCCTGAAAACAGCTAAAGCATGCAACCAGTGTTGTAACCTAATGAATGAATGATAGTCAGATATGAAAAGTGATGGAATTTACCAGTCATCCCTGAATGAAAGCTGAGCTTAAGATGGTCAATGACCTAATGCTTAGCTCAATAATACCAATATGGATTTTTAACGCGGGAGTCTGGAGGTGCGAAGCGGTGGTTTAGAATAGCCACCTTGCGTGTTAAATCACGTTTACACCTGCTGTAACCCTATAGCGCCATCTCGGTTGCCATCAACGATTGGCAGAAATTGTCTGCTTCAAAGCGTTGCTCCCAAATGGGCATGATGTCATGCCCGTATCAAGTGGTTGTGACGCGTTCGGTGTGTAATGGCAAGTGTCATACAATACATGCATGAAAGACAAATAATCAAGGACTACAATTAGGGGATGAGATTTGGCTTACTCGTTTCCCTAACGCAGCATCGTCTGCGAAGTTTTCAATGCTGCTATAGGATTTCTCACTGTTTTGATGAAATGAGTTGAGGTTTATTGTCTGGTAAGATGCTCCTCACATCAGGCATTTGTCATGTCTGTGAGGTTGCAGGTTTCATAGGGTGTGCAAAGTGCTGTCCTTGAAAAGAACCAATTTGGATTCTTTTTTCAAGAACGATTGCAAAAGCATGAAAAGTCACACGTATGTTGACAGTTTTAATTAAAGGCATCACCAAGGGCATTCACCTGTGAATTTTTTTGACAATTCATGTTTTCGAACTTCAGTACAGACAAATGGATTGTTTAAAGCAACGAGTATGATTGAGAAAATATGATTTGATGAATAATCATAATTAGACGAATTGGGGCAACTGCTATTTAGAGGAAGAAAATTTGGAAAAAATAGTATTTTTGGTAGTGTTTGTACTTATAAAGTACTATTTTTTCCCTGAAGCATGATATATATTGTTGAAAAGGGAGCTGTATGAAAAATTGAATTTATTTTTGGGGATTATTATTTCAGATGTCTATCTTAGTAATTTATTTTATTATTTACAATACAAGAGGTGAAATAATATTCATATAACTTCTTGTTTGATTCAATTTTGTCATAAAAGCGCAAGCAAATGAGGAGATAAAGAATATTTGAGGTTGTTTAACCTGGTTAGGAGGCTGGTATTCATCACTTGTGTGTTTTTGTTGCCTCTGGCTAAATATTGGAAATACGAGTGCAGATATTTACTGTCACAATACCATCTTCAGTCATAAGACCTGCCATCTAGGGCATGCGAACTCTTCTGCGTGCTAATTGTTATCAAAGAAAGCTATTTGATCGGTATCTGGGGGCTACAAGGGAATCTTGTTCCTGTTGCAAAAAAAACCCTTCATCAATACTATTCTTTGTGTCGGTTGAATTTGGTAATAGATATTCCTAGCGAACATGATGGGACATCCGATACATCATTTGCTTGGCCAGATAATGTAGCAACTTGTTGATGTTAAGTGCATTATCAAATTGTTCAATGAAACATTTTTCATTCATATTATTGTCTGATGAGTATTATGCTATTTTTTTTTTTATTGTTGTGTGTGCATGTTTTACTGTGATTCATATGAGCAGCCGGAGCAATATGAGAATTTTATCATGTAAAACATACATCGCATTGATTGCCTATTGAAAGTAATATGTTTTCTTCTCAGTTTTTCTTTTGCTGTAAGGCTTTCTACTTTGTTGTATACTTTAATCTTTTGAAAATGTGGCATGGTTCATGTGACTTGTTTGCTAAATGATTTTGCTATTTTTCATGACAAATGGAGCATGGTTTGTATTTTTTTCATCTTAATCAAGTATTTGAGAATTTTGATAATGTATGTACTATTCATATATGTAGGCATTCAAACAGGTCGCCAAGTGAATTTATTCTGTTATCAAAATAGCCTGCCAGTTTACAATGCTGTATAGAATGGCACTTAAAAAATTAATAGTTAATATATTGTTTCTTTGTTCTTCTTTTTCATGTGCTGTTTCTGCTTTCCTACACCATGATGCCAACTTACAGGTAAGAGAAAAATCATGCATCACTTTAATTTTGATATGATATTCATATACACTGCTATCAGTGAAGAAAATGAAACATAAGAATGTCCTAAGAAACATTGGTAAACCCCCCCCCCCCCCCCAAATGCTATGGCTTTACACATGTCTCTGTTGGAAGCCTACTGAATCAAGATGATTTAAATCAATATCCGTTATTAGATTTTAAAAAGAAAAAACCTTACTATTGTTGAAATGGTTGACTTATTATGTATACAAAATGCATCTCTTATTTCTGTCAGTAGTCAATTACATCATGGACCTACTTCGTAGTAGGTCCATGATTACATAAAAGTATTCCAAAGAGAAAATGACAACCTTCTGGTGTCTATGTCACTGTGTATATAATCTATTTGAAAGAATTGCATGTAAGGAATAATGCTGTTTGATAGCCCCCAAACCTGTAATGTTTCAAACACCAGCTGGCGCTCTTCACTCTCTGTCAGACTCTGACCATGTCTACATCTTCAGAAGCAAGCTAGCCAGCTAGTCATTGACTTGCCATTATCATACCCGTGCAGGCACCGTGCAGGCATCTATGATGCACGAATTGCAACATCTTCATGCAAGAGATCAAAATGCTGCCCTCTCATGACGTGTCCTTGTATGATGCGGTACATGCCTCGAGGGTTGATTGCACAGTCGGTGTGTCGAGTGGACTTCTGCTTCCTCTCCTCTCCTCAAGCTTGCTAGATATTTAATTTAGGCGCTAGTCCTGCAGATATGGCAAGGAGTGAGTTAAAGCATGTAGCACTGTAGGGGTAGTAGAAATGATTTAAATGGATGTAAATTTATGGTGGTTTGAGCTAAAAGGATATTGAAAGTTCTATCTGTCTCATTCTTGATAGTATATTCTTAGGGGTATGAGATCATTTCTTGTATAATTGTCTTTTTAGTATGTCACTCTGTACATGACATTTAGTAAGCTTCATGCACTGTGACCCTTTAAATTCTTATTACCGTAGGAAGAACAAGAGATCAGAGAGAAAGATCTAAAGAGGTAATAAAAAATAACTGTAGGACTGTCCCAATTTATAACTCTCATCCATGCATATGCCTTTAATAATGTTGGGAATGAAGTAAAGTTGTTGCTGTATGTACCATTGAAAGGAGACAATTATCATTAAAGGTTGTCTTTGGTATTGTAAATTGACCTCACTGCTCAAAGACTGCTATATTAAATCAGCTGTCAGTCATTCTTGTCACCATAGCCGAAATCTTATTAATCCATAATGGACAGGACATGATGAATTCGTGTGACTCTCCAACTTTCCCCTGTCCAAGCATTTCAGATGCAAGGACGTGAAGGGTACTTGAGTCGGGCTACCATTTTTTGAGGGCAGGCCCTAATATCGAACGATGCAAGATTCCATGTTTATAAGAGGTAACAGAGGTCATTCACCCTCCAACCCCTTCAACCAAATTCTGTAGTTTTGTCATTTTTATTAATGCGTAAACCTCTCCAAAATCTGGTTGTGATGGTAGGAGGATAGCCAAAAGTGGCAAAAATGCATCTTTTATGAATTTAACCATTATTAACACTTAGTAAAGAAGTGGTATGAGGAGGTGAATTGCGATGGCGACTGAATGTCTGAGCATGATGCTAATATTTTGATACGGTCAGAACGAATTTGATATTGGGACAAGCAAGCAGTGTACCTGCATTGATAAAGGTGTGTAGGATGAGTGTCTCTTGCTTGGATCATGTGTGTTTACTGATGGGGGATAGAGAATACCTTTGACAAGCATCATGGGAGTTGGGCTCTTCCGTTTTACCACAATTTTTAGATAAGCTGAATCAATTGGTATCCGATGGCCTCTTTAAATTGCAGATGAAGGGCATGACTGAATCAACGCAGCAATGGCTGCAAACTTGACGTCTTGCTCTTGCTAAAATGAACATTTGCTTTTAAAAGCCTCTAGAATTATGGAAGTGCAGTTTGGAGTGGGGGGTTTTCTTTCGCTGACTTTTTTAGAAGTCACCTCTTGAATGGGTTGTAAATGGTCAGTCATCATGTCTTCTTTTATCATGAGTCATTTTTATGAATTGCGGGTGGGGAGAAATTAATTCCTGAAACAACTAACATTACTTCACTTGTTTGAGGTATAAAAGTAGTGAGATAAGATTAAGGATTATATCACATTTACCAAGTGAAATGTCAAGTGACATTTGTGCCAGATTATTTGGTATCAATATCTTTAAATGTGTGCATAGATCATCAGCAAACAGGCTCAAAAGAAAAAAGAAATAATATGATAGATTGTGACTCTTGATCCCCAAGCTAATTGACCTTTACTGAATGCCTCTTCAGAGGGCAAGATTGGCATTTTTAAGAGCCCTTGAGGTGTTAGGAGAGCACTCCACAGATATATGTTTACAATATATATTTCTCTTTCTTATTCACTCACTAGATGATAATTCATACAGAAGTTGATTTGGTTTAGAAAATAATCTGCATGTCTTCCTCTGGCAAGTTTTGCATTGCTTTTGAAAGTAAAATGAAATGTGATCATGACAATATTTTAATTTTTGAAGATATGTTTGATTATATGGGAGGAAGCTTATTGGATATAAGCTACAGAGGGTCTTTTGGGGGGTTTCTCATGTATCTATAGGGAATCTGTAACGGAAGGAATTCACTTCATTCCCAACTTTTGTGTGTCATTTTGAAGACCTTCTTTCTGGCCCCTTGATAAATGTCAGTCTCGGGTGACATTTACAGTGTATGTGTAAGTCGTTGACTTTCAGGTTTAAATGGTTTCAGCGACATGATTTCTGGATCATCCATGCTGGAAACAGATGTAAAGCGGACCACTGCAAAGACGGGATTGTTGGTTTGGCTACCTGCACCCTCCAGCGCAACAACACATCAAAATAGGGGTTGTTGTTTATCCTGCGCTGTCGCAAGCATGGCCGATCTGGGTCGCCGAGACTCAGCTTGTGATGTCACTGCAGCTGCCAAGATTGCTCCTCTTCCACTCTCTCTTTCTCTGTCTCATATTTTCTCCCTCTATACCAATCATATCATCCCCTCGTTGGCGATTGCAGATAACTTGCTGAAATATGCTGTTTCAGGACTGGACTCATTAAAACTGGGTGAATCAAAATACCTTGTGGCTCTCTGGCCGGGGGTTATCACTTCCCTCCATCACCTGCGTTTTACGATGCAATCTCACGTCCTGGACGACATCATCGAGAGGAAAAAAATCTGTTTCGACTGTGACTTGGTCTCAAATCCTCTTCCTGCACAATTCCAATCAGGAAAGGATTGGGGGTTCAATTATGAAAAGTTTGAGCTTTGCATGTCTGGTGTATCCGCATGAGGGGGACATGGGGGGGGGGGGAAAGATAGACAGATGGAGGGGGATAGGGATGGTAGGAAAACTGAAGAACTTTGGTAGAGAGAGAGAGATGGAGACAGAGGTGAATGATTTTGGTGGATATGATACTGTCAAAAGTGGTGACCTGCTTCCGTTTCTTATTTCCTCTAGAGTGATTGACAGGATGAGCTGGAGCCATACCATCTTGGCTCATATTTTTAACCAAATATTCTCATTCCCATCCCTCGATTGCTCCGTCCCTCTCCCTCTTTCTCTACCTTTCTTTCTCTTTGCAATCAGATATCAATGAAACACCATGGGAAAGCTGTTAAATTCAGCTATATTTTTTATGTGAATTCACCTTAAGAAGTTACAAGAGAGACATAAATTTCTAAAAATATCCAGCAAATTATGAACTGATTATTTTTAGGTGCTTTCGTGACCATGTGTCCTTTTAGAACATTTTGATATCGAACAGTTTTCAGGATGTAAGCAGTTGTGAATGGCTTTCATCAAGAAAATTTGCATGAAGATTTTGCCAACACTAAAGGGAACTGATGCTTTTTGATTTTCTTTTTGCTCTTGAAGTCATGTTCCTTGGAGGCCGGTAATTGTTGTAATGTGCAATTGTGCTTGGGGCATTTAATTTTCACTTATTAGTGCCAGAATTGTCATGCAAAGAGTGAAAAAAGGGGAATATGATACTGTCAGTGTCGGTGTACGCTTGGTCGCTAGCCAGTAGATGTTTGCCTGTTTTCATGACAATTGGCATTTTTTAATTTAATAGCCTTGTAGATAGAGTATGTTCTAGGGGAAAAAAGACTAAGTGGGAATTCGATAATTGGTAAATGTACTTTTTTTGCCACTATCTGATAATTGTTATGAGTGTAGTTTTCTACTTTGCATGTTTCTTAATAAAAAAGAAAGAAAGAATGACTGTAGATTCTCTATTTTTCAAATAATTGTCTGTGCTTATGTAAATTTTGTTTTAATGAGTAATCATCACCTTTTGATGCAGCATTTCTTTTTTTTGTCTTATCCTATGTTATTGACAAAAAAATATATTGCTCAAAGTATATATCAATGCATTTTGGTATTTCAAATAAAGAGGAAAATTGTTTATAGTATGGGACCGTGGAATAAAATGAAGTGTCAATGGTGAACTGAAGTGCAATTTTTACAGTGCAAGGTGCCATGTTTCTTACAAGCTTTCCTTGCTAACTGCTGTTTATTCATTCGTGAAGTGTAAAATACAATATTTATGATAGATAATGGCGGATTTGTTCTCTCATAATACACAGAAGTGGAATATACCAGCATGGCGTAGCGTTAGGGGAATTTGAAATATAGGATCTTGGAGATTGAAGAAAATGACCCATGATTAATTTCACATATTTTTCTGGCAGTCTAATAACTCACTCTCCTTAAGATGTTTTTCTTTACTTATCACAGTAAAATTCATGTATGGATCCCCCCCCCCCTTCATTTTGATGGCAACTTCAAACCTTTAGATCTTCCATTGTTGATAATGTGAATGTCTTTGCTGTAATCATTTATATGAATCACTTTTTATTTCTCATTCATTATATTCAGAGACACTAGATGCACTTACAATCTTAAAATGCCCAGGAATTATGTTCCTGTGAGAACAGTCCCTATATTATTACCAAGGGAAATTCATGGCACCGGTTATTCACCCTCATTACCATACATAGATGAGAGATGGAGAATTAGGAAAGATTGAAAAATCTTAAGAAACGCATTCCAATGTTGTTGACTGCTTCTGTCACAATTTAAATTTCTTCTTAATTTCAAGAGTAGGCCTGCCTCTCTGGTGTGACATTTTCATCATTACTCTGCCCATGATATTATGTGTGAATTGACTTATATGTCTTTTAAATTCACAAGCTGTCGCCACTCCCTAATGTGCTGTAGTGAATGTATCTTGTGATCAGCGTATTGCTGTCTTTAATTATTTACCGATATGCTAAACCTTTAAAGCAGATTAGGGGCTGGTTGGCGACACATTACTCTGGAAATGATCACTGTTAATCTGCTGGGTTGTCACCCTGCTCAGGTTTCCCAATTATAGCTTGTAGTAAAATTTGTCATGAAATGCATTCTCAATAGCAAAGGCTGATGGGTTGAATATTATTTTATTGTAATTAGCATGTGATGGAGGACTATAGGGTTCAAAAGGTCAACCAGCAGAAAAAAGGGAAGAACAAGAAAATACAGATTCTTACATTAGCAAGTCTTGTCCACAAGAAAATTCTTTGGAGTGAGTTTTATTGAAGTACAGTATTTATTTATCACTAACATAATCCTCTAATGGTCTTATGTAGAATTCCATCATTGCAATGATTACAGATAAAATCAAAAGGTGAATCATTCTTTTTGGTGAAAATCCATCAGGTATTAAATTTATGCAACTGATCAAACAAAAGACCAAAGATTTGTTTTCCCTGATAAGATAAAATCAGCCCAAATTAAAAAAAAAGTGATTGGGCAGATTGAAATCAAGGAAGATAGATTGAAACCAAATTATGATCTGTATAGTTGGTCTTCATCCATATGAAGTGAACTACCATGAAACAAGATGCTTCAGGATTTCAAGTTTGCTTGATCTGGCATTTTAAAATGGACATGTAGTCTTTCCACACTGGATTTGTTTGACAGGAGAATTCTTTGTAGATATTTGTAAATGTATCTCTCTTTAAAGTGTACCAATCACCTGAAAAAATAATTTGTATACAGCTAGAAAGTATAAAATCAACCTCAAAGAACTGTCTGGTATTCTATAGGTCAACAGTTAATGAGTATGAAGGAAATAGAGGATAACATGAAAATGCTCGCACGGAACCGAACTCCGAGTTTGGTTCCGCGCGAGCCTTTATATTGGCAAGCGCGTACAGGTGCGTTGAGTAGTCTACTCACGAGTCGCTTTTACGCTTATAGAGAGTGTGATTAAAATTGCAATATCTCTTTAAAGAATTAATATTTGAAGCCCATATTTTGAATATAGTATAACGACATGAAACCTCTAACATACAGAGCAAAATTATTTTTGGTGATTGGTACCCTTTAAAGAAATATTCATGAAATATCAAAAGGCTTAAATGTATGAAATACTTATATTCACATTGAGCATGCTACCTCATGAAATGTCTACTGTTTAAGCTTTCCCATGACTTTTGGTCACACTGATTATATGACATCATTAAACCATCCTGATAGTGGGATATGTGCCTTAAATAGTGCCAATGCTTTTAGAGTTTCTGGGTCAGGATGAATCACGGTTCCTATCTACTCAATTATTTACTAATTTTTTCCTCTCTTATGGAGCCATTTTTTTGGTCTATCGATGGAGGCCTTTGAGGTCTTTGATTGATAGGTCAGATGAAGTCCAGGAAAGAGATCACCCACCTCCACCACCACCACCACCACCATCACCACCACCACTAAGGTCTACCCTAAAGCTTTAACACCTGCAAGAAAATTTTATGAATCAGAAAATTTACTCCGCTGAGAGCCGTAAGGGTGCTAACTTTGTATAAAACATTACGAGTTTACACCCTTCTTGCTCTCATTTTGTAATGTTATAGATTATAATGTCAAGTTGATGAGTAAGCTGAATAATATCCCTTGCTTCTCTCTACAACACACAGTCAGTCCCCTACCCCCCCCCCCCTGCACCTCAGAAGCACCTGCAGTGAAATTTCATTACTCATAATCTTAATTCATTTTGTCTCACCTGCAATGATAAGAATGTAGTACTTATCATTGATAGAAGAAACTTGAGGCACATATTACTATCCCATTAGTGTCATTGTGTCTCCGCTGAATAATTCCCTTTGGAAGTAGTCATTTGGGGGGGGGGGGGTTACATGTATTACAATTTTTGAAAGTTGATAATGCATATAGATGGGATATGTTGTATGATAATGTTAATTAAATACCTATTCATTCACTCAATCATATTCTTGTCCAGGTGTCTAATGTACCACTTGCTGTCTTTTCCCTCTATCATTTCCTGTTAAAGAATATGACATCCCATCACTCTCCCTTTCTCTCTCTTTATATATCTCATTTCTTTTTTCAACCTCTGTGTTACGCCCACATTCCGTTTGACATACTCCCTCTCTCTCTCTCTCTCTCTCTCTCTTGCACAGGAAATCTGTCCTGACAGGATTTTAAGACTATTTTGGCCTCCTGGCTTCTTATCATTCATACCTTTCTTTCAAGACATATGCTAAACACATGTAGGCCTACATATTTTAGACAGTTCAACCTTGGCTTCTTTTTTCTCACAGGCAATCCTATTTCTGGAGTCACTGAAACAAGGAATAAAAACTATTTCATTTAGACCATGGTTTCTCGACATCAATCCAGAAATACCATGTTGATGATGTATCTTCTGCGTAATATTTTTCTGGAAGGGAGAAGGAGTAATGAGCACAATAACAGAACTCAACAAGCGACCATTATGAAAGCCTTAGGGCACAAAACGTCATCATGTCCGCTTAATTTTTGTCTTGCAGCTTCCTTTCATCTTATGCCGCCATTGTACTATATAGTCTTTGCTTTCCAGACTCTTCTCTCACACACACACTAGCATTGATGCTGTAAAAGAGCTTTATGTAGTTGTGGTGCCATTATTTTGCCCAAAGTTTACATTTTTCAGCTTCTATGTCTTCATGAAGATAAAAACCAAATGGGATCAGTCAGAAAGTAAAGTTGTAAAACATCAATTTGGTGGTTGGACGAACTACATAGTTTTGAAGCAGTGTCTTAACTACGGTATTCAATTTGATGTCACGGTAGCATTCTGAAAAATATTGGTATGGATAAAGATGGCTGTATATTTTCAACAATGGCTGTCAAGTCTTGTTGCAGTGTATGTACATCATGACATTTACACTTTTAATTGATGGCAATACTTGTGTTGCTGATCTAATAATGGTACAAATTGATATGGGTTGAGATGAAATTTGAGGTACTCTACTTTACTATCTACTACAGATAACTCACTGTGATGTAAGCTCAACATTTTGTTTCTCTCATAAAAAAGCAGTTGTTTCTCCAGGAGAATTTTCTGTAATGTAAGTAGCATTCACACTGTATTTTGCCCTTTTCAATATTTCAGTGTTTATGTTACAGTTCATGTGATGAAATAGGGTGTCGCATCTCAGAGAGGTGTTTCTGTGAATAGACGTTGTGTTGATATTGGCTTCTATGCATTCTTGATCAGTGTGTAGATTTGTCTTGTCATGAAAAACAAAAAAGCTGAAGTCAAAATAGGTTTTTAAAATAGGTGCACAGTGTAGCTGAAAAGCTTTAAGAGACCAGTAACACTGTAATAATGTGAATACAGCAAAGAATTTGACAGATTACCTAAGGCCTGTGTGAATGCAGTAATGGATTCTGCAGATTATGGAAGGTTTTATCTTCTTATCCTAGTTTTGATGAGGTGGGCTGAAAGAAGGAAAGTTTAAGACATGATTGTCATCCATGTGGACTCAGCAGTCTGAGCAATTCTAGGAGACAAGTTTAAGTAGAAGCTCATTTCAAATCTCATGTGAAGGAGTTGATAATAGTATGTGGGTAATCTAGGAATATGAGAAAAGATGAAGAAAATAGGGACAAAGCTTAGAAAGGCATACTTTTTCAGAAATCTGAGCAGTCTCGATATTCATATTTGATATCAGTCATGTAGGCAGAGGTTTCTTTATTTGATAAGAAACTATAATCCTTGTTCAATTTTCTAGGATATCTGAAAGCCTTACAAAATTGATACATTCACACTGGCAGATCTGTATCTTCTGTAATATCCAGCAAATATTCTTCGCATTTTTGTAATTTTGGAACACTTCCATTGAAAGTTTGCACAGTATCATTTTGCAGCAATTTTTTGTTTTCCATTTCCACCTTAATATTTGCTTCAAAGGGAACATTTAGCAATAGATTATGAAGATTTTTACAGAAGTTATTGCAGAATGAAGTGTGTTGGAGTGAACCCTTATTTTCTGTGTGAATGTGACTGAAATGCATGCAAAAAAATGTACATGGCATTATTTTTTGAAGCTTGAATATGCATGGGTGAAATCCCACAAAGGTTATTGGATATTTTTTCAGATAATAATTCATTTAAAGAGGAATAATGAAATGAGGAGTAGACTTATTTCATTGATGAGGTGTTCCAATTTCTGTGTATGGATCACAGATAATCTTATTTCTATATGTATTTAGGGAAAAGATGAGAGACAAATTATTTCATTGCTTATTGGATCATTGATGCCACTCCTATATTGTGTGTGAAATTGTAAAATGTCTTGCCTTGCTGTATATTATTTTGTTTCTATGTTTTATTTCTCATTTCCTATCTTTTATATATAGCCTTCACTATCTCTTATCCAGTGTGCTCTTCTCTTTCTCTTTCTATCTTTCTTTCTCTCCCTCTGTCTCATTTTTTCTCTCTTTGCCTCTCTCTCAGTCTCTCATTCTCCCTGTCTTCTGTCTGTCTGTCTCTCTCTCTATCTCTGCCCTCTCACTTACACACAGACTCAAACACAATCTTCTTTCAGCGAAAACCAATAAAAGCACCTGGAGATTCCAGAAGACTCTTCATAACTCTTTTACATGTAGAGAACAAGAATGTGCACTAAATATTGAATCCCATGTTAACTCAATGCAGTGGTGTGGCACTTTGATGAGAGAGCTGGCAGTTTATTTAAGAGATGTAACCCACTTTGCGGACAATCACCTGAACACACAGTAATCGTTGCCAATTTGCTATCCCACTCAGCTGATCAAACGCTGTATGATCACGGCCTATGCAACTTGATCCTGGCAATTCAGGTATTCTTTGAGTGCTGCATCTTGGCTTCTAGTGGACCGTGGCTAGAAATTAAACTTTCTTTGGAGATAAAAGATGAATTAGTAAGGTGATGAGTAAGAGCAATAATAAATAGGGGTGGGTTGCTTTGGTTTGTTGCAAACAAAAAACTTATTTCAGTACAGAAATACACTACAGGGAATGCTGTTCTTACAGATTAGAGAGTCATCCATTTGTAGAAATTGCTTTATAATAATTATTTTTCCCTTAGGTAGAGGAGAGATGTTTGATTAGTGCTATTAACCCAGTTATGAGGCGTCATTTTTTTAATAGAATTGAAATGGTTGAGGTGACACTTAATTTTAAGTGTTTTTAAGTGATTCACCAGAAATATGATCATCAGTTGCCAGAATGGCATGTTCACAGTTTATCCATAAGGAGTTAGAACTATATCTTCAAATTTTCTGACTGAAATTGGAGTTCGAAAATATGATTAAAAAATCAGAGCTCTTACTTGTTTTTTTTGTTTTTTTTGTAGATGTTATCATGAAATGAATTGCATCTGGAAGCTCATATAGTCCCCCCCCCCTCACTCTACACATGCCTGTAACATGATGAAGCCAAAAACATGCATATTTCCTCTTATATATACATCCTTATGGATTCCCTTTAGGTGAAGAGCCCAAGAAAAAACAATCACATATTGCACTTTGCCAGTGCTCAAGAAAATATTGTCATGTGATGTCATGGGCATTGGATTCATTTTTATTTTGAAGACGACTACACCACATTTGTATTCCAGACTCAAATTGTTTCAATTGAGGATGGTCTTGGGACGACGTCTTAAAATTGAATTAGCTTAGTATTGGAGGGTTCGGCGAGTGAATCATCGATCAGAACAATTATGGAAACATCTTCGTGTTATGTTTCATTCATATAATATTTCTTGTCGGGGCACACAGGACTTCTTGGGGGAGAAATGTATTTTGTCGGCAACATGTAGATGCAAATGAATGCTGATTGGGAAGAGACTGCTTGTCCTGGGGAGATGTGTGTTCATGTATGGGGACAAAATTAATTTCACATTTTTCCTTTCGTGGACAGTGAGCATGAAATAAAACAACTTGAAATATTTCATTTTGGGGCATTTGTATTCATCTACAGGCTGGGAGATGTAGCATAAATGAAGCAGAGAGGAAGAAATTCTGCTAGTCCTAGAGCAAATGTTGGTGAATGAATGCACTTTTTGAGTAAAAGAAAGAGGTTAAAAAGGAATTTGAAGAGGGAAAGGAGTGATAAACCATCTCAAATGTCAATTGATTTCCCTCTCTCTGAACGAGTCTTGAAATAGATGCACTCTTCCATTTCATTGATTTCTTTGGCTTTCTTTTGACCCCGAATTGACCAAAATTAGTCCGGCCAGCTAAAGGTCCAATCTGCACTGACAGTCATTGTTGACCCTAATTGCTGCTATTAAGTGCTAGAAAAGTAGAGCTTAATCAAGTCTGGTATGGACAATTCGAACCCTTTGCCACTAGAGTTTAACATTGATAATAGAAGATCTAGAGGACTGCCATGTCATATGGGGTATTTGGTTCAAAGTAATCAGTGGTTTGGAGAAGGGGGTGGCTTGCTGTAAGGAGGCTGGCGCCAGGTCCACTAGATTACAATTGATCTCATCTTAATTTACTCTACTTTTCATCGCTATCTGTTTTGGATTGAAGATCTGCTGCATACCTTTGCACTCTCAAGAGCTTTCAATGCAAATACTTCTATATATATATATATATATATATATATATATTGGAGCTATGACTGTGAATATATAGGAGAATTGGAAAAATCAGTGATTTGTTATCTATATGTAAAAATAGGTATAGGTAATTGAATATGATAAAGATAATGAAGGTGGATAGAGGAGCAGACCAACTTATATAATAATGAAAGTCAAAAGACAGACATATATAGATCTGAAATAGAGATTGTGATATGAAAATAATGAAGAGGGAAAGACGAACAGACCAACATACATTATTTATAGGTAGGCAGATATGGAGACAGAAAATGTTAGAGTGGAAAGGGAGGTAGTATGCAAGGGAACAGATTATGAAGACAAAGAAGAAAACAAGCAGACATAAAGACATATATAGACAGACATGACAGAGGGAATGAGATGGAAGATGAGTAGGAGGAGTGCAAAGTTGATGATGCTGAATGATATTAGAGTGATCATCGCTTGGAAATAGTTACGCATTGGTGCTCATGACCGGTGAATCGGAAATGTAACAATACTCAAGTGTATATACATTTGGCATTTATCTTCATGAGATAGAAATGTAGTATAGCACAGTTGTACAATATACATTCAGTGGGAAGGGTTTGTGAAAAGATTGGGTTTTTCTCTCTGGGCCAGTGTACCGGTAAGCTACCTTTTATGTCAACTTGCTCATAACTACATTTGGTAACTGCCTAAAGGGAATTAGCACCAATTTTCTAACATTGCCATCCACAGCATATACATCCTTCTTGCCCTCACATTTGGAGTGATACCCTCCATACGTCAGCTCGTCATGAAAGTTAATTGATATTACTCATCAATTACCTTGTGGCAGGAAGTCTATGGCTGAGCTATTCTTCTCTCTCTCCTCCAAGACAATAGCCTTATTACCTTACTGGTAATCAATTTTAGAGTGATTCTATTTTCCTGTATAGGTAACCCATATAGAGAAAGTGGTTGGGCTGAAACAATATGATGCCGAAACGGTTGGGTGTGCATGACTATGAGGTGTACGAGTCCATTATGGTAATTGAATGCAAGTTTAATGTTAAGTGCAGCTTAAAAGGATGAGGGATTAATGTGTGTGTGTTTTATGGCTGTGTTGATACTTAGTGTTTCATGTGATAGTCATGGAAGGGGGAATATTTGGATAAAAGTAAAGCTTGATAATAAATCATTTGGCAAGAAAGAAACATAGAAATCCATGCATTCTTATGTAGTGAAAGTGAAATGGTGACATAAATTGACATTCAATTTTTTTTATTGAGGCATATATATAAAAGTTTATAGAAGTTTAAAATGAATATCTCCACTCTTCAGTTTTCTTGAGGGTGATCGTGTTAAAGTTTCTGTCAAGCAATATTCTTCAAGTGCCAAATTTGGAGACACTTGACCTTAAATTTACCTGACTGGGCACTTTTCATCCTCTTTTATTAGATTTTACAGCAATATCGACAAGTTTTCTGGGGCAGAGCGAAGCTTTTTATCTTGTGAATCCTTCTGATGTTGTATATTTTGTCTTCATAAGGGATGTGCTCTCTGATTGATATCACCGTGGAGTTGATATACTGTGATGCATTAGAATGGCATTAGTGAGGATAAGTGAGAATTAGAAATTTATTATCTGATAATCATATGGATAATTTTCCTTCCTTTTTTCTTTTTTCCTTCCTATTTTTCTACCACCTTGCTTCTTAGAGTGCACTGAAATTTCTTTAGAAATGCACTTTTGCAACTTATAAGTTATTCATTTGAAGTTTCAGGTAATTTGCCAAAATATTAGACTGATGATGCTATCAATTGCAGTCTCAGTGGTATTCTCAAGGTTAATAGTGACTAATTTGTGTATTTTCAAGGTTACATTATGACATTGCCTTAAATGAGAAGATGTATGTGGTAGCCCCTGTGCCGGTGGGAATGAGTATGTATATATGATGAGGTGTCTGCTAAATGTGACATCTCACTAATATTTTATAGTAATGCTGGGGCCCTTTGCCAAAACAGTTTGCAAAATTGATGACCGTCCATAATACATTGGAGTCCTTGAACTTACTTGGTGCCTGCCAAATGTCAGAAGGATGTTAACACAAGTACTGTAACTTAGATTTAATGTCTTTCTGGCTCTCAACCATCACATAAAGTACAGTATGACTCCCTCGTGGTAATGTATGAAGCTGCCTTGGATACCTTTGTTGAAACACACATCTTCATAGTGGTTGAAAATAGGTTAGTTCAGTTTAGAATAGAATAATTGTTAGGTTAAAATAGATTAGTTCTGTGAAAATTGGTTAATTTATTGTTTCTGGGGTGACAGTTTATGTAAATCTACTTGCAATGACATGATGCTGCCCCCTTTGTATTATGAGCTAAAAGGGGATTAAGAAGAAAACTGTCACCGAGAATGGGGAATAATATTTGGTTTATATGCACAACTGCTGTAAATGAGAGAAAGAGAAAAGGGAAAGAGAAATTGAAAAATTTCCATTTATTCAAAGGGAATATTACAACTGATAGAATGGTTAAAAAACGTGAAAGGGGAATGACTGCAAGTTTATGGTGAGATCTGAAGAGCATTAATGATGTTTGAAATTCAATTTAATCAGAATATTTATTAGCATCACAGTGGGATTAGGATCTATCCTCACAGTGACGCATTTAATCAGTGAAAAGATGAAGTGAGAATTTGATGGTAATCACACTTTTGATGGAAAAGGATGATAACATACCTAGTTTCCATGTACATTTATGAATTATAGCTTTCAAAATGTGGATTATTATTGAAAATAAAAATTAAAGGAGGATTAGGAGTTTACAGTAAATGTGGGTTTTTGAGGGTTTGAGGGGTTTTTTGTCAATATAATTAATAGGCAAGATGGGGGTTGAAACATTTGAAGTGAACAGGCCTCACAGATTATTCATTTTTCTTCTTGGAAAGACCTATGTGAAGCTGTAAAATTGATAAATAGAATTTGCAAATGAAATTGCAATCAATGTCCTCTGCAGCATTATGAAATGTAATTTACCCAGCATGGATCTGTATGGGACATGTGTTATGTGTGAATTTCAAGGATTGAAAAAAAGGGATTTTGATGTATCATTCCAGTGTGCATTTAAAGGCAAATAAAATTCAAGTTGAAAGTAGATCCACTATGCCATAATGTGAAAGGACAAAGAATTGAATTGTTGTCTTCTTTGCATAAAAAGGTGTTGCAGTTGTAAGGAGTAAAATTTGTAGCATTGTGTAAGTTAAGGAATTTTATGGCTTTCCATAATTTCTTATTCAATATTGGCAACTGCCCCAAAGTTTATGATTTTTCATGTTAAAGGTGAATTCAGAGACAGATTTTGATAGTAGTCCAGGGATAATGGAAACACTTCTGTTTGCTTGACTCAGTCATAGACGTATGCTTGAATCCACATTTTTGCTCCCATGCCGTGTCCATCCACCCATCAAGCGAGATAACGAGGCCTATGTACTTTCTACTGCATGGATGCCCCATGAAACTCACCATTACAATGTTTCTGTTTTGTGTTTGTTAGTGGTGCAATCACGGAACCGATTATTGGGGTAACTAAATGCCCCCTTGTAGGGGCTCGGTTTGCCCCTGCTGTGTTCATAATGTGGAGAAATTGGCTAGAGTCACTCCTGAATATTTCATGCAGGTTTGTATGTCACACGGTGAAGGAAATGTTGGTGAACTTTCAGTTTATTGTTGCAACATCCAGCAGTCTTCCATATTTGCACCAGAATATATTCCAGATCTAGATTTAAAAAAAAATAATATTGTGACTTTAAAGGAGGTTCATTTTCACCTGCCTGGAAACATATCAGTGTACGTTTCCCATGTCCTTGAGTAATGAATGTAATGTATGTTATATGATTGGCTTATCTTATCATCTTTGATCAGTCTGGTGCATTTGAATATCTCCCATGTCATCGGTATGTTTTAATATTTTGAATGCTAGGAAAGCAAATGCAGTTCAGTTTATGAACTGGTAACTAAAGTCAAAGCTCTATTTTTATTCTAGAATGAAGAAGGATGTTGCAGTCAAGATACATTTAATACAAAATCTCCTTTACAATCTAAACCTTGAGGCACACAAGCTGTGTGTGAAAGGAAAGAAAACAGAAGCTTCCCCTAGATACCTAATTAATTCATCATCCGTCAATTTTTCATTCTGTATTTTGTAACATCTTTTCCGTCCTTGGAGCCAGTGCATAGACAAACTGTTTACACTGTGAATCTTGAATTGATACATGCCGGCATATCAATGCAGTCTGCTTCTAATTCCCTAGTGATAGATCGACTAGGCTGTATTGGATTTTATTATGGTTGCACCTCAACCAGCTTAAGGAGTGAACGCTTTTTTTCTGCGCACATCACTCAAATGTTTTTAAATGTAGTTGCCTATATTATTTGTTAGCTTTATTATATTTATCATGAAATTTACATGATTTAGACTAATGGCTAGCACTTAATTTGACATAGATCATGAAGAAGAACTAAGTTATTATTTACAGTGTTAGCAGTCCTTCGTGATCTCTGTCAAATTAATAGTATAAGGCTAGTTCAGAGTATACATGTAGGAGCATATCTTCAATTCAGTAAAAGTGTTTATCCTCTCTCACATTGGTACAGAAATTTTACAGGAATGATAGGATTTTATTGAAAAGCTATAGCAAGGATCTGAATTGTAATGTTCCTGAAAAGGCAGTTGCTTCTTAGTTGAAGTGAGAGATTCTGGATGTTGTATTTGTATAAAGGTCTTCTTTTCTAGGGCACTGTGTCATCTCAGCTACCTGTTCTACTGAATTGGTGTAAATGGGCTAGGATGCATGGCAAAGAAGAAAGCCAAATATTTCCTTTTCACCTGTAATTCATGTATTTACTCATCTGTTTCGCCTTCTCCATCCACTCATTGAAAGCCTGCATAAACAGCACCCTCTCTGGGATTCTATTGGCGATAGATGAATGAATAACAAAAGAGGAGCGCAGAAAGGGTAGATATAGGAGAGTAGCGGAGGGGGTGTCTTTGGGAACAGAGGCGGTAAATTGGCTTTGATGATGCAAACCTTTTGTCTTGCTACACAGACAAAATATGAGGTTTGAGGGGATGTATTGGGGTAAATGGAAGCAATGTTTATTTCCTGGGGCAGTCTAAGTGGTTCGGTCACTATCAGAAGTGGTATTCGGCAATGTTTGGAATCCCTTCCGCACACTGTAATTCAAATAGGAACTACATTTAAGAGAAGAAAATCTGATTAAAATGTCCTTGAAGATTGTCAGTATAAGTTTTTGGTGGAGAGCAGCTCCTGTGCAATAGATATGTCGCTGTGTGTATTCGTAATTGTGAAGTTATTCCTTCTGAGGATTAAATGTTTTCTCAGGTATGTGTGACAAAGGAATGGCCAATATCTGTGCACAGATTGGCTTGTATTAAGGATGTAAAAAAAAATTCATTATCATGTAAAGTTGCAATCATGTAGTTTATGAATCAAGCCTATGGGAATGGGAGAATGCAGTAGTTATCAGGAGAACAAAGTCAAATGTTCAAGGAGATGGAAAATCTTAATTCATTTATTTCAAAATTATAAATCTAATTTGTAAAGTTGCCTTTTTGAAAGATTCGTTTGCAATAGAGAGGGAGAGAAAGAGAGAGAGTCAGACAGATACAATGCAGACAAGGTAGAGTGACAGTTAGGGAATGGAGATGGAAAAAGCAGGAGAGGATGAACGAGGAAGAAACATGAAGAAAAAATGAGAGGAATAGAAAAAATGAGGGTATGTCAGAGAGAGAGAGAGAGAGAGGTAGAGAGAGAGAGAGAGAGAGAGGTAGAGAGAGAGAGAGATAGAGAGAGAGAGAGATAGAGAGAGAGAGAGAGAGAGAAATTGTTTGCAATCAAGAAGCATATGGTCAATGCAACCTGCTACTGTGTTGAAGAGTAAACACATTACATTCAATCAAATCATTCCCCGACGCGCTGTCTGTCATAATTTGCGGTCCATTTTCCCTGTTTGTCGTAAAAGTAAATATACTTGTGTTCCGACCAGAGAGAAAACATAGGAATATGATCTAATTGTGGGGGTAAACACTGTTGGGTTACTTAGCCATGCTTGTCACACATTGCCAGTTGATATGTAAGTCGGTCATAAACAGTAGTTCAATGTGACTCATTTGATGTAACTCTTTCTCGGTTGATTCGAGGAATGAAAACTTTGGCCTGTCCCACTGGGGGTTAAGATTTGGAAACCTGAGAATCTGACAATGTTTTCAGTGTGATAGAAGTGAAATGTATCTAGGAACCTGTTCATGTTGTTGAGTGGATTGATTTTTAAAGGAGAAGTATGGCAAGTTTTAGGAAAATGACAGATAATTAATCAATTTTTTAATAACTTGCTAAAAAAGCAGGGTGAAAAATCATTTTGGAATATCAAAAATCACATTAGGAAATGTTTTCATGATCTGTCATGTACAGAAGTATTAGATAATGAGTTTTTCATGAAGAAAGGTGAGTGCTTTTTCAACAAAATTCCACTGGAAGCTGATTCTCCATTCTATATGCCAAAGATGAACATATACCAGAAATACTAATCGTAAGGACAGCGACATAAATTCAGAATATAGTAATTAGAGCATGAAGTGTTTCTTTGCTCCACAGTAGTCTCTAATATTTTAGTCTCTCCACTTTAGTCTAATATTTTGTGCCATCTGAATTATGATATTCTGATAGTACTCTGAACTGATTGTCCCACTCTCCCCAAATGAGGACATGACATACTATAGATTTTCTTTCAAGCAAAGACCATCATAATGGTCATGTGACTCTCGTTGTCGACCAAGAAATCAGGTAAATGGAGCAGTGTGCTAGTTAGAGTGACATACCTTGCTCTGTAACTGTCATCTTACTCCGCTTCTTGGTTCCGCCTCACCTCAGATGGGTCATTAGAAACCCCCCAAATGTCCTTAAATGATACTCTATAGACAGATTATCCCCACCCCCATCTCCACCCATCCAATTTTCCAAATGGGTGTCTCTATTAGTGAACATTCAAAGACATTCCTTTGGTCTTCAGTGAGCCCTCATTGATCAACCCTCCACCTGAAGAAACAGGAAAGCGGGGGTCAGTTGAAGCGCAAGAATTCTGTTATTTGAGTCACATGATGCGACGAACCTATAAGTGGGCTTGATTATGATGGATGGGTGTTCAGCATCAATTCTTAGATGAGTTGAAGAAAATGTCATCTTTAAGTACCTGGTTCACAATTAAACAGCCCCGTGACTGAATGAATCATTTCAGCTTGAAAGCCAACATGACTGGTTTAATGTTGTTATTCTTTTCTTCTTGAGGACAGAGGGCAGCAGGGTTCACCCTCTTTCATCTCTCCTTATTTTTCAAAATGGATGGTACTTCCGCTCCTTTCTGAGGGATATGTGTTATCTCTGCTTGCCAGTGGCTAAACCTGTATTTTCTGTTTATGGAGCTGGTTTTAATGGATGTTGATCCCATGCTTCTCCATGTGAGAACAACAAGGGCACTAGCTTGAAAGACTTTTGATTTTCAAGATTTGATTCATTTTCATCAACTAACTCATAATAAAGCGAATGTCAAAAAGGGCTATAAATGTATAGAACATAAAGTAACAAAAGAAATTTTCTCTTGAAAGCTTGAAGGTCCTCAACTACTAGCACTTTACATTAAGTTAATGTCCTTCCTACTCTGGGTGAAGAAATTGCAAATAGAAGAAATAAAGATAGCAAAAGGCCTAAAGGCATTCAAACATGAAATGTGTAAGAATGCAGGCAAAGGAACTGCAGGTACTGCAGAAATTAAGATGAGGTTGACCACACTATCAACTTTATAATTATGAAATATGACAAGTGAAGATTGAAGAGACCTTTTAAAACCAAGCTGATCGATAGGCATGCTGTTAACATCATTCAAACCTTGACCAAGTAACATCTAACATGATGTATAAAATAGATGATTAGAGTCACAAACTTCCCAGCAGCAAGCTTTTTTTTCCTTTTGATGCAGAGGTGTAAAGATGAAGCACTTAGGCTTCTGCAATTCTGGTTGGATATACTGTTCATTTTGAAGAAATCTTTGACCACAAATGCCCACCAAAATGGTGAATAAGTGTCCCCAAATCACCCACTGTAGAGGTCAGATGAGGCATGAAGTGCTACATTAAACCACATTTGTTCACTCTCGAGTAGAGATTTTACCACATGCAACCGCAGGATTAGAACAGATGCAGCTTAAAATTGATGAGATAATTAAGAGCTTTCTCACATTGACAGGTACCGCACATCTTGTTGGGTAATTAGTCTGAGATTTCTTCGCTCCTGGAGGTGCCGATGTGAACAGCACTTGGTTGGGAGGTGTCAAATAGGTTCGTCCGATCTCGTAATATCTAGCGCCCTCATCGCACCTTGCCACACCTGCTCTTGATTGTTCTAATTGATGAGCTGTCATTATCTTGACAGGCAATGTCAATGGTGAATGTTAAATTTCTGCTTTTGTTTTTAACTTTCTAAGGTAGATATGAAGTAATGGTAGTACTCTAGCCATCATCATCCATAAGGTCTACCAAAGTGGCTTCCATCTTCATTGTGCTACCAATCCAATGTAATTGTTGGTGAAGTCTTCATCTGTGATAAACTTCTGTGATGCTTGAAAGATGAGACTAAAACAAGCAAATTTTTTCTTGCATGAAACTTTCGCAAAATTCACAAGTGGTTGAGATGAATATGCGGAAGTGTCATGGAGAGAAATGATTGGACCGCAAAACAGAAATTGCATTGCCTGGAAGTGTCTGGTTTTACCGTACTAAATCTGCTCTTATTTGTAAATGTCATAAATTCTCTGCTTTAGCATTTCTCTTTACAAATCTTAAATGAAAAAAAAAATCAAGATTAGACAGGCAGAGACAGACATACAGAAAGGTGAGATAGAGAAAAGGTCATACAGAGTTCAAACGAAGGAAAGAAAGAAAGGGAGAAAGAAAAGAATGCGGGGAAAAAAAATCACACTTATTTCTATTCCTCGTCATCATTTGTGTATCAGATATTCATTTCATGCTTTACATTATGTTTTTTTTTGGTTGTAATTTCACAGCCTTGATATCTGGTGTAGCTGGAGACTGAGAACATGGGAATATAGGTTGATAAATGAGGAAATGAAGCAGGTGCATGCAATCAATGCTCCATTCACACCAATGTATGGAATTATGACAAAAGTCTTACCGTGATGAGGTGTAGGAAGACAGATACCCCTTCTTTTGATTGTATAGAGTTATTTGCAAAATGATAGAAGATGATGTTTTAGATTGAAAGAAGGGATAAGTTTAAATTTTACATTTTGATTTTGAGTTTAGAGAGAGAGAGAGAGAGAGAGAGAGGGGGGGGGGGGACATGAGATTATGTTAGATTAAAGCAGAATCCAGGTTTGAGATGATATAATTAAACAAAAAAGTTTGATTTGGAGGAAAAAATTGGGCTCAGAGATTAAAGAGAAACTAAAACAGAAACAAGCAAATGAAATAATTGAAGGAAAACAACTCAGTTACATGCAAACTGAGTTCAAGTATGAAAGAAAGAGCGAGGTACATCGATTTGGTGGAGATGAGAGTGCCTAATGCATTTGAATAGAGTTCTTTTATTGGCTTAGTGGACTATGTTTCTCTTCTTCAAACCATCTATTGTTACTATATCTTATTTCTTTGTTAGTATATGGTGTACTCCCTTCCTGCACTTCAGAGTGGGTTAAACAAGGCTTTGTTAGTATTGCTGTTATGCTTCCAGTTCATCTTTCACTTTCTCTTCCGTCTCTCTCTCTTTATCTCTCATTCTTTATCTCTCTTTCTCTTGCTCTCTCCTCTCTTTTCTTGCCATGTGTCTCCATGGAAATATGACAACATGTATAAATCATTACACATAATGGCACCTGCAATGCTATGCTCAAAGTTGCAGAATGTCTGTAGGTTTGACATCTTTGTTGCTACCTTCACCAGATCTCCCTTGTTCCAATCAATATTTGATGCAGACTAAATAATATCTAGATCAATAAGAGAAGCATTGATAATGTCTCAATTTCTCGACACTCATATACTGATAAAAAAAATTTATCCCCATATATCCCCCAAAAGTATATTCATATTTCCTTAATAGTTGTAAGTATTATACATGTCAAGACCTTGGAAACAAGAAGATAATATTATCTAATAAATTATTAAATAAAACTGTTGTTGTGAGTTTTGAACTAATACTAACATGGTTTAAATACAAATATACTGCCCAGGTAAAAGTTTCCTTTTCAGATATATCTTTCCTAAAATCAAAATCTAAAATAAACTCAAATCAGTTTCAAAGTAATCCTCTTCAGAAGTCATTTCTTGCATAATATTGCATAATATTTTCTTCAATGCTATATTGATGGCTTGATTATTATTTCCAATATGAAATATTGTCAGTCATCTTCAAGAAACTGCAACATAATGGCTTCATCCTTCCTGCCAAGAATGACTTGGTGCCTGAATACCTACAAGGACAGTGCCTCAGGGGGTAATTTTCTCCTATATTTCTCATCTTCTTTCTTAAAAACTTAAAGAAAAACAACTTTCTGATGCAGACAGATATACTTCAAGTTACATAACCTTACGTCATGCTTCATGCTTAATGCAAGGTTGTTGTTAATATAGTGCATGCATATTGTCTGATTTCCATGGCAATTATTGTTTTGTGGGTGTCATTATCGTTATCTCACTGGAGGAAGTAATTATTGAGAGAAAATATGAGATTGCTATCCTTCACGCTTCATTCATAAGAAAGAAATTATTCCCTGGAATGGTTACATGTTGGTTACACATTGGTTACACATTGGTTACACATTGGTTACAAATTATTCCTTTTTTCTAGTTAGTATATTTTGGCAGTAGATGATGGTGTAAAAGCTTGTATTTCTGAGTTTAACCCTCATAACTCTATTCTTTTAGAGCTGTGCATGTATCTTCAGAATGACTTAAGAAATAAACAGTACAGTATGAACTAACAATCAGAGAAATAATTATTTTATTCAATTTTGCAGCAACACGTAACGCTGATTTGCTAAGAAATGTAGAACACGACTCTCACAACTATTTTAAATGAAAAAAATATTTGGACTAGCAAAGAAATCAACCATAAGATGGGAAAATAGATGACCATGTAATCATCATAGAATTGTAAATGAGTAAGACAGTTTAATAAATTGCAAGTGTTTCGCCAGAGACCAATATGGAGTGGTCAGAGCTTGGGGATTGAACTTGGAGGCGCTGTGGAAATCTCTTACCCCAGGCTGTCTCCTATTCCCCTTCATCAACGTCAAGTAAAATGGATGCTAATGCACATTATTACTTCATTGAAGGTTTAAAGATACATTAGCAGATTGGAGGGTTAGATTGCCGTAGAGATGCGTCTTTGGAGGTATACTGCCATTTCTTACAGATATTAGTATTTAGGGAGACAGCTGAAATGAAATCAAACATAATGTGTGATGTAGAGATGTAGCCTTATCTGTTAAAGTTGTTAGCATTCAATTTGCATCTTACGAATCAAGACGTTCTCATGATAAGCAAATAAAAAACAACAGCAGGAAATAATTTAAAGAACGGATATAGGTATACTCAAAGACAAGATAAAAAGGGGAAAAGAACTTGAGAGAGAAAGAGATGAATGGATAGAAAAATACAATATGAAATAGAGAGCAATGATGGGGAAAGAGAGGGATACGAGTTAGGGGAAGTATGGGAAATGACTATAAGAGCGATGATGTTTTGTTGAGACACATATTAGATGAGAAACGTAATAGTGAGGAGAGGAAAAAAAAAGGTGTAGATCAAATTGATAATGCTAGGGGTGGCTGTAATTGGTGCCACGTGTCGTCATTGTGAGGCTTCCGGGAACCAAGTGTGGCCAACAATAGGAGGCAATAGGGTGAGGGCCTTGCAAAGAGTGTGACAGTGCATTGGCTCTACTGCTCTAGTAACCCGAAATCAATCGCAGGATTACATTTGGGTATCGTCTTATCTCGTAAGCCTCGGACACTGCGTGCATGCGTATGTGCTGCATCCGTGACAACTTTGTCTATGGTGTTTTCATGCCCCTTGTCGCAGGATAGTCTGCATTTGAGCCATTCCTCTATGATTTACATCTTTTTTTGATTCTCTCGTTTTTGTGATATGTAGGAAGAAAGTGAGAAAAATAGGGAGATAAAGGGAAAGAGAGGGAAGGAGAGGGAAAAAAGTAGAGTTGATTTCTCAAAGAGTAAAACCAAGAAGAGAAATTCTCAGGAATGCCAAATACAGCATATCATGTACTTTTATTTAATCTTTACTCTTTCAGTTAATTTTAGTAATTAAGGAAATGGATTGGGTTTATCTCTCTTCCTCCAGTCAGTAAAATATATTATTTTATTTTGAGGTGATCAGTCCTCCATGCAAGCTTTACATTTCCCCTTTTTCTCCAATATTGCTTGAAATATCCCATCCAGAGAAAGTCACTCCATTCAATGGGTATTAAACTGGAGACTACTAGGTCCTCTCCCAGTGAGGAAGTAGGTTGACCATGGGTGCTTAACCCAATCATTTCATCAAAGATGACAACAAAAAGTTCTTTGTCTCTCCCTAAAAACAATGACTCACGATCATAGAAACTGAAAGCTTGTTATTGGATGTGCAAATATTGCATTTTGTCATTCCTACTGAAAGTGCACATTTTCACCCAACTAGGTTTGACCTCCAAACTACGTGATCCAGATGAAGTGTGCTTCTACACGCATTCCGCTACTAGCGAGGATGATTTGAATGAACAAAAAGTACATTTGTTACCTAATCATGAGTAACTTCAATCATGCCTTCAGTCATGCTGTCATGTATGTTGGTCTGATTTTAATCTATTTGTTTCTCTCTTTTTTATCTTTTACATGTGCTGATTTTCCTGTACAATGAATAACAGGTAAGATTTTTTTGCAGTATTTTTACTTATTATGTGTACTTTCCTATTATCTTAAAATATACTGCATGGTTAACACTAGTTTTAAAATCTGATGAAAAAAGCATGTTGGATGGATCACTATCATTATGGGTGTACCAGGAAATGCACAATCTAATGATTTTTAGGTCGATCCATTTTGTTCAAATATGTATAGTTCTGGATTAATGTTGTGAATCAAGTCAATCAATTGATCTCAATCAATCAATCAGAACACCCAAATATTGCTAAATTATTAAGTCATTGTCTTCACAACTTGTTTTTATCTCTACCTTGTCATGATATTTGTTCATAAGATATTCACATCTAACCCTGATAGGAGTTTGTGTATGAAATTTATAGGGAATACCTTGAAGTCAAATATGATTTCTTTTCTTTCTAGCTTTTCCTTATTTTTTTTTTTAGAAATGTGATTCAAAATCCCTATGGTTAGCATTCAGCATTATGACAATGTAATTATAAAAGCATTCTCTGATGGACTTACAATAATGCTGTTCATGGCGTGTGTTTTGTAATCTTGAAAGTTCTTTTTAAAAAATGAACAAAGTAAGATGAAAGAAATGGAAGGTGATCGCATTACTGTAAGAACATTCTTGAGAAAGAAGGTATTATATTTGTCATCAAGCATATGAGGTGATAAAATTGTAAGTAATTTACAGATGGGAATAGAGGATGAGGCAGACAGCATGCTCGTTACAATTAATCACCTACAGAGAGCCTTACCTTACTATCTATCTGTAAGCCTGAATGGAATTAGTAATGAAATTAATATGATTAAGTATCATCAGTGGGAGATAAAGGGTTGTAGCACTTTTCCTGGCCCCTGAATTTCAATAGAGTATGAGATGGAGTATGAGAGTGAGAGAGAGAGAGAGAGAGAGAGAAAGAGGGGGGGGGGGAGAAGGGGGGGGGGGGGGACATTGTGAAAGAGAAAAGGATTTATATTGAAAAGGGAGAGAGAGAGAAATAAGAGAATAATACTTGTGTATCTTTTTCATGATACTATGTTGTTTCCTTGAAATAACTGCCACCTGATTACCTGCATGAGTAGCTGGTTGCTAGGTTACCCCAAGGTTGCCATGGTTACCTCACAAACAGAAAGAGACGTAGACTTGGCTTGGCTTCTATGCTCAGGAAGTCTAATGAATCCCCAGGATATTTGAGACCTCTCTGAGGAGTTGTTTTTCTTCTTGGCTGCACTGAGTGTTTCATTGGGGTCATTCTCTATCTGCAGACAGGGAAAGTGCAAATACATCTTTTGAGGCAAGATGGCATTTCAGGGTTTTTGCTTTCGTATGTTTCTTTCTTCTTTCTTTTTTTCCTTTTCAAAATGACAATATGATGATCATGAATTGATAAGATTTCCAAGGAAGCCAGATATAGGAGAGGAGCTTCTGCTGATGATAAAGGGGGGATTCAGTGTAAATGTCAGCAGGCTTGATGGTCTGCTGGGGAGCTATCTGGAGTATTTCATATTTCCTTCATTGTAAAATGTAGAACATTTTAGTTATAAACACAAATAGATGTAGGTTTTGCTTTATTTTGAAAAGCTCAATCCCCCATTATTGATAAGAATGAGCTAAATTTTTGGGGTCAATGAAAATGTCTTGTTTTTTGCTTCAATCTTGGAGAAAGGTTTAGAAACAGGCACAAGTCAAAATGACCTTGTGTTTTGGATTGTTTTTAGGTAAAAGGTACATTTACACTAGACCCCAAACATTATTTCCATCATAAACTCAAGATGTTTGTAACATTGCGGTGTTTTGATTGTAGTGTAAATTGACCTCATGGTAGGTTTTTCTGTCTTTTGCCAAGCTCAAGGTTGCATGGCTGAGAAGTGAAATGAGCCATAAGAGAAATTTCCCCAATAAAAATTAATCTTTTGTTGTCAGCCTTCATGGAAGGTTTTATGGTAAGTTAAGCTGGACTGTATGGTGATATTTAACATTAGAGCAGTGAAAGAATAAAAGAGAAAGTGAGAGGGAATGAAAAGGAAGAGAGAGAGAGAGACAGAGAGAGAGAAAGAAAGTAAGAGAATAAAAGAGCGATAAAAGGAAAGAGAAAGGAAATAAAAAGCATGCGTGAGAGAGAGAGAGAGAGAGAGAGACAGATAGACAGAGGAGAAAACAAAGGTGAATTTTCGCACAATGGAAAAATAACTTATTTATATCTGAAGGTTATTTGCTCTAATGGCATGTCCCATGTTGAAATATGTACCTGTTCATTCAACCATATGTTTAGTGGCATTGGCAATATCCTGTATTAGATGGTCGATGATGGTTTGAGCAAACCTTTACTAAAAATAAAACTTCTTGTGGAATATATTTGAAAAGAGAATCATTGAACCTGAAGGAATATTCCAGCAAGCTAGCTGATGTAGGCATACCTTGATGTCAATCTTTCATTCACAGTAGTGAAGTAATTTTTTAATATTAATGCATAATGCTTAATCTGAACAGGGAATTTTATGTCGAAACTTGAGAGCCCTTTCTAATAAGAAATTTTTAAAAAGCGTATGTTAAAGAAGTCAGAAATGAAGTGTTATGAATGAGATTTGCTTCACTTTGTTATTGAAATAAAACACCCCTGAGAAATCAATCCTCTCATTTCTGTGAGTCAAGTGCAAGCTAACTTCTCACCTCCTGAGAGAAAGAGAGAAAGCCCAGTTTTCAGTGTTACACGTAATGGAGATTACCGGCTCTGCCCAATTTTGACCTAAGTATCTTGCTTGGATCCATGTTCATTATTCAAAGGTTTATCCTGCTTTCCAGGCAATTAATCTAGGACGCTCAAAGAAGAAACATGTATATATATATATATATAATTCCCTCTTGTCTCGTCCCACATCATTTATTCATTCACTTTCGCCCGTTATGGTTTTCTATAATACAGTGCGAGTCCTCCAAACTCACCACTCAACCATACAGCTTTTCTATATAAAAATGTGAAAGTTATGATCCATCTCAAGCTCAGTTGTGTTGTCTGATTGGTATTCTGTAATGAATTTGCCATAGAAGATAGTGGGTAAAGAGACAGTTTACTTTTTTAGTGAAATATTTTGTCATCAGCAATCTATTTTTCAAAGATCGTTTCAGTTCTTCTTTCATTCTTGAAAAACAATATATTGTCTTATTTTGTGTTCAATTAGAAGTTTACCTGTATGCATAATAGACATCTAGGGTAAAATGAGAAGAACAAGCATGATTATGAATTCCATTAAAAAATGGCAGATGTTTCATAGTGTGAGAAGAAATGAATATTTTATTGATCAGTCATTATTAGACAAAGAGATTGGATTCCCTAAATTTGATGAGAACGTCGTTCTGACGGACCCGCCGATCAGCAAATGAAAAAGAATGAGCTCAAATGCAATCCACTTGATGAATTCAGAAAGTGCAAAAGCTCTGTCCAGTTGTGAGCTTGTCGCGCACCTGTCCTCTTCACTTACTAATTTGAATATTTTAGCACGAGTGTGCTCACCCGATATTCCTGACGCAAGCCCCTCTCTGTCTAATCCCTCACTCCTCTTATGTCCTCTTCCTCCTGGTTTGGGTAACATCCTTGTAACCTCATCACTGGATCCCCATCTCAGCATCCATAGCAACATGCTCTATTTACCGGTATTTGCCGCCCAATGATGCACTCCTTCCATCGTTCTAGCTAGGCAACTCTCAAGCATGGTTGCACTATTCTTTTTACACAAGTGAAGACTTTCCAATTCATTTGCTGATGATGGCGTAAAAAAAGTTCTACCGTTACCTTATCTCATGGTACACCAGACTTGCCTCAATGTGAGACCAGTGCTCACTTTTTGGAAAGGGGGGGGGGGGGGTTGCTGTTTGGAAGGTGAAATTCACTACTATTACAATTATCATGTAATAGTGTCAAGTATCACCTCCCCGAGGAGTTTTTTTTCTTCCAATTCTGTAATTTGCAGAGCCTGAGGGCAGATTGTTCCAATTCTTTCCTATCTGATTGTAGCCATGTACTGGTATCTAACCTGTAGGATACTTGGCACAGGGAAATTGACTTAGACAATTCCCAGCTTGGCACAGTATACTTCTTTTCTTCTGTCATTCTTTCTTTCTCTCGCTTCCTCTTTCTCCACCTCTGTGTCTCTCTTTATTGCCCCCCCCCCCCTCTGTCTCCCTCTGTCTGTCTGTATTTCTCCATCTCTATCTGCAATTATTGATATTGAAATCAGATAAAAGTGAAAGACTTACCTGTGATCCTAAGTTGATGAGTCAAAATTGTTATTCTCTACTGTATTTTTTTTCTTCAAATTTCTAAAACATTTCAAGTTCTGAATTTTGTGAGAAAAAGATTTGATGTCTTTATGGAAGATTCTCTTTCTTTGATTGGCAGTACAGCTCTTCATAATAAGATTTGATCAAAACCAGATAGCAGATAGTAAGGCTGTTGATCTGTCGAATTAAAACTTTTTGCTCGTTCTTGACATATTTTATGACAACAATATCAGTATTTTTCCTTTGACATCATTGTCATTCATTTGACTTTTGGCAGTATTGCCATCCTTTTCTTTTCACAGCCACTATCGATCATCAATTTATTGAGCAATTGCGAGATTGAAGAAAGAGCGAAGAAGTCACTCTTCTTACGTTTTAATGGATCTCCCCTGGACCGGGGTTTTTTACGCGAGATACTAACGAGGGCTTTATGACAGGAGAATTGGTGATGATTCACGGCTCGTGTTATGACTCTCTTCCGGTATGAGTTACACAGAAGAAGTTGCCGGTAGGGGGTTGAAGGGAGAGGATTGCCATGTACCCCTTTGGTAGCTGTATGACTCCATATCCTGTCTTTATCTACTTCACCACTGTAAATGATTACCTCAGATCTCACTTGTAGTACCTCTTCATTTTTCTTGTCTCAATCACGTTTAAAACCTGTGTTTGATTTGGGCAGACAATGGTCTATTGAGATGCGAAACGCATGCCCCTGCTTCTCCTTCTTATATTAAGTCCATCAATCTCTCTTCAAAGAGTTATAGCTAGGCTGGCTCCAAAATCATCCCCTCTTCAAATTATGGGTTCGTCATCCCTCTCACTGAAAAAAATGTGAGAGAAGTCAAGAAGACGTATCCCGACGGTCATTTTTTGTTGTTGAAGAATTCCATGCCATGACAAGAGGCTTGTGTTGATATGTCATATTAAATGTAATGCCTAATATTATGTTTAATGGACAGATATACAGTAGTGCAAGTTTATCTTAATTCAGAATGATTAAGTTGATGAAGTGTGAAGAGTTTTAAGGTAGGCCTATTTGAAATCGTTTTGATAGGGAAAAATCTCATATGAAGCATACCAGCCCCCCCTCCCTAATAATTAGCAATTTAGCAATGATTTTCAGAGGTAAGCTTAACATGTTTAAGATATGCTGAGTTTAGATGGAAATTAAAATGACAGTCTGTGTTCAGATGCCATGAAACATCTCAATTTTGGTCTAATGCTATCATTTCATGAGCGGGGTTATTTAGCCATCATTATTCTTCAACCATCATTTCATCAGTGCCACCTCACTGTCTGTAAATCACCTTTTGCATGCTTCCTTGCCCCCTTTTATCTTCACCATATACACCTTCCAAAGAATGGTACTGTTACCAATCATTTTTACCTATTCATCTGGTGTTGGGACGCGCTTCCTGATTAGCGAGCCTGATTAAAAGAGGTATCATCGTCAATATCTGACATTATTGATCCCATGAACATGCGCATCTTTTAATTATTGAATTAAAAGAGAAAGATACATGCAGCATAATTGAACTGGGGAAAGTGAGTGCTGTATTTTCCCATCTTTCATTTACACTAATTGGTGATTACTGCATGATGACACAATTGACATTTGTGTGGCAAATATTCAGCTCAAATAGTGCGATTGACATTATTACAGAATTTCTGAACTTAATTCAGTAATATTGTTATATTTTGTAACTATTCAGCATCATGCTTCTACTAAATTCCATAGATCAGTAACAGTTTTTAGAAACTTGATTCTAATAAAATCCTCCAAAAAAGTCACCCTTTTGCTATTAAGCTACATTATGAGCAATTAATTTATTGAGAATTTCTGCAAAATATTGGTACTTTAGAGAAATGAACTGTAGGGTATCTGATTAAAGGCATACAAAATTCACTATAATGAATTATTCACAATTTGTTATAGCTGTTGTACATTGATTCCAGTGAATGAAATACGTTCTAATAATGGCATGTGAATTGTTCAAGATATGGTTTGCAAGGTGCACTAATTGATTACTAGTTCTCAGTATACAAAGGCCAAGCCAAATCCAAATACTGTAGAGAGAATTCTATTTCTACTCTCTACTCTGTTTAATTTATAGCAGACTCCTAGTAGAAGAAGGATAAATACTTAATGCGGTTGATTTAGCCTTTGTCTATGGTTTAGGAATTCTTTCAAGCTTACAGCTTATCTTGTCTTGAGCACAGACAATTTAATTGCATTAAAAAAAAAAAACATATATTACATGTAATAATGATTTGTTAATCGTGCAGTAGTTGGGTTGTTGGATCCAGCAAAATCAGTCATTTTAACAGAAAAGCCTTATAATTTTTTATTTGAATGCATCTGTGTATGAGAGAAAATTTGTAAGAATTCCATTTTCCAGGAATATTCTAGAAGTGGTCATAAGTATCACTGTTATGATAAAATTATGAATAAACATTTTCATGAAATACATAGAAGGGACTAAAAAGGATCTTGAGAGGCTTAAAAGAAGGAAATATAGATTCTAGAGAGGAAGAAGATCCTTAGTGGTGAATGGGTATCTGCTGTTATATTTCAAGATTTAATGAAGAACATGTATATAAAAGAAAATTGAATGAAGAATGTAATCATTCTTGAAATTCAGAAATAGGAAATGCATCTATATCATGAGGGGGAGGAAAGCCCTCTGTGGTTAACATTTATATCCAAGGGAATGGAGAATAAGATCAATTGAGTTTGGATGACTTACTTGTCTTCATTTTCATGGTGGCTTTGTGAAGAGATGGTAGGAGAGAAGGGAATCCATGCACGGTGGAACAAATGAATAATTAAAAAGGAGTGTGAGGTTTTCGTGGTTGTCAACAGCGGATGGCAGTTAGAAAACAAGAGTCATTGACAATTGATCAATAGCAATGCTAATATGTCTGACTCCTGCTGTGCATTTGCCTCTGTTTTTTATGCCATGTCACTGGCATGTTTTTGATAGTTGTTTGAGGTCATTTTGGGAAGTGATTCAAAGCAGATCATGAGTCCCAGAAAAGTGATGACTTAATTTACCTAATGTGATGGATAATTATTAGCTTGTTAATCATATATCATCTGCTATGATCTGCATTAGAAGTACAAACAAACTTTTATCTTTTTGTATCATTTGATTACTTCAAATGGTACATAAGTTTTTAAAGTACAGCACTAATGATGATACGTATGTGACTAGATTTTGTCCTCGTATTTTTGTCTCCTTAAAAGAAAAGTGGTAAGGTAAAGAGGGGTTTGATAAATTGATAGGCATGACCAAGAACAAGTAATGCATAACACATTCTACAGAGCCTTGTTATGTGTTAGCCAAGACTGTCCACCCTCTTAAAGTGTGACTTTAGAGAAGGTCAAGATCGTTAACAACTTCAAGTGGTCAGGATAAGTATGAAGCTATGAGTAAGCCTGATGACACAATAGTCTACTGTGATCTCATGGTGGCTCCTGCAGTACTGCCCTTAACAATCCCAATTGTGTGCATCACTGAAACTGGTTATGAGACAGTCACTTGTAATTTGAGAAATGACTTTGTTGAGGTGTACTAAAGTTGGTCGAGGGTTTCCAGTTGAATCCCCGAAGAAGAATTAATTGAGCCAAATTAGCATTTGTAGATTCCGCTCTGTTTGTAGGTAAATCTCACGTAGGAGGCTTTGTTGATCATAGAGTATTCCATTTCATGCGATTACCAGAACTGGCAGGTGGGCTTAGTCGAGAAACCAATATAACTTATCTCCATGAAAATGTGACTGACAACCCACTCAGATGAAGAACAAGTTAAAATACAAGCTCATATGGCAGGACCCTTACTTGGGTTAAGTAATGAAGACAACTGTCAATGTTATTAAACGAGGTTGGTAGAAAAACATCCTTAACATCCTTTTTTTTCTACTCTCAAAGAAAAACGAGGGCATCAAATTTAATTTACACCAATCGACATCCATCAATGAGTTTCCTTGAGGTCGAAGGTGTTTTCATAGAGCAACCAACCATTTTTCTACCTGTCACATAGAAATAGAGAACGTCTATCACGACGGTGGTTAGTTATACCGGAAGTGGGTCAATGTGCACAGGGGTGAGTAAGAAAGTAAACACTCATTATTCTGTTCCACACTTTGTTTTACAGGTGGATATTCAGAATAGGGTGTTAGCTTGGAGTGGAAAGTGTTTTCTTGCCCACAAGTCCCCCCTCTCCACTTCCCTCACACATCATTTAGTCTGCTCCCTTATCTTTATCACTTAAAAACATTCTTGACAAGACAATTAAAGGAAGAAATTTCAAATCAAGCATTTTTGTTATGTAGAATAAAAAGAGATTTGTAGAATGATTGAATGAAGAAAAGGATGGGTACCATACTAATTTTTGTAAAAGTTGTTAAGGTCAACAGTGAATTTTATTTTTACCTGCAAAAAGGCTATTTACTGTATGAAGAGATTAGCTTCTGGGCTATCTGTATAAACTCTATAATTGTAATTTTCAAATTGCCTCTGTCCCTTTTTAACTGTCATGTACTTACAGTTTCACAGAGAAAGGGATGAAACACCAATAATGCTATCAGATGAAGATGTGGACATGTTCTGTGCAAAATAATGAGGGAAAGGAAGTCCCAATTTATGAACTTCCTAGAAATAGAAGAGAAGCATGCCATGAATACATTAAGGTAGCTCAGACAAGGAATATTAGAAAAGAATATTTAAAAAGAAATAGTAAGAAATGCGAATGGAAACAAGAGTCATTCCTTGAGGCTGATCACCAAACAAATGACATGAAGGAAGCTTTTTGTTCGAAGCCAATTGATTGCGATTACTCATCCATTTGACTTCTTGGGGTTTGTGGTGAATGGGAATCTCCTAGCTCCTCAAGATACAATTGCTTGTACAGTTTTATTGTTTTTTATCCCTGAGACAAGACGAATCATGACGAAGAGACATTTACTGAGATAATTTGATAAGCCAATTAAAAGCATTTATACTGTGTCTCTGATACATGGCCAGACGGTAGATGAGAGAGGCATTTTGAAAGAATGTTGACACAAATACTAACTATCCAAACATAAAAGGGCTATCCCAACCTCCTGAGGGGCACAGCGATCCGCCCCAATTGTTTGGAAACCAATGATAGCAGTCGATTGCTTTTGTCAACTTGAGACATTTGCTTTGGTATGAAAAGCTGCTTGAAAGAATCTTTTGGGAGCCGCGACCAAAGAATTCATGGATGATAACACTGTCTGCTTTGTAAATCCTATGAGCAGTACGTGAGGTTGTCGTGCGTTTGGTCTATTGACGCTGACCTGGCCTGGCGCCTGCCCATGTCATAGCCCTCGTCGGACTCTGTTGTCCTAACATTTTGGAGGAAATACCCTGTTCAAGCAGAAAGCTTTCATCTCTTTAACTGGTCTTAAGTATCGCTCTTTTGAGTCATCCAATATTTGGGGACAGAAATTGCTCTGTCACATAGTGAGGGAGATGATATGCTTGTTTAAGGCAAGGAAAGACTGTCAATTATTTGACTTGGTTACACATCCTTTGTACTTATAAGATTCTCTCTGGGTGGAAATAGCAGTCAGAGCACACAGATGATACATGTATATCTAGGGTGTCTCAATATTATGCTTTGTGTTACATTTGTTTTTTTGCCTATTGGAAAGGGTAATAATATCGATAATACTTGGGGTTTGTAAAGTGCTTTTTCTTGAGGATACAAAAAGCTGAATTTGAGATGGTGTTTTTTTTTTTTTACTTATTAAAGTTCTTATAGTATTTATGTTTAATGTAAACTCTATTAAGAATGTTTATTCCACAGAGCAGCCATTCTCCTGCTTCAAGTTCAACAGAGTGTATGTTCATGCACTTGCCCCCTTTGGCCTTTTAAAAAAATAGAAGAAAGTGAATAATTACTCATCGATTTGAAAGTCAAGTTTGAAGAGGTATGGTTCAGCGAATATAAGGAGCATTACAGTAGAAACTAAGAAAGAATAAGAATTCAGGCCATGACATGATAAACACACTGTCTGCATATCTTTGTTTTTTAAGAAAACATTCCAAATTCAATATTCAGACTTGTTGGTGCGATACAGTGAGTTACAGGGGGAAAGAACGACAGGATGTAATGGCAAGGGGACCCCTTATCGATGTTCGCTTTGTCAAACTGCATCAGGACTCGCCGATGCCCCTCTCGCGCATCGAGCATCGATTCGTGAACAGCTCCAAAACTGATTACAAAAACATTTATGGCTCGCGCACTCCAAATGCTGTAAGAAGGAGCGAATTCGAAGTCATGTGATGCTGCTCGATGCTAGGGAGAGTGACAGCGGTCCATACACTTCTACCTCAATGAACTCACAGTCTATGTCAACAAGTATACATTCTCCTTTTTCTCGTCTCAAATCACACGCCAGGCAGTTTTTTGACCCATGGTCGCAATCAAACACCTTCTATTGATCTTTATCAGCTAATGCTTTTCTGATTGATATGTGAATAAATTCATGTCTACATCAAATCCCTGCAATTCAGACACAGGCAGAATGTATGAGTGGCACATGAATACACATGAGCTACAAACACTCTCTTCCTTCCATTCATGTTTAACTTTTCTCAAATATCACTGTCATTGAAAAAATGAGCAAAGTGGAATTTTAAAAAACAGACAGAGGAAGCCACAGCGCAAATATTAATGACACAATTTAACCTTTAGTGGTAGAAATGTAAGTCAATGTCCTATTCCTGGGAGAATCTAGTTTTTCAAAGCATTTCTGAAAAGCCAGAAGGGTATGAACTTTGTTAAATTATATGAGTTAATGTCATTGTGGCTCTCGAAAGAAGTAAGATGAGTTTTGAGCATCATAATGAATAAAATTGGAGAGCAACTGTATAGAACAGTAATTGTTTAGCAAATGATTTCCCATCCTGTACAAATTTGAGGAACCAGTTTAGAAAAACTAATTAAAAAGGAAGGTGTAATAAAGAATCAACTTTAATGTACAGGCCTAAGGTAACTGCAATATTTTCTTTGAATATCTTGTAGCAACTTTAAAGTAATTTGGTAACTTTGCAGAGGCTTAATAAAATCTGAGCTGCCTGGCTTTACATGCTATCAGTGTATGTAATATGGTGTAAAAATGAAGCCCAGGGGGAAAAAAGCACTTCAAAACATCATGCGCTTCACAAAAGTAAACATATAAGCAAGTGACCGGAAATGCCATACTCATTTTCCTCCCATAGACTCAGTGTTAGACTAAAGGGTATGGCCATATGCTTTTGTAATGGGAATATTCAGTCATAGATATCTTAATAATAGCATTATATATTTGAAAACCTTTCTATGCATGGCTATTTGTTTATCCTTCTGAACATCATTATACAAGACAGATATCAAAATTCAACAATTTATTAAATCAAGCCTCTACAAAGTTACCGAATCCCTTTAAAAACCTGTAAAACATCATGTAACAAAGTGGTTAAAGTGCCAAAACAAGCATTATTTAAACCTCTCCAAAGACCAAAACCAGGAATATTTTTTCAATGGGGGAAAATTGGACAAGCCCAATAACAAGTTACAATGTATGAGTCATAACTATGTCATGATACCAGTTTCAATCTTACATCCTATACCATCCATTCATAATACCCCCATCAATACCCCAGCATGGCTCCATACAGGGATGGACCCTGCTTTATTCTACTAATTGCTATTGATTGGATGGCCCATTTGCTTTACTAGTGTCCCGTAATAGATTTAATGTTTCATTTCACGCAGTGTTTACCATACCGCTTATAATCCTACATGTAAGCATGAGAAAATATTGATTTTTTCCCCCATTTCTTTCATATATACATGTATTTCCAAATCATGCCAAAAGCTGTACAATACTATGTCATCTTTAAATGTTATGTTACAGAGTTGTATTCATAAGGGCATTCATCTTATCTTTTCAATTTTTTTGGAAAGGATTTTAGATTGATGGAAGGTTCTTTTTATGGATTATGTTAATGTTATAGTTGTATAAATTGTTGTATACTCCATCTTCAAAGCAAGAGACACGTATGTGCTTTTAGAAACTTGATGTTTCTCATTTTGTTTTCATTAGAACCTTGTTTTTGATTGATAGGGTGCCTATTGGGCATCCTATAGAGGAGAATTAATGTGATGCATGAAGAAGAAGATGACATTCCCAGTAAACTCGATGCAGAATTCATAGGTTACTTGGCATAATGTCAATCCAGTGACGATGTTACCATGGTAACAAATCACACACTTTATTCACTATTCCTGTTAACAGTATGGGATGGCAACATAATAATGAATGGGAAATAAGGGGGAAATTCTCCAGTGAGGCATAAATTTACTTACAAAGGTGGGCTCGTTTCTGCCAGTGTATAAAGTAAAAGATGCCATTATTGTCGCCGTGTGTCACTAAAATAATAAATAACCTTGTGACATGCTTCTCCCTCTAGTGGTCTTGCATCCAACATGTATCCATGCATGCTGTAGATGCGTGTATAAAAAAACCCAGATGGTAGCAAGTTTATGCTATGGAGAATGGAGAAATAAACACATCATTCTGCTGTATTATTTGTAAATATTTCAAGATATGTTCTACTTTAGCTTCGTAGGCATTTCCTTTCTCTTTCTATTAGGTCATATTAATTTGAAGAAATTTTTTTTGATGGATCAGTAAGATGATTGTGCATTTTTAAACATGGTGCTCTCTTGCATTCTGTAGTGAGTATGGATTTTTGTGAGTTGTTCATTCATTCATAAAAAGTCACTTCCTCTTGATTGAATTGAAGTATTCTTACCAGTAGACATGCATCATAGGTTGATTGATTAAATATTGTTTGTACCATTATATCTCCATAGGCCTATATTGATAATGAAAATTCCCACACCCGAACTAAGTCTTCATGAATACCTTTTTTGTAATAAGATATGATCAGCTAATAAACCATGCAGAGCAAATTATGTGGTCACTTCATCTTAAATACTGTATTTAATATTGTTTTTGACAACAATATATATGTATAGATACTTGGATATTCATAATCTAATAACTTTTGATAAGCGTTATTATTGTATTTGTTAGGAGCAATGTAATACCAATACTGTTTTTATACATTTGGAATTTCTTTGTTGATGATTCTTTCCTCGATATCCCTTCCTTTAACTCAAGTTGCCAGTTTTCTGATTTAAAATTTGCTCATCACAAGTAAATATGAATCCAAAGATTGATTGGTAAGAAAACAATAAATGAGATGATTAGATATAATTCTTCAGTTTGATTTTTCCACATCTTTTACATAGTGTTACTTGTTATATTTTTCCCATTTGAAAGCTCCTTACAAGATTGCCCCATTGAATAATCAAATAAATTCTATTAATTTTCATGTAACTTGATAAACCTTTCCTTCCAATGCAATCATATTTGTCTTCCAAACAGTTAATATCTCAGAAAGTGAGCTGCACAGTAAAATTGAATTTTCCAATTATGCATGAGGGAAAAGAAAAAGCTGTTGATATAAATGTCTGGAAGCTGATGTGGCAAATAAATCCAGAAACAATATTTGAAGAGTTCTCATACTCTTCTGCTCAGTGTGAGAGGTGGTTGGTTACAAATAGTTTCAATGCTAGTTTATCATATCTTTAATGCATTTGATCATTCAAATAATTTAATGTGTATTTCAGAACAGTGCAAAAAAAGTTTGAACAAGAGCTCTCTTTATATTTGCTGTAGTAAAAAAAAAAAAAGTGTTTCCTAAGCAATGTTCTTTTGTTTGTTTGTTTGTTCTTCTGTAACCAAAGTTAAAAAAAAACCTTTTAGAGTTAATTTTGCTCACTGCTTCCATATATATTTCTTTATAGTTTCTGAAACATTTTTTTTCTTCCCCTCATATAAGAGAATTATTAATTCAACTAGATGGAAGATTAGTAATTTTCAAACACATGATAACCAATTCTGTTTTGTATGGACCAGCACAAAAATACAAGGAGCAGGAGGTGATTTAGCTCTGGAAAGCTTTTAATAAGCTCTTTAAAATGAAAAAAGAGCTCCATTAAAAAATACCAAATAAACATAAAAATGTTAAAGCGGAATGAAACCCTGGGGAAAATCCATTTTCATAAAAAGAGAGGATAGAGAGAAGTAATTTTTAAAAAGTTCCATCATAATCGGTTAAGAAATGAGAAAGTTATAAAGTTTGAAAAATCTCAATTTACTTTCTATGGTGATCCTCAAATTGGCAATGTAGCTACAAAGTGACAGGTAGAGTAGGATAAATCTCCATGTGTTTTCTACACAAAATTTCATATTTTCTCCATTATCTCTAAAAATGATGCTTGTGTTTTTGTGAACTTAACATATGTTGTGTCAAATACATTTCTCCATGAGCTAAGAAGGAGACAAGCTGCACCTTGAGAGATAATGGGGAAAATATGAAATTTTGTGTACAAAACATATGGAGAGTTGTCCTACTAAACCTGTCATTTTGAAGCAACATTGTCGATTTGAGGATCACCATAGACTTTTCAAACTTTCATAACTTTCTCATTTCTTAACCGATTTTGATGGAACTTTTTAAAAATTGCTTCTCTCTATCCTCTCTTTTCATTAAAAATGATTTTCCCCCAGGGTTTCATTCTCCTTTAATATTAGATACAAAAATCACTTAGGAGATATCACTTTTTACCATGACAGTAGTAAAAAAAAGAAAAAAGAAGTAATCTTTATTCTGGTGTGTACAGTATATCATCGACACTTTAATAGCATCTATACAGGTATGCACTGTCTAATGTTAGCAATATTTGACCCAATAGCCAACATACATTCACCTGGGTTACAATGTAAGCAATGTAGCAACATATCCTTACACATCTCAGCCTGACAAGTAGGGTGTAGAGTTCCTTACTTCAGGGCACCAAAAGTACAACATTTTGTAAAAAGGAAATGAAGACGAGTTGGTTTAAATCACTGTGACACTGATGTGAGGAAGGGAATGTGGAAATATCATTCCGTGGGAAGGGGGTACTATACTTTGTGTGTATGCAGTCATGGGAGTTGGGGTGGAGAGTGAAATCAGAGAAGCTATTAACATATTGATGAGTTTTTGAGGTGTGCGTACATCAGAGGAGTCCTTCACAAGGGATACCAATCAATTTGTCTGATTTCCACCTGAAAATGTATCCCTCTCCATTTCCTTCTCAGATCATGTGTTATGAATCATTCATGTTAGAACTTCTCCCTATTTTCTATCTGATGTTTCCCTTGACAGTGTTTGCACTCTTCTGGGGGTTGATAAATATTTTAGCTTAGAGAAGTTGATCTAGATGATCCATTAAACTCAAAAATTTACCCTTGGGGGTATGATCATCTATATTCAATGATCATAACCATTTATGTCTGTACTTGAGACAGATTTATTTTATTTGGAATGAAGCCCTCTGTAGATGGAGGAAAGGAGCAGAGTGGACCACCCCTTATCTCATAGTCGATCATTCCAAAAGTGAGGTTTCATCCCATTGGTCAATTGTAACTCACTACTTGGAGTTTTCTATGCATATTCATGAAATTGGTGCTCTCATGGCAGTGCTTAGGATGATGCAGGAGAGTGCACATGTGTACAGCAGCGTATTCCAACAACGTATGTATAGAGTGTGTGGACGTTACATGGAATGGCTCGTTATTGCTTGCAGCAAATGAGCCTCACATGAATTTCTGTGTGCAGTGTTGGTGCAAGGGTTGGTGGAGAACCAGGGAAAGAATTGTCAGTTCAGTATCTCTACACACAAGCAGTTTGTGCGAACACACAGGTGGTAGGATCTACAGAAGCAGCTTGAGAGTGTCATGGTAGGATAAAGAAAAAAGAAAGGAAGAGAAGAAAACAGAACCAACAGAAGAGGACATAAAGTTTATTTTAGCCACTTATCCGTACACCAAGTATTCAACTAGACATCATCAGTGATATTATTTCATTTCTTCCATCAAGCATCAAAACTTGCCCAACGACAACATCATAAGCAGATTCTTTGAACCCTCACGTTTTTTTTTTTAAGTGCAAAAACGACGTTTACAAGTTCAAGTTTGTTCTGTTCTAGGGACATTGGAACTTTAAAGAGACATGCTTACAGATTATGTTCTTTATCTTTGATGCGTCACTTGTCAGACAGATCTTTTTCTGAAACAGCTTATTCAGTTTTCAGAAAAGAAGTTATCTACCTCATTTCTTTTGGGCAATGTGCCATTGATATTGAAAAAGTTTCCCTTGTCTTTTTGATGTCCATACTGACGAGAGCATTTTACCTGAGACTGACCACCGTGGATCACTTTGCATCGTGCTGGGACACCTTACGCCCTCTATCAAACTGGAGGATCTAGTTCTTTGGCGATACCCTTTTATTGGAAAATATCAAGTCTGACGCAGAGGGAAATCCCTCTCTCCTTGATCCTGCAATGGATTTCATCATTCTCAATGTAGGTCACAAATCTTTTCATTCTTTTCAAATTTTAAAAGCTAAATTCAAATTTACTCTCTAACAATTAAATATTTATTTCTTCTTCTTTGTACTTCAAAAGAACTAAGTGTAAGAAAGCTGAAGAGAAAGAGATGGGAGCCATAGTGAGAAGAGAGATAGAGAAAGATGGTGTAAGAGAGAGGGGGAGGTAACTGAGCTTTATAAAAGCATATGCAAGCAGTATGTAAACTGGAATAAATTATTTTTTCATGAGATCATGAAAGTTCAAAAGTAGCTCGAATAGAGAATGTTTTTTTATTGTGAGTGGGAGACGTGGGAAAGGTTATGAAGTATGTGGATAAAACACAGGGCAGGTGAGCTCTGTATAATGCACAGTGTGAGGATGGTTCCTCAAAGTACATCGCCCTTTTCTCCCGTATCTGCTCCTTGATTGCGTATCATTTGTTGCTCTCAGAATATCATTGGTGGATCGTGAATCTCATCTTTCTCCCTCCACGACTCCCTTACCACCCCTTCAATCCTTATTTCTACTGCCACTTCTATGTCGCCAGTCCTTCCATCCCTCTTGCTGCCGATGTGTAATGCGATCCACTGAAAAGCACTTTATGCCGATTCCCAATTTCCTTCTTCCAGGGTTGGTTTTTCTAGTTTTTGCCTTGTCTTGCAAGGAAAGTACAAGTTCTTTGCTGGGACTTTACAGGTGATTGCATCTATGATTATTTGCAAAACACGATGAAACTGTCAGATCCCCGTGCAATTGAGCTATCAGATCTCTGCTCATTTCCTTTTGTGAGACACCAATATAAAACCTCAATCACTCTGTAACTAGTACTAGACAAATGAACTCTTGTATTGAATAACAACTTGAAAATACCAATTTACAAATTCAAATGTCATTTCTCTTTAAGTACAAAATATTCCCTGATGAGACAAATAGACACTAATGCATTGAAAAATAGACATTTGCCGTTTTGTAGTACTGAAGATCAAGTTCGTTTTCAAAGTACTGTTGAGAACTCATTACAGTCAATGTACTTGTGATACAGTAAAGTATAGATTTCATTGGTTTTTTGAGATACTTCATTGTCTGTCGTTCAGCTGTTGGAAATGCTGATATCAAGATTGAAACGAAAATTCATTTCATGCATTGATGTTTCTCATTTGTTGTTTTGAATTATATGTTATCATCCAAGGCAATACAGCCTTTTCTGAAAGATGAGTGCTGAAAAGCAAGATAAAGATAGGTGTAAAAAATAAACTGGAGGTATATGTAAGTGCTTATAAGGTGCCACTGTCCATATTTTGTCTACTTGCACAGTTGATATCATTATCTATAGGTCAGTTATTGGTTAGTTTAATGAGCAAATAGAAGCCAACTCACTATAGTAGCACAGAGTTCAATATATGACCAATTCAAATCATTTCATACTTTGATATGTCTGTCTAGAACGATATCTCTCTCTCTCTCTCTTTCTCACTCTCTTTCTCTCTTTCTCTCTCATACTATTGAATTAGTGGAGGTCAGAGAGAATGATAAGACGGCTATCATGCAGGTTTCATTATCTCATTTGAGTATCTGAATGTCAATATTGCCAAGGTTGAGAGCTTCCTTCCAATACAGAGTTTTTATTCATTGCTCAGGTATAGAAATGAAAATATGCATTATCGTTGAGAAGGAAGGTGATTTTTCATTTTTAGCAAGCAGTGTTGTGTGAATGTACCATATGCAATTGTTAATGCTATTAAATATTATGTTTCAAAAATGTTGGAATTGTGCATAAATTCTAAAATCTTGCAAAAAAAAAAGAACATCGGGAGTTTCAAGAAGGATGACAGTTGGGGATCATATGTGTTCTTTTATTGCACTTTTGTTTTAAACCTTCATTTGATAAATGCACATTAAAAAAGGAGTCACTCCTTTATTCAAAAATTCATTAGAAAAACAAATAAAATCATTTATTTTGGTATTATGACAATTTTGAGATAAAATAGATTATTGTTCCATCTTTTATAACTTGATAGTAATATTAGTATGATGTCATTTGTTGAAAGTAATTCTGCACAAGGACTATCATTGACAAACATTCCGTTAAACAGATTAGATCAAAAGTGCAACCTTACAACTCAGAAGGATGAACAGTATTGAGTTATTCATTGTGGAAACAAGTAAATAGATGCATTGACCAACAAAAACATATAACTGTTTCCCCCTTTTCCCCTTTTCGTTTCTCTACAGGCCATGGTTTCACGCATGACATGATATCTTGACCGCAGACTAATTCAAATTCAGTTGTGCGAAAAACACCATAAAATCTCTCTTTTTTCACAGCCAGGACTTTTATCATCGCTTCATTTGCCCTGAAGGCACAAGTGTGAATTCAGTTTACGATGTTATAAATCATATTTCTATGAAAGAATTTCTGTTATTTGTTTATTATTATTATGGTAAAAATCTGGATCAGTCCTTTGGTCATAATAAGGTATTGTCATATTTACAAACAATTTTTGTGGGCAGCAGCTGATTGCTGATCTTATTGATAAAGAATATTAAGGTGGATTAGATTATTTCTTGTTGTAAACTCATGCCTGTTATATTGTGCTATCTGCATTTGAAATGCATGAATAAAGAGATGAGCACTCTTCGTTTATGTTGCGAAGAGCTTCACTTTATCCTGTAAGTAAGTTTGGCACTTTAACAGAGGGATTATAAAGGCAACACACATTTTGAACAGAAATAATTTGTTTAACTTTTTTCTGTAGTGTTTCTCTGAGGATCTCATTAGGATTTTGATTGGTTAATCTATGTATTTAATTTATCTACCAACCCATTAACCATTTTTATAGTTGTAAATCATGCAGATTAATATTATGTTCTGAAAATTGTTTGCTTATGCATTCTCTATATTCCATTACATAGATAACTCTGGAAAGAAATAGATGACCAAGTGTAACATTTTGATTTCTCAAACTTGCAAAGGTTCAAAATAGAGTATGAAATCATATTGTGTCTTATTTGGCCAGAAATGACCTAAAGACTTGATGAACTTTTTATTGATTGCTTTACACAGTTTCCTTGAAGTGTCACTTTGTCAAATGAAGAATAAGGAATGAGTAAGGAGGAAAGAAGGGAATTTGACCCCTTGGTCGTGATCAATACTCATCCAAGTTAATAGAGTGGGCCAAGCAGAAAAAAAAAAAGATTTGGCAGTTTCCAATTATATCCTCATCAGAATTCAGTCCCCCTGCTTGAAAAGTAGGAAGACTTCATCCGTATCTTCTTATGTTGTCACCCATTCTCTCCTCTCTGTTTTTCTCCCTTCAAATGTCAATAATGAACTTAATAAAAGTCAGCACTTGGGCCAAAATAAATAGACCCAATATTCCAATTATCATCTCATTTCTATCCTCCAGTTTTCCGTAGCGCACTATTTATTGAACTTGGGGGAATTCTGCCATCGTGCTGCATTAGTATTGCCTCTGGTCCACTGCATGAAGGGGGTGGTGTACTTCTGTTTGTCCATGTTTCTCGTATCTCTGAACATATTTACCTAGGTGACTCGAAGAAAAGGTTTCAGTTCACGACGAAATTGAGTTAGTTCAATATTTTATGAGCCAGTTCTGTAAGGAGCGGTTCTATGATGCCCAAGAATTTCACCTGCTCATGACTCTCCTAGATAAGTTCTGTGAACTAGGTCTCTTATGCATAGGCTGATGAGTGTAGTGCTTGTATTGCACTCCTCTAGACCGTGAAAGTCTTTGGCAATAGTGAGATTTACATGGTTTGCTATATCAAGTTACCTTTTAGTGATCAATAAACCAAGGTAATGTCTCCCATGAGCTCATACCATTCATGTTCTTGTGAAACAAAGCCACAAATGAACCGAAAGTTGAAAGATCTAGCAATTTAGGGGTGGGGTGTGGATGGGGTTAGGGGTGGTGGCACACATTAAATTCTTGGTTTTTGACAATCCTGTTTGAAATAAAATGTGTCGGTGACCTGAATATTTGTATTGACCGGAATACATAAACGGACAGACGGAGATGACTAAGGTGAGAGGTAAAGGGAAACAATTGAGCGCCCTCGACACTAATCGCGCCCAGCGACCAATCACCTGCCCCTTGTGTCGCAAGCACCTGGCTTTTGGAATTGGTGGATAACCAAGCATGGATCGTTGACGCGGTTCATTCCTGATGGTCCCGGGGGATCTTTTTGGCCCCGTTTTAGCGGGGCATGGGGTCAGACAAGATCATTCTCTCTGTTCATCTTAGTATTGATGCATGCATGCTCTCATTCAAGCTCTTAAACCACAAAAGCCGAATGTTCAGAGCAGTTTAGTTTATTAGCTATGAGAATCAGTGTACAAACTTATGCAAGTTGCATTAATTAGGAGGATGCCTTCATGATCATTGTTTCTCACTCCACTCCAATCACTATTTTATCTTGTATCTTTTTATCCAAATCACTCGTTAATATACATATAATTGTGTCAGCTAATCTGTTTCAGAATCCACTGAAACTATAGAAAGCTAGGAGCATAACACAGAGACTGTAAAGGGCTTATTTAAATGCATTGTAGGTTCTAGCATGTATTCAATCATCTTAACTAAACCTTAGTTTAACTCTGTCTGTCTGCATCCAATGAATGTCAAGACACCATTGTGTGCCATAGTTGAATTAGAATGAGTGATAAGATGCTACTCCCTCAAGACAGTCTTCATGCCTTATACAGGTTTTTCTCTGTCTTTAAGAAATTTCCGCTTGGGAACGCTTTCACACTGCACTATTGATCTAAATCTCAATAGATCCATCATTCACGTTTCCTGCTGTTCAGGTTGCGTAGACGCTGTCTTTGTCACTTGCGAATTAATAATTTAACTCTGTTTTGCAATGAAGAAAATAAGTAGTTTTATCAGGTCATTAATTTGGAGGACGTGGTAAAGTTGACTGTTTGGGAAATGAATTAGTGTGTGTTATTTTGAGTTATTACTTATGCAGAACAAACCTTATTGTGAGTGTACATGCTTGAATTGAACATATTTTAGGGCTAAATCCATTGGGATTTCACTGAATCCTGCTTTACAAAGAATGGCTTGACACTGTCCACTTGGTAGCATGAATGATGGTTTCATAAAATTTGCATAGATGTAATAGTACCTGGAAGAGAAACCCTGCTCCTCTCATAACCGGTGGCAAACGATTAAAAGCTTTCAGTCAAATTGCACGAGAAAGCGAGTACTCCAAATGGTTTGGAAATAGCCAGGATTATGCCGATTTCTTCTCATTCTGAAAATGTTCCTTCGTTGTCCTGTCTTCCCTTTCCAGTATTTGCTTGCGGTTATCAAGAAGCGAAACAACATAATCCCAGACAGTGGATATGAGAGCCTGAAATCTATGCCTGAAAATCATCTCCATATCTCCCCTTCTGTTTACATGATGATATGTGATAGCAGCATAAATTTATTGTCATCATTCCTCATTCTCTTTTCTGTAATTCCTATTTTTGCCAGTTTTCTGAATGATTTTTTTCTTCTCCAGCCTTTTTAGTTACAGGCTATTTTTTTAATTGGAAGGATTATGAAATTTTTTTTTTCCTGTATCTGTGATAGATTTCCTCAACAAGCATCAGTTTTGTAATATTTTGTATTAAAAATAGATAATGGTATTTGGTTTTTAAAATAAATTTATATGTGAACAGGCATATAAGGCAATCCCATTTCTTTCTTCATATCAATATTGGTTGATAGTGTATTGTGTAAGAAAGTTTTTTGTTATTAAGCAGTTTGGAAATTTATCAGCTTTGGAAGTGGCCGATAAAAGGGTGTGTTTATTCATAAAACAATTAGAATAAAGGTTAACCACAAGTTGATTGATTTGTGAATTAATTGTTACATGCAGCCAGTTTTAATTTAGTTTCTATATGTGTTATAATATATAAATAGTGGCACCACTGGTTTCCATTTATTATATTACCAGCTTTGATATGTTGATCAGCATTATGCTAATTATCTGACCACTGATATCTAAATATTACTAGCATGGCCCAGATACGTAGAGCCAGCTTCCATTATGCAGCTTCCATTATGCAGCAGGGTAGATTGATTACTTCATGAAGTCATTTTGTATTCTGATTTTTGTTTCAGCTTGTGGCTTGTAATTACTCCTAATTCAATATTCTATGGTAGAAAGAGGCATGAAAATGGAGTTGATGAAGCAGGAGCTTCAAGATTTAAGGCATCTTTTTACCATTTTGAAAATCACCATGATTGAGAGGGATATTCAGAATATGGAAAGAATAATCAGTCATTAAGTCTCATATATACGTTTCGTATATATTACTGCAATTTATCATGAAGGTGGCTGTAAGTAAATGAAATGATGAGGGTGAATTTTTGTCTGCCTTAAGGATTCTGCATAGCTGAAGAGAGATGTAAGAATTGCTGAAAGCTGCTAAATGCATCATCCTCAGAGGAGAAAATTAATCAAATACACTGTAATATATCAGTATCATTCTAAAAATAAGTCTTTTGTATAGTACAAAGAAACAGCCATTTTCTAACAAATATTAGGCAAGATCCACTTAACAGTTTTTCATGTCTTCCTCCAGATCTTAATGCTGCTGCCTTTTACCCAAATAGGTGCTTGTACTATAAATGGAGGTCTTGTGAGATGCAAGTATAATGTGATATGCACTAGCCTTTTCTTAGTGAGATTGGGTATGTAGGAGAGAGAAAGAGAGAGAGAGATAGAGAGAAAGAGAAAGAGAGAGAAAGAGAGTATAAAAAAACCCTGTTTCTTCATCGATGCCCTTTCCCATCATCTTGCTCCTCCACTACCATTTCTTATGACCAATGTCAACAGTCATGCAGCTCCTAATGCATCCACCTGTTTAGCGATGATACTCACCATAGTAACCGCATCCTCAGGCCACCAAATGTCCGTCTGTGTTCCTCCAATTATCGTATCCCTCCAGCACCATGGAGGGAGAAGTGAAGACTTTGTGAGGCGGCGACGAGCGACTCCATGACACAATTTTAAACTTCAACTGGTAGATCCTTTCTCATCTGGGCAAAGGAACTTCCAATATTTTGGCAGCTAGATCAAGCTGTTCTTATGAATTTCGTAGACCATTTGTAACATCCATGCATGTAAACAGTCCATGAGTTACCATGGATGTACTGTGTGAGCTCAGCTAGATATAGCCCGTGGTTTTGATCTACCACATAGATATAGTAATCTGCTTCATCTTTCATGGATGATGAGTGTATCACTTAAAATGTATTATCACATTTAAGAAGATGATTTACCTGCGATATATATTTTTAATGAGGGGCAAAATATAAGATGAATTATCAAGAAATTATCCCAAAACAAAAACAAGTGTTAAAGGTAAGAATAAGTGAATCCAACACGAAATTGTTGATGTAAAAGCATGTTGCAGAGTTCTAGAGGTAAAATAGCAAAAATAGGTTAACATCTTCATGAGATTTGGGGAGTAGAACTGATAGTACCATTCAATCATTATTTTAAATGAACTTAATAAGTTTAGTAAAAGGCCTAAAGTACTGAAAGTACAAAAATGTTATATTTTAAAATTTTTATTTCTATTCAAGTTAGATAGAAAGATGGATGGGGAGAGAGAGAGAGAGAGAGAAGAAGGGGGGGGGGGGGGGTGGAATTGGGCAGTGGTAGTAATTATTGTAGTAGAGAAGAGATAATTGTGGCCAAATAGATCACACATGCCAGATGGTTCAGCTTTCACAGCTCTTAATGACACCTTGGAAAATTTATGCAGCACCACATCATCTCACAGCTTAAAAGCATAGATGAATAGAGAGTGTACAGTCTTATGCTAATTTCATTAGATCAAAAGCATACCAAGGCCACACCATCTATACAGCACTTTCTTGGTAATCTACATCCTGTCTATTGTCTGTAAAATCAATTAAGCACGTATGAAACCTTATAAGATTTTATCTCCATATACCATCTGCATTGGTCATTGCATATTCTCTTCTCTCACTGTGTAGGTAGTATTTCTTCTTTTTTAGGTCATTATAAGTCTTACAACAATCTTCATAATTTTTCATATATGGATTTACAGCTAGTTAGGGCTGGTTACTTATCAACAGTTTGATAAAAAATAACGATTCTATATAGAAATGTATGGTGCTCGCTGGTTTCCGTTAATGAGCCCACAGCAGCGATTTTTAAATATTTTTAGAACCAATACATTTTCGACATGGACAGCTTTTAATGTCATTGTTATGAAATTGTTTGTATATGTTTATATGTAAGAAGCCCTTTTGTTCTGCATTTTAAATTCGTTGTTGTTTAAATGTCTATGTTTTTACATGAAGCTTAAACCTGATCTACACATTGTGGCATTATTCATAACAGTGAGCCCAAAACCTTGCTTCCATGTTTATGAAGGAGTGCTAATTAGCCTATATCACGCATCGTAGTAATCCCACTGTGGAACCTGTCTGGACCGTGATACCGCCCTCGCCTTCTGTATGATATGTGCATTGTGATGTCCTTGCAAAGTACTAATGGAGGAAGGCGGCGACACCTGATTGATCAGACCAATCATAGGTGGACGATTGGACCCTTTGTTCTCGTTAATTGCCCTCTACTATCCCATGGTCGTGGAGTCAGTTCGTCAGGCACCCAACAAGTTTAGTTTTGAGCGGAATCTTTGTTTATTTTCTTTTTTTGATTCTACCTCCCCATCATTATTGCAGCCCCTTCTGTGCATCATTACAATTCTCATTCAACCTCATTGATATTTGAGAACCAGTTGTGCACAAAGATGGCAAGAAGTACTTACAGTTCATAAACCCCTATAACATTGCCTTTCTATATAGCCCCATTGAAGTCCCTATGAGTAAGGGATCACATGTGCAGATGTGGAAAGAAAGCACTTCTAAGTCTGGTATGGTCATAGCCATTTTGACTATGTTCTCTGATAGTGCTCATAGCAGTATGACTCATCACACAATCAATTAGCAGCCAGTGTTAATTAGCCGTCACTCAATCTGCCAATCACACGGTTCGATCAATAGTTGGCCTTGTTCACTCATTTTTCATGTAGGAAAACATTTCACGATGGATCACTAAGTCCTTCTTCAAACAATTGATTTTGCTTGAAGTTTTTATTTTTCTTTACCTAGTCATCTGAAACATTTGTTCCATAATCTATATTCCTGTTTTTTTACACCACACATTAGCTATGGAGATTTAGCTGTACATAAACTAAGACATGCTTGCCTCCCTGGTAACATAAATTATCATACTCAGTTGAAATTGGCATTTGTATCTAATATTAATCATGTATAACAGAAACATACTGGTACTCTTGAAACCATTACCAGTCACAAGCTTCAATAGAAGATATTTAGAGTGGTTCTGTTTTACCTCAATGATTCTGCAGATTGGATGTGCAATAGTGAGTGTAATTTCATGAATTGGATATCTTTTTGTCCATGTGTCACTTATCATAAATGCTGAACTTTTTTCCCATACACTGAAACTATAGGTACAAGTAGTACATTGAAATATGAAGTAATATATCTTTCTGTATATGAATCATCACAGAAATATTCTTCGCATTATTGTTAGTTTTATTGCCAGAAGGTAGAATATATGATTGGATATTTTCAGCTGATTATAAAACCAATCATCCTGATTTAAGGGATAGGGCAGCCAGAAAGCAATTTTCTTTGGGATGGTAATGTGCTATGAATAATAGATCTCTCGCCAATTCATTATGGATCGAAACATTTTCCAATTGATCCATTATTTGGCCGCACAGGACTGATCAAAAAGAGAGGAATTTTTTTGCAAGTGTTTTATTTGCTTTGAAGTGGACTTGAGTCGATTATGAGTCATATTTTTAATCTGTCGCATTGCTACTGTTTCTATCTTTCCAATTCAGCACGCTGGTCTCTCTTTGGTTCACCTCTTCGACATGGAACAATGCATGCGGATCGAGGGCCATATAGCCCTCATGTATATACTCCGGTGAATGCACTTTTACTGCGTGCGTGCGTGCCTGCCTGGCATTTTACCAATATATGCCGTGGAAAAGAAGACCCATCAAAAGTAGATCTGGATGTGGGGACCTGTGATGGCCGTGGTGTATCCATAGCTATCATTTCTAATTAGGGGAAGGGGGTTTTGGAGGGAGGGTTACTGAACTGTGAAGGGGTTGATTGGTGGAGAGGGCAGGTTTAGGGATAGTAGTATGATTGGGATGATTTATGGATATATGACAGGGAGGATGAGTAAGTTTGGAAAGTGGTCTTCAATACATTTTGAAAAGAGACTCAAAATTAGGTGCAAAGAATTTCTTCTTTTTTTTAAAGGGGTTGAAGAAAAAAATGTGCTTTGGGGAATTTAAAGATTATGAGAGTCAAGATACTTGAAGGTTTGATAAAAGAAAGTTATCAGAATAGAAACAGATTGATGATGGACAAATAGTTGGGATTTGACATTCATTGAAAAAAATTCAGCAAAATATTATAGTGAACAATTCGATTTCAGAGAAGAAAGATGAGAGAGAGAAAGAGTGGAAAATAGAGAGAGAGAAACATACAGAGACAGGGGCCACATCAAAAAGATATTGCCTAGAGAAAGAGAAAAAATAGAGACATGAGATGGAATGAGAGGAGATAGAAGAAGAGAGAGAGAGAGAGAAAAGCCTAAATTGTCTGAATAACTTTTATTGCAAAATTGAGTTGAGATTGGCTTTGGTGGCAGTGCTTAACGATGCATGCATTATCCCTGATGTAGACATGGTGTAGAAAGGATGGGTAGCAGTGGATATAATGAGGATGGACAGTCACAGACTGGCGTTTGACAGTTGAGTTTGTCTACCATACCATCTCTTTGTACTTTCACTGCAATATTATAGTCAGGATTTCTATTTATCTGCATTTTATTTATTCACGTCTGTCATCATTACAGTTATTATGTAGGAGGAATGGGGGTGGGGTAAGAAGGATATAATTATGGAGTTGGCCAGACAATACTGTGTTCTCTCTCTCTCTCTCTCTCTCTCTCTCTCTTGGGATATGCATAATACTGGTATTTAAAAACCCATCTATCATATAGATTTCTCATAGATCGTCATGCATCAATGGTGATTAATTTTTTCAAGGTTCCCTTTGTTTCATCCTCTTTCAATGAAAACAACGAATTAAGATATTGAAGAGTTCATCTGTATGGCCATTGAATTTGTTTTATATTTCAATCTGTCATGAAAGAAAGAATGAAGATTGTTGAAAGTGTGGTTATCTCCAAACAGGTTTCTTTGAGTAGGCCCCATCTCTTAGCGATGATACTCCTTCATAGTAAAGATATAGAATGCCAAGAAGATTCCCACAACTGTTTTTCTCATCCAAACAAATTTGATTTGCTTGGCCAATAAGGACCCTCTCCTGGTTCTCCCTATACCTTGCAATGCATTCTGCAGGGGCCGGGGATAGAGGCTCGTAAATTGGGAGAGTGGCGATCCCTAAATAGGCCACTTAATCCTGCATCAACTCGTCAAGAAATTAATGCTGCTGCAAATTACAGGGATAAATGGGTAGATGCACGTGTGTAGATGTGTCTTGTGTATTTGTTATGTGGGAACTATCTTCTCTCTCATTCTGTTTAGAGGGTATCGTGTCAATGCACTATCAGCCTCGTCACTGTACATCAACAAATCGGATTTAGGGATTTTTTTTTTCTTCTGTCTTTCACATCCTTTCCATAAAGCTGTAGTTTTTGCCATTTAAGAATTCCTTTTGTCTAAGAATTCTTATTTCTGGATAGTAGCAGTCAAAGGTGACCTCTGTGTATGCTTCTTATGTAGCATCATTCCTGATGAATATTGAATTTGTAGTTAAATATTTAAGAGGATTTCTTTTGCATGAGACTGATAATCATAGCTCTTTTTCTTGGCATGACCTTTCAAAAAAAAAGTATTGTGAGCTTTAGATTATTAGGTATTTATCACAGACATACCTAATACCTTATAGATTCCTTACTTTTTATTTGACAGGTTTTGAATGCTATTTATTTTGCTCACAGTGCTTTTAATCCCCATGTTCCCTAATTCTATTGTATGGTGATGTATAGTTCTGTGGTTTCATCAAGGCTGAACGCCTATTTGCAGATAACTCATTCAATTTTTCATTTGTAGGAGAGGACCATATTTTATGTTTCCCACAGTTCAGATGTTTTCAGATCCACAATGGCATAATGAGCAATTTCATTGAGGGTACATATACAGTGAGCTAGGAACGTCCCTATTCTATATTAATTTGAATACTTTCTACATAAGGGAAAGCTACATGAATATGACATATTCCCACGATATCTATTTCTGCCCCTTTTGAGATTGTTTTTGCAAATCCCCAGGTATTAAAATATCAAGGTTGAGTTAAGCTCTACATTAATGTACATATTTTTAATCATGAAATATTGAATAACTTTTAGCTCTTCCATTGTAAATTTAGAATATTAAGAACACATAATTGTATTTCAGAATTGAAAAGAGTACTCACTTAAATTGCTCTTGTAAAAGGAAATTGGTAATTCTTGCTTCCACTGTATTTGACAGGATGTCATATGCCACTTCATATCCACTCTATTTTTTCCTAAGCAAGTAAAACGTGACATGAAAATCATAGAGCAAATAGACTTTGAGATCCAAAGATCTGATATGTCAAACACTTTCCAAATCTGGGCATGTCATCTGTTAGGTTTTAATGGGTGAGGCAAAGTTCAAAAGTGAAGTGCTAAATCAACGGCTCTATTTAAACATTTGACATGCATTATCTTCTCTACATCATTCAACTCCAGGCCTTTCAATCGCACATGAAGATGGATTATGATTTCCTGCGATGATAGAAAAGATAACCTTGCTCTTTTATGAAGTCATCCAGGGAGCATTCCTCCCAGTTAGATCCCAACGAAAGATTCAATGATGGCAAAACCAACAGGAACAATTAACAAAAGCCGAAGCCCCTAATGAAGAAAACAGAGCAAAGTGATCTAGCTTTAAGAGCACAGTGCGGCTGCACTTTCTTCCGGCTTTCAATCAGATTTTTTCTTCTTTCAGGAATCCATTTCCTCTCTTACTCTTTCTTGAGTTGAATGCGATATGAAAGCATGATGTAGACGTTCAGAAGACTCAATAGTTGATTACGTTCTATTGAGTTGAAAAAAGGTCAAGAGATTTTCCTTGATTTCACCGAAATACAGAGTGCAGTGCACCGGCATCTATGTTTACAAATTTTGAATAAATTCTTCCATTACTGGATGAGGTAAGTGAACCTATGTGCCGTTTGCAATGGCCAAGAGCACATCGGTGCACAAGGAATCTACTGTTCTCTGGCCAACTAGCATAGAAGAAGATAGTCCAAACAAGTGTTGACAAATAATACAATTGCCTGGCTCAATTTGGGTGGTTTCAATTAGATTATTTCCCCTGCAGCTGCTATGCCAGTACCTGGGGTAAGAGAGGTGTGAGTGAGAGGAAGGGCAGGTGAACGAAACACAACGGAGAGGAAAGGGGTGGGAGATTGGTTGACAAAGGGAGAGAGAGAGAGAGAGAGGCAGATAGACAGATGGACAAACAGAAGGACAGACTGATGGACAAACAGAAGGACAGACTGATGGACAGAGACAGACGGAGACTGAGAGAGTAACAACGCATCTAAAGAAAACCATACAAAAATTGAGAGAGAGAAGAGGTTAAACTAGGGAAAGACATTACATTGATATGTGATTAATGTTTTTCAGACGTCTGTTTGGAAAAGAAATTCATGGTAAAACAGATGTGAAGAAGGGAATTATTCAATGAAAAATGGTTGATTTGTTGAAGATCTTTTGGAAACCACCAGCACTCCTTGTGGCTGTGGTTTCCATGTCTTGTCTACCTTCTCTCTTCCCTCCATCAAATGGTGGCAAATTCCTAGGAGTGTCAAACCCACAAGACCAGAGAAGGTTAGGTCACCGGGGATGACACATCCAGACAATGGTGTGTCGGCACATCACAGAGAGACACTACCGTGTCAATATTCTTGGCAGAGAGAAAAAAATTGGTTCGGTAGCGGCAAAATTATGTCACGTTTGGTTGTCGTTTGCACATGTAGGCGAAGCTCCTTGTACCGTGTGATATGGTGTGTGTGCGTGGAATTTTCAACGCCTCAACTATTCAGCACACGTGGGCTCAAGATATGTTGGCCCAGAAAAGAATTTAACAGTATTTGATTCATGCATGTTAATTATGTGCCTATGTATGTTGCATACGTCATGTCTGTCTGATGCAATTATTATCTTTCTAAATTTATAGGCCACTTAATGTTTGATGCCAATATGCCCATAAAAGAATTTTGGCTTGAAATATTCTTGTACAGAAAAATTAGAACATACCATATGATTCTATTATATTTGATTGTCTGTGTCTGAAAAAAATGTAATATTTTGTATATAGATATCTGTCTGCATCTGCATTTATAATACAAATAGTATGAGGTAGCTCATGCATGGCTCATGATATCCTACCAAATGGTATACATATAACCACAGATAGGAATGTCTGGTTTTTATTGCCCATCAAAATATACATAATATGAGTTCTCGAGGAGATACCATTAAGATCAAAGTACTTTAAAGATTTCTTGGAAAACTCTCCACCTTGATCTTGAAGGAAAGTGTACTCCTATCTCCTACTATAATCAAATTGGTGGTATTTCCACCCATAACATAAACATAGAATTCTGTCTTCTATAGCTGCGGGTCATGATGAGCGCAGTATAGGACGTCATCATCTGACCTTTCCCAATTTAGGTCGGCAGAGTAGAGATTCGTTTGAAGTGTATGTCCCAATCTCAGTGGGTTCTGAAACAATTGATCACCCTCATCAGTGTGCCCTTATTGCTCTCAAACCAAACTCTCACTGTACTTTTGCCGCCTACCAATTCATCTTGCGCCAATTATTGGGCTCCGCATCCATTACAGTTTACTCTTTAAACTATTCTGGAGCTTTTGGATACATTTTGACTTTTGTGGATCATCTATTTTTTCCTCCTCGACTCAACTCCTTTGATTTGCAGACCCTTGTTTATCTCTATGTTCACGTATAGTAGCGAGGTAACTACTGTATCTTGCTTTCAACATATTGTACAATGTCAACGATTATTATCCTTTCATTTCTTTATTAATAATTCCTGACATCTTTCTAGAGACTTTTTTTTGCACAATGACTCTTGCTTGAAGTGCGGATGCTATATTACTTGAAACCAAATAGGAATGTATTAAGTCTCTTATGTTTTTATCAACCCTATCCTTTTAATTTCTTTCATTTCATCTTGGAACATCTTGAGTTACCTCCTATCTTTTGCATCTGATAATTGTGCCATTATTTCTTCCTATCACCCCAATTTATCTCTCAGAAATGTTGCTGTGCCATGATGAGTTGTCTCAGACCTACAAGTCTTATCGTTGGACTACATCTCAGTAATGATTTGTTTGGGGCATTTGGTTGCTTTCAGAATGGTGTAAGATTGCTGTATCGAGGAAACTACTCACTCATCTCAGACTTTTCCTTATATTCTTAGAGACACACCAATGTTACCTTCATGAGATATATTCCCCTTCATAGTTTCCAAATTTTCCTAGTAAATGCACACATATATATTGTTTTCTTCTGTCTTCTCAGATCCATAGGTTTGTATGCATGGACAGCCCCTTAAATTCCCTTTCCTGAGAAAAGGTGTTGAGAAAGAATCTGATGAGATGATCAGAACAGAAGGATATTGGTCCATGCTGATTTCTATATTTGATTATGACTGGTTATTGTAAAGGAAATTAATGAAAGTGAAATGATGCATGTTGGAGGACATGTAACTATAAACCACTAACCTTTTATGATCAGTTTGTTATGTACAGTTCTACAGACTGAAGAAATAGCACTCTAACTTTGAAAAAAAAAATCTGATTGTCAAAATATTGTTAGCTTTTTGTAAAAGGTTATGAGTTAACACCCTTGTCACTCTCAACAGGGATGAAAGATTTGTGAAATATCAAATTTAATTATTTATGCAGTTTAACCATCTATCGAAGTTGAAATAGACCATCTGATCTTCCTGAGAGTTGATATCTACATAATTTTTTAATTTTTTTTGTAAGGGTAAGAGTGATTATTGAAAGATTTGAGAATGTAGAGAGTGACCTGGGCCCCGTTGCATAAAACTTACCACTAACTTTGCCATGAATGGTAACTCACATGGAACCCTTGATTTTGAGTGATGTTCCCATGGTAGTTACCATTGATGGCAAAGTTACCATTAATGCTAAGTTTCATGCAATGGGGCCCAGGAAAGGAAAATTGAGTGTTTTGCAATGGAGATATTTGGAAGTGACATCATTTCTTGTGACTGGTGGGTTACCCACTGCCCTCATGCTGGGTTGAAGCGGTAACAGTAGCACAATCACTAACCAGCATAACAACCCACCAATTAGGATTGTCAGGAGGTGAGAGAGAACAGGAGAAAGGACCATGGGTTGGATAAGCTCTGGAAGGAAAGTAGTGATTATGATGAATAGGGAAGGGAGAGAGAGGGAAGAAGCCAAATAAGTTGGTGATGGGGTCAGTCTAAGGACATGGAGAGAGAGAGAGATATAGAGGGAGAGAGGGGGGGGGGGGAGGGTGGTAAAGGTGAGTAATATAGTTATAAGAGGGAGAGAGACAGAGAGACAAAGAGAGAGAGAGAGAGAGAGAGAGAGAGAGAGAAAGAGCATACAGTAGTTAGTTTTGGAATACTGTATAGAAGTAGCTCTGAGAATTTTCTCCAAGAATTTATGGATAGCTGAAATTGGAGATATACTGCCCATACTGCATTACAAAGTGAATATTATATCCAAAGCAGAAAAGGGATTTCATGAAATCTGCCGATTGACGATTGTACTATTCCCTTCTACAGTCTATCAATGATAAGAAGTCCACATCTTCAGTGGATTATTTCTCAATGAATGTTGGGTTTACATATTTTCTCTGATCCCTCCTTTGAGAGTTGAAACAGGTATGAAGAAGATTCCAGAGTGTCCTCCAGTTCCATGTAGTCCCACATATTCACTTGTATGAGGTGTGAAAAAAGTAGAACCTCATGGCTGATAAAAATGCTAGTGGAATACATATGGGCTCATTATATTTCAGCATGCCTATATGTCATGGTCCCCTAGGAATGAAATTAAGCATGTCCATAGCACAGAGGAAGAAACTGTTTAGGTATTGCCCTTTGCAAAAAAAATCATGACCAGAATGATTTGAATTTCAAATTGTATGCACGTCTGGAGTGACAGATGAATGTTAGATTGCCTTTTGACTGTACATTATATACTCTAGAGCACGTTGTGCTTCGTTCAAGCCAAAGTGGATGTCAATTTGGAAATTAGTACCTGGAAATATATGCTAAAGCAGTATGGTCAGTAATTAAATACATCAAATCGGAAGATAAAATGTTGATGTGGAATTATTTGCTTTTATTTGTCCTCATATAATTGGCTGAATAAGAATTTGATTTATGTGCTCTTATCTATATCTGCTTACAAAGTCACATCTGCCTTATAAATAGCCCTATGCCCTTCCTTGCAAAGAAAGGAGTTGTACATAGCATGTAAAACATACTTACTAGGGATTAGAAAAGCAAGGTAATTTACAAATTATTTCTGTTTTTTTTTAATCCTCTTGAAGCCAGTGAAAGATTGACTGAATGTGGCATGAATTAATCTCAGTTAATCAGTAAGTTCTTTTTCTCTTTTCCCATCCATTTTTTTAGAAGATAAAAAAGTTATCTCCTTCTTCAAACAGACAAATGCATCCAGTTTGATTGAAGTCTGGCAGACATTATTCAGTTGTTCAGTAGCATGCCTTTGTTAGCCAAATAATATGATTTGATTGAAAGCCCAGCGCAAAGATTATCTTATTCTTACAATGACCCGCACAAACGTACTACATAATTGACGACAACCTGTATTATTTGCTAATTAGTTCTATTCTTCCAAGCTCGCTGATGAGAGCAAATTTACTTTGGGTATGACGAGGGAGAAAGCTTTTAACATATTACACCTTGGTGTTAATGAATCACAGCACTCACGGATCTAGATGATACCCCCAGCAGAGTCCAGCGACAGATGATCGTGCAATTAGTGCTTCTCTCGAGATCCGACTCATTGAAATTATACTCAAATCAGCCCTGAAATTTTAATTGCATCTAATGAGTGTAAATTACATGTAATATATACCTGAGGTCCTTTCGTCTAGTCACTCGTAAGCAAGCAGATTTGCCTGCATATTTAGTGCATGGTCAGAATGCGCTGTCACAGCGGATGTTATTGCAGTGAGAGCTATGATGGAGTGTGAATGTTTGCGCAAAAGATTTAATTTTATGTTCAAATGAACCAGTGGAATGTTAACGGTGGAGTGCTTTGTAGGGAAGCTGGATATTACGATTCAGGAAATGCAAGACGTGGGAGGGCATAGTAGAATGAATTTTTAAATCAGATTTTAAAAAATGTATGAATGAAATTGAATTATTTCTTACCACAATTTGATGGCAGAAGAATTTAAAATGTAGAGTAAAGAAATGTTAGCTTTGAAAATGGCAAATGGGCTGCACATTGCGCAGAATATCTCACATCTTAGAATCAATACTTACTTTCTGTTGAAGAGATCGAGAGGCCAAGATTTTCCCCATCTCTTATATTCATTTGTCCTTAATTGGACATGTCCATTTTGTCTCCAAATTCATTCATAGCTGTATAGCCCTGGAGCTGACTCAGCGTATACACTCACTTATGTCTTGACCCCTCTACATGTATTGATTGATCATGTTACTGTAGTTCACTTCACGTAGAGAATAAACTGGTGTATCATTGAGAAAAAATGTGTTTTGTTAGATTGATAAATGGATACATTGTCGTGAAGCTTTATTGACAGGTCCATTTAGCCAAAATTAAATACGTAATCTTGCATTGCTGATCCTGACTAAATGGACTTTAAAAATTCTTAATTGCCTGTGGATTCCAATTTGATATGAGAGATTAAATTGCCATAGAAAAGAGAGAAAAGTTCCAGAAATGAGTTCTTTTGTCATTAATAGTGTGGCTGATGCTCTAATAGGTCCTATGACACCTTATTTCCTATCTTAGGAAGATAACAGGAGGTATCCCGCTAGTTTCCCTAACAAGCTAAGCCCTAGTCATCCTTTCTTATCATCCACGATCCGGATCTTTCTCTCATCAGGCTTCCTCCCCATCCCCCTGTAAATCCAGTGTCCAGGGCAATTTGTGAGCAGTGAATTCAATCAGTCCACGATGATAAGATACGGCCTAATTGGGTCATTTTCCTTCTGCTGACAGGTGATTAGTCCATCAAGGAGATTCTTGGAGAAAGCAAGACAAAACGGAGTCAGGAATACAAGTGGGATAAAATGAAATATGGAAAATTGTTGGGGTGGGGTAGGGCATGGAAGAGGTCATTCTGGAAATGACTTGATTGGAGCATATTTTGAGGCTGTGACCTTGCCGTGACTATCAATATGGAGGAAAAAAAGTTTTTTTGCATGGTTTGTCTTTTATTTTGTATTTTATTGCTTTACCTGCACAGATGACTAATATGTGTATTGATGATGTGCTAATTGTAGATTTAAGATGAATTTAAATGTGTATGGGCAACAAAATCAAAACTAGTGAAGTAATATTAAGAAGTAATACCAAGAACTAACATCAAGAAGAAAATAGTTTCCAGTTCAAGGGTTTGATCATGAAGCTTCATGGTTTGATAGACTTTCCTCTAAGCAGAGCATGCATACATTGACATCTTTTCACACCCTCTGCTGTTATTACAGCTGATCAGAGCTCAGTGATAAGAACTTGTGTCATATTAGCTACGTTCATATGGGACTTGTAGTTTCAAAACTTTTAAGTTAGCAAAACTTTAAGGTAATGAAACAACGGCTCACTAAAACAATGAAGGTTCACACGGGCTCGAAACAACGACACTCGTTATTCTGAGACTTCAAGTTGAGCGTTCCGGGGCGCCCCAAGACTTCTTAGGATCAGGTGTAAATGCTAACCTACCTGAGACTGGTTTGTGTGCTGCTATCACGTGCGCTAAATACAGTCCGCCCACGCCCACAACGTCTGCAAACAGAAAGTGTCACTCGAAACCTGTCTCGGGTAGCTTTGCATTAGTCGGTTTAAACGCACAAAAAGCAGTCTCGGGGCGCCCCGAGACTCCTTACAATCTCGGTGTAACAGGGATCCAAAAATTTGGGTCAGCTTTTTGGAAACCAGTCTCGGGGCGCCCTGAGACTGGTCTCTGGTAGGTATTTTGGTGTAACAGGGGTCTTAAAGTTTTGAAATTACAAGCTAAACTTAGAATTTAGCTCCCTTCATGTGAACCTGACTAATATTATTCCTTACAGCTTGCTATGCTTGAAGGTTTGTCTATTTCACATCAGTTAGTACCCATTGTCCAAAATAATTCAGGGACATTGACTAGCCTTTCCACCTTTTGTCAATGACCATTGGTTTTCCTTCAAACTGGATATCTTGAGGAATCATATCAGATGAACCCAGCATGAGAATTTTTTATGCTTCTTGGTCTACCTTTAACAATTTTTCTGTTATAAGATTTACTATCAGGAAGAGAGTTCCCACTGTTGTTTAAATTCAAGTTTAGGTTGTTTACAAGCAATGTTGTGTATGTAACTTTTGCTCTGTGCAAGAGTACTGTATCAATGTAAACTGGAGGCAGTGGAAACCATATGTGAATATGCAAAATTTGTAAAGCAACCAAGTGGACATTTTGCTCAATCATGCTGTAGTTTGTGACACCTTAGCAGAAAAGACATGCACTTTTCTTTGCGCTTCAGCTGTATGGAACATGGAGTACTGGGGTGTGAAAAACGTGGGGAACCTTGCCGCAATGATCGATTGTGAGCTCATGTGAACAGTATGTGGAATTCATGACCGAAAGTCCTTTCTTTTTTACTCCACTACCCAAAAGACAAATTGCTCATACACTTTTCTTCCTCTGATTCCTTTTGAATTGTGAAGTGGTAATATTTCTGTGAATTTATGTAATTCACATGTACATTAAGAGAGAAAATTTTTGTCTCTTCTCATTCTATTCCAAGATAGTGATGGATTTTCACCAAACAAAAATGTCAAAAAACTCCTTTTTAAATCCACTTGAAAATATGAAAATTTTAGATGTTGATTTAAAACAATACTGAGTAACTGACATATTAATCAAATTGTTACAAATCAGTGAGAATGTTATTGTTAATAGATTTCCACAAAATACAATTATACCATACATTCTCATATGCAATAGGCAAATAAATAATCGTGTGACTGCATGGTACTCGTACATTTTATCCTATAGCCTAAATGTAATTATCACAGCAAACAGTGCTATGCCATATTCTGTGGCGGCAGATTTGGCATAATTTCTTCCGAAGGTCAATTCCTTTCTTCAAGCGTTCAGGAAATGGCAGTCAACTTATGCTTGAGGGAAATACAATAGCATTCTCCTCCACACTCTATACAATAACATTGGTCTTGGTTAAAAGAGGGGAAAATGAGCAACAGAGCCATAGCAAGATGAGTTATCGACTAAAAATGGAAACTAAATGCAAACATGGAATGGGGATAGAGAGGCGTGTTGTGTGTTAAATTCCAGGGAAAATGGATGACAAAGAACAATTTGAATAGAGAAACATTAAATGATGTAAAATCATGTGCAGCACCAGATGGTATGAACACTCAATGGTTAACCATCCCCACCCTCCCCCCCCCCTAATAAAAAAAGAATTAAACACTGATAAAAGAGGAGGGATTACCAGTGATTTAATATCTCTGCTCGTTGGCTTTTCATTCATGATGTTTAAAAGGGATTATTGTAAACAGCAAAGAAATTAGAAATATTCAAGGAATGGATTCTGTCCTGTAAGATGTAGCACATGGATGTTACCAGAACTTAGTAAAGCTTTGTCGTTTTTGTATATTTAGTAGATCAGTAGATCACACCCACCACAAATATCAGTAAATATTTTTCTTCTGCAGTGTTTTTTTAAGATGATCATTTGTTAATGTGGTTTTCATTTTATCTTTATAAATCTGTATATATAAGAAGGCCTTCCTTCTCTTTTCAAGAATAACATGAGTCATCCATTTGATCTGTTTAGCTGTTATTAAATGCCATTTCATTTCACACCGCTCAACTTAAAAAGGTATTATGGACGTTCATCAGTTTATCATTCTATTTCAATAGCTGGAACAGCTTATGTTCCTTTTCAGCTTTGCAATTTGTAAGCTGTCAAGTAACATGATTAACAACCTTATCATGTAATGAAGTTCTCTTAATCCACGGCTCAGACAAAATTGTGTTTTTCTTTGGCTTGTGGAGGAGACACACATGAAAATGATACGAAACCTCTTGACCTAAAAAGTACTGCGGTCCCTGCTCTAGCTTAGAGTACGGATGTTTGCTTTTTACCTTGATACAATGGAATCCATTCTTCAATTTCTGGTCAATTGCACTTACATTTCCGCTTGTACAATCAACCCTACAATCAATATTTTATTTTTCTCCATTTTACATATATTTGTTGTATTAGGCCAACATAAATTGTGTTTTTCTCGGTTTTGATTAAAAGCTGCTAAGTACCAGTCATTTATTTTCAGTTTCTGCTTTCCTCTCCATGATCTTGACAAGTATTATGATTGAGAAAGAGGTACAGATGTAGAACCAATTGCTGTTACATCTCAATTGTGTGTTGCGTTGATTAATGTGTGAAGCTGGGTGGTAATATGCTAGGAGATATAATTTGTTGAACAGGTAAATATTGAATACAAACTAATCAACAACCAAGATTGCATTTTGAATAGCTTCTGGTTGTTGACCGATCTCCCCATATTTCCCACTCTCTTCTGCTCTATTTCTATATTCCTCTCAGCTGTGTACTTCTCCATTCATTTTATCTGTTTGTAAAGAGCTGTCATGCTCATTGTCAGTTATCATTTGTTACCAGTTGTACAGGTTCTGATTCCAAAGAATATCATTTCCATTGGAAAATTATGTCAGGTGTACAAACACTCTACAAATGGCTATATTTGAGTGAGTGGGTGGGATGAGTTAACGTGAAAGAGAAATATTTAAAGGCATTTGAGATGGTAATAGGTTAAATTACACTTCAAGCTGACAATATCCTTTTTTCCCTAATTCCTGTTGATTTGATAGCATCTATTACAATCTTCTTCACATACACCATACTTTAAAGGTGCATTTCACTTGGAAAAAAAAAGAGGGATAGAATTCCTCAGAAAACAATCTACATAATTGTGAAGCTGTCAGTCAAAGGGGGTACTCAAGTAGCTTGCCCCTTCCTCCTACCTAGTTCAACCTACTTCACTCCTGTATGAACCTGAGGCATCATTGCTGAAGTGTGCTATGTTCACATAATCACAGAACATTCCATGAATAATGTCTTATTGGGCTGTTATAAATCAGGCACCCAGATCATACTATAATAATATAAAAATATTGTAATGTTTTTCATACTTAACACAAATGAAAATTATTAAAATATCTCATTATAGAAATATCTTCATTCTCAATTGTTTTCTCTTTTATTTTAAACCCATGAAGGTCAAATTTATGACCCAATTATTAACATGATGCAAATTTATAGGTAAACTTGCAGAATATGTAATGTTGAATGTTCTGGTCAAAATATAGAGGGAAGGCAAAAATGGTCCATGTCATTGCAATTTGCAAGATGTAATTAGTAATATTAATAAATGATTTAAGAATATTTCTAATCCATAAAGCCATATTTCATTTCCAACAAAAAATGATTTAATTTCAGTTATTTTCTAAGATTCTATTAATCTGACCAGTGGTAAAAGAATAGAAGCCCTGTCTAGTATTGGATTATTGAATAGAGACAGATGTCTGCTGACTGTACGGACCATGATGTGTGTAAACACTCCCATAAATCTTCAAATTCAAGATGCTCAATCTCCGCAAGGCTTCATTGATGCATCATCATGATCATGGAATTTAAGAAGAGATGAATGCAGATTAGAGTTGAATCAGTTATTGCAATTTATGCAGAGCACGAGCACTTTCTGTAGATATCAGTCCATGATTTGATATGGGGAGAATTGTTTTATTATGTGTATTATTTGGGAAACTGGATTTTAATCTTTTCTTATATTCATAATGAAATGTATTTTGGGAATTCGTTTGTTTCAAGTAATGGCATTACATAAATACTTTTGTTGTAAGTGAAATTACTTACTATACAGTTTATCATCTATCTATTGATCATTCTCTGTAGAACAAGAGAGAGTGCCTTTGAAATAAAGCAATCTTCAGATGGTGGCTAGTACTCATCATATATAACTCCTCTTTCACAAAGGTGGGTTTAAGAAAAGATGGAAAGAAAAATGTTGAGCTTAAAATGAATAATATTGCGCAAAAGCCATACATCCCTCTTGTTAACAAAACATATGTTCATGCATGAAGTAGAAACACATATTTACTTATTCACAATCATTTTCTTATTACTCTGCTTTCCTAGCTCGCCCATGTACACATCAGCGATTATTCACCTGCGCGCAAAATTTGATTTGTATCCACTAACTCGCAAGCTCTTGGAGCACAGAGCACAGAGGGGGGTTCCGAGGATGTGAAGTGCTGTATCGATGGAATTACGGAATGATTGTGTTATCATTGGTGTATGATATGACATTTAATCAAATAAGCGCTACCTTTATTCTCTCTTCACTATTGTTGTGCTGAGAGTACTCACTGAGAGGGCAGAATGCAGGGGAAGAGGATTTTTTGTCGCTACTATAATGTGATGCCCCCGCTGTGCTGAAATTGTTAGTGTTATGAAAGCCATATTTTTGTTAGTCTGTCGCCCCTTCCAGCTAGCTGCATTGCCATATGATATGAATAATTTGGGTATATTCATATTTTCTCTGTCAACATATCAGTTATCAAAAGAAAATTATGCTTAAATAGAGTTTTACACTTAACCACCCTGAAGTCATGTGGCAAAATGGTGTTCATTTATTCATGCTGGTTCACAGTTTCTTAAGTGCTATAGACTTTATTTTGCTCGCCTGTTTGAGCATATTAAATTTTATCATAAATACATTTGACCACATGCAGTATTGCCACTGGGCTTATATGATTTTTTAAAAAATGGATTCGTGTGTTGACTAAAATAATGAAAAAAATGGCATAAAGGCTGCTGATCCTGGGGTTTGCATTTGTAAAGAAATGAACTATATGGTGCTGATGATTTTTGTCAGCATTGATGACCAAAATTGTTATAATGATGATGATAGTAACAATATATTATGATGATAATTATAATGACATTGAGGATCACCGGTGAATGATAACTTCCATGATAATTAGCATGCTGATTGAAGTGTAATGAGAACTACAAACTGGCCTGTTCTTTCAAATAAAGCTCCGATTGGTTGAAGATGTCAGGTGATGAAAGAAGCCTTTGATCCATAACAGACAACTCTCCTTGACTTGCTGTCTCTCATGATAGGGCATCCATTACTATATTAGTCATCATCTACCCATTTTGTTCTATCATCAATCACTCCCTTCCACACCATTGAGAGGACAAGCTGTAGACAAATTTACTGAATAAGATGGTTGTATGCTTGTGTGTTAGTGAGACAGGGAGATAGGGAGATCATGAGAAGATGAAGAGTAAAGAAAAGACAAATTTACAGACCTAGATGGTGCAAAGAAGAGGAAGAAAGATGGAGGGGGAGACGATGTGAGGAAATGGGAGGGATACCACAAGAGGATGAAGAGTATACCATAGAAGAGCTAAATTTACAGAATGAGATGGTCATGTGGTGGTGTGTTATGAGACAAGGAGGAGAAGGAAGGGGAAGAGGAGGAGAGAAGAATGGGGAAGTAGACCAAGGGAGGAGTTAGGATGGAGACCATGACAGGATGGAGAGTAGAGAAGAATGCAAACACAAGGAGAAATTGGGTGGAGGATCAGAAGATTCATGCGGAAGAATCGGGGAGAAGGGTAGATCTTGAAATTTTAAGAGATAAAAAAATGGCTGCAATCAAATATCTTGAAGAAGGGTCTCGAGATGTGAGAGACACATAATAGAAATATATGGTTGAGTGTTGATGGGAGAATCAAAGAGAATGAATCATTTTAGATGTACGTACATTTTTTTCTAGACTATTACTGCTCGGATGGATTTCTGAACCCTATTTGTCTTTTTCGTGTTTCCATTCACAAGAACAAGGGATTCATTTGTGAATAAAGCCTGTAACATACTTGAGTTGTCATGTCGATACATCATCTATTGTGTGTCATTATTTACCGAGTGACGACACCCCACTCTTCAGCTCTACATGTTCTGCGGCAATTAGGTGATGTGATCCATTTCATCTTCATCTCCTCTCTTATTCCCTTCTTTGTTTTCTCTCACTCTCGCCCGCCCTCCCTCCCTCCCTCCCTCCCTCTTTCCTTTTCTCCCATTATTGTTCTCAAGTTATAACATTTCCTTTTCTTTTTTTTTTATTAATCTGTAATACTGTGATTTTGGTTATTTTTTTCCTCTTTTCCCTCTCGTCCATCTCCTTTCTCCTTCATCTCTCTCTGTCTTTCAGAAAACACACTTTCTTCACTTGCTTTTCATGATTTCATCTTCTATGATCTGTAATTTCGTCTCTCTCTGTCTTTCTCTCTCATACACTGAGTCTTCCTGTTTTTCCCATTCCCACATTCATCCTGTGTGACATCCAATTCAATCTGGGAGGTTCTCTGAAGCAAGAAATCAAGGATCGTTCCAGTCTGTCATTACAACTAGATTGATCACTGTACTTATCCGGCTTTTTGTGGTGATATTACGATTCTCAATGTTTACAGAGTAAATTCCAGGGAAGTCCCGTGGTTGGCAGAGATGATCGTTTGTAGTTTGCGCTTTGGAGCTTTTTATTTACTTGATGTCATTGACATGCACTGCTTGTGCTAGTGTACTGTTCAGAATTATGTAAATTAGTTTGTCCGATTTCTACTCTGAAAAATTCTTTATAAGCTTTATACATTCATGTGTGTTTTGTCATAATGTACATATGAAAACTAATCAACCCAACAGTTTTTGCTATTGTTGGATTCCATGGTATTTTTTAAGCCTCTGGCATCAAATTGTTGGACGCTTGTTAACTAGATGACAGACAATATGTATTGTTGTCTAGACATTGTTTTGTTCTACAGGGAACTTTGCTTGTTTTGAGAGAAATAAAACTGTCACAAGAAGAGGTCCATCATTGGAAAATAAGTTATTTCTTGAAGAAATGTTCAGCTGTAATTACTATTTAAACTACAGTTTATTTTGTTTTTGTTTTGTGTTGTTTTTGGGTGGGAGGGTAAGTGGGAGGGGCTACAGTAAACAAAATAACATGGTTTGTTTCCTGCTTGCCAAATATTATATTTTATTTTCTCTCATCCATTTAATGTTTAAAAATATAGGGCTTATACTTATAGGCATTCAAGAAGGTACATCATGAAAAATTTCCAAGCATGTGTATTCATTATAAATCTACTCCAAGTTGTTCAAAGAATCTGCAGTTAAACTATTTCAGAGAAGGAACCTATAACTTCTGCCCCATATATGGGGGTTATGGCTGGGGTATAAAAACAAAACGTTTTGAGGTCCAGTCCAGATTATTCAGGTGGGACATGTTTCTTTCTTCACCTTGGTAATTTTAGAGGAAATATTTTGGAGTGTTCATTGCTAAGAAAACAGGGGTGTTAAATCACTGTTGATACTACCAAGTCTCCCAGAACCAAACTTTCTTGGGTTTTTTTTCACCGTCTCAACCATCCCTCTCAAACTAATTTACCAGGTTCAAACGACACCATGGCATTGTCTGTACAGGGTCAAGAACAAAGGAGGCCACACTTATGGCTGCTCTTTTATGTCCCGTCTATGCCGGGCTGAGAAAAAAAAGATGATCTTATGTCGGTCGTCGGCAGCTCTGCATTTATGATAACCCTGGTCATACTCCCATTCCTCTCTATAGGAAACTGGGTCGATACCGGATGGAGGTATTGATGCAGGGTCTCTAGCGTGGATCCCAATCGGCTACCACTTTTCCCTCTCTTTGCTCCCTATGAGATTCCTGTATTCCGTTTGATGGCCAAACAGTAACTCGACCCCAGTGAATACACAGACCGACGTGGAAGTCTTGTGGGGTAGTCGCAGAGCTTATACTGCAAATATGTATTTTTGAAATGCCCTGGTTTTCTATTTTTGTAACAGGGCCAGGAATATCATAATGTTTGATAAATAGCTTTATAGTTTTTAAATGAATCAACAGTGAAATTCCAGGGGGTTAATGTTGTTTCACAGTTTTAGTTGGTATTTAGGCTTATTTATTTATTTATTTTATTTGTATTGATATCAGCTTTTGTATGCACATTTTGAAAAAAGAAAAAACCCAATGCATTTTTGTCATGGCAAAAATGAAGTATTATTACAATATACAGCTTGATAATTATGCACTGCATCATACAGTTTGCAGATGTGTATGCAAATAACGAGAAAGGTATGATCAATGATTCTTTGAAGCGTCTGATTGATGAGACTATGGGGACTAGTGGACACATCTACCAAAAAGTCAGGGGTACAAAGCCACTTGTAACCATGCATTATTCAGGCTGACTGACCCAGGACACTCGCCCAGTGGTTCCACTCCCAGAATCAGGGGGTCCCTAATGGCCAATTGATACTCCCCACGCTTTCTGGACTAAGTGGCCGTGTCCACTGCGTGCTGGAGTGGCGTGGCCACCGCTGGATTGAGGACGCTTTCCTATCTCCTAAATTCCATCATCTTCACATCATCTTCATCACCACTGCTTGTTCTGGTATCACTCTTACTCACACTTCTTCACACACCTCTACTGGGATGGCCTAAATATGATACCTTCTTACATTCTTTTCTCTTTGGGTTAATATGCATCTCATTAGAATTCTTCAGCCCTTTATTCTTTTCTTCCTGTTGCATTGGTCATTGGGGTGATGGTCCGATGGGTCTCTAGTTTCATTCAAATTATGGTGCTTTGTGGAATGAGGCCAAGATTCTGTACCCACTTGGGGTGCAAGGCCATCTACATCTTTGAAGATGAATCATGTAAAATGGATTTCTGGAAGTGTCCAAGCGATGGTGATTCACCTCATCAATGAATGGCACCAGGTGGATGGGCTTCTTGGAGTGACCTGCATTCATAACGTTAGGTTTTCGCTGTTTTTCACCCAGTTGGCGTTTCGTTGAATTTGTATGATTACTTATTTCATGAACAACAGAGTTCAAAGAAATGTCACTGATAAGAGCAACAGAATGAAAAGAACATTCTGTCAGCAAGCTAGTATCCATATCATCGATGATTATTAATGTTGGAGGGGACTTTAGTGCACCATGTTGAATGCATACAAAGTAACATCGGTCTCTGTCACAGACACAAATGATATGTCCATAGGGAATGATGGAATATGTGTCTGTGTTCTAGTACATGGCATATCTCGCATGGCAGTTGAGTACTTTTCATTTAACCAGACTGGGACATGGAACCACATGTTCCGCATCATTCCTGCATTTTGTCCAAATGAATGAGTAAGCCACATTTAAATGATAGTAATGGGAAGAGTAAACTAGTGCCCCGAGGGCTTTACGGACAAGGTAACCTCAGTTGGGGCAGATGCACCATTGTGTGCGATGTTGCGCCTCAGTGGTAAACGTGCGAGATGACATTGAACCAACAATAGGCAAGTGATGCATAAGGGGAAATTACATTCCAGCTGGGATACGAGCGAACCTCGCCATCCCCCCAATTCAATACCAAAAAAAAATGACCATTTTTGTATAAAAAAGAAGGAAGTGCAGTAAATTTGTAAAATGAGAATTCAAATATTGATCCATAATTTCATGAAAGAGGATAATCTTTGTTTGAGAATAAAAGGGGAGATGAGAAGGGGCAAACTTTGGACTTAGTTGCGCAATGAAGAGGAACAATTATTATGGACCTGTGCAGGTGATGGGATGGGATGGGATGGATGGCCTTTCTAATTTTATTCAACAACAACAGAGGTATTAATAGTTATAACTATCACCTAAACTCTGTTGCTCATCGATCTATTAATAGCCTCATATGAAGTCTCTGTAGATCAGTACCTTTGAGGTGGACCATTGGTACAAATACAGGAGGACTTTTATGAAAATCGTATTTGAAATGGTTGTTGAAATATTAGATATGAAAGAGTAAAGTTTGTCTCTTTTTGTTGCAAATGATATTTCATATCTGGAAGGAAAGGTATAAGGAAGATGAGGAAGATTTAGACAACTCTTATAATTGATCATGTGGGTCAACTTTTCTCTCAGTTTGAAGAAAACCCAGTAAAAACTGCAACCAGGGAGGGATGAAGCATCCAAGCTTTGTTCATCTACCACTTCAAGTGAACTCTTTATGCCAAGCCGCTCGAGTCATTAAAGGGAAAGTAATAGCCATAAAGAAAGCAATTTCCTGTGGATTATTTGTGTACAAAAGAGTCACAGACACAGACTTGGCTATAAGGATCTTTAGAGACACCCTGCGGCCAATTGTTGATCCTAGCACAGACTCCATTTTGAAGAAATGGGATAAAGATAGAGTTTGGGATGATCTCATGTTGGTTAAAAACTGAATAGTGTAGCCCTTTTCTTCGACCGTTGAAAGATTCTTATTGTACAGATATTGCTTTTGTTGGTGAAATTGGGAACTGTTGCAATGTTGAGTGCTAATGTTAAGCTGTTCAAACAGTGTTTGAAATGTATAGGAAATATATTCTGTATTATGGAAATACATTTCTCAGCTTAGTATATACCTGCAAGGAATTCATGGATTGAATAATTGAAAGATTTATTTTTTCCTCTCCCCTGAACTTGTTGCCAAGTCTGTGTGGTTTTGTTGGTCAGATAATCTTGATGGAGAGAGGTGTAGAATTGACTTGTTAAATTACAAGAAATGCATTCAGCCTTAGAAGTCAAGGGAACAATTGTATAATTGATAAGGTAGGCGGAAATCAATTAGGAATTTAGAAGTGTTGGCTTATTTGGCATAGTGTATACCTGGAGGGTAGACCACGAGTCAGATTGTCTGAGGTGGGACTAAGACTTTCAAACTAATCCTACAAACCCAACCAACAATGTGTCAAAGGATGTTTATTTGGTAATTGGAAACTCAAATGTAAGCTGGCATTCCATTCCTGGTCTTTTTTTCTTTTTCGAGGATTTTCACAAGGATTTTCGCAAGGATTTTTCACTAGTTTCAAGAACTGAATGTAAAGAAGGAAACACCTCATGTAAAAGGGATTTGACTGCCACAAAGCTTGGCATTGGGTCTAGGAAGAGCATGGTATTCATACTATGAGGAAGCTTTGCATTATGAATACCCTTGTTTATGCACAACTTCAATAATATGTACTTTAGGGGTCACCCAGACCAAACAAGTACAAGGGGGGTCGTAAATTCCTCTGTTTCTATTTTCGTAATGGGCAAGATTAAGACACTTCAGAAAGTACAGTAGCGAACTCTTCAAGTATGCCATGCATAGAAAGTGGATAATTACTAGGATTTGCAGTCAAGGAAATCCTCCCTATCAAAGTCAAGCCTTTATTGTTGTCATTAATTCTCCATCCTTCATCTAATATTTCATTTATATCCCTAGTAATTCTCTGAACATTCCCTAGGGGGGTTTTGCGTACTTGGTCAGGGATGGCACAGCAATACAAATGATCATTTGGTGTACTGCCTGTGGGCTATGAATGCAAAGAGGAAAATGTAATGCAAAATTCATATTGCAATATACACTAATTGTTTTGAATGTAATATGATGTTCACGGTATTGAAACAGATACTTTGATGTATTAAGAATGCTTTAAAAAAAATATATTGTGGACAGAGAGAGAGAGAGAGGATTGTTCATTGGTGTGGGGTATAAAAATATTGTAGTCTTGATGGAAAACACAAAAAAAGATACCATCATATAATCAGGAAAAAAATACTTTTTGGCTTAATTTTTTTCGTTTTTAGTGTTTGTTTTGCTTCAGTAACATTAAGTCTTACGAAGAAATTACTGAGAATTTGAAGAATTTTTAAAATTCAAATAGCTGTCAACAAGATGATATTGCAGTATTAAACTGCCTGTTTGTATAGAGCTGAACTTTCTCACGCACCACTGACTGGCCTGTACTTGTATCCAAGCATGCATCAGCTCTGTGCAGCATATCATCCTTCTCAACCAACATTATTAATGATCATAACACGGCAGACTGCAAAAAGCATTCATTCATTACCTCAAGCTCATCCGCGTCATTAGCGGAAAATGTCGGCAAGTTTCCCCTCTTCTGAGACACTCTACGATGATTATGCCAGCTTCTCTTCTCCTCTTCGCAGGCTGTCTCTAGTCTCATTTCTTAGACTGTAACATTTGCCTGTTCCTTATGTTACTTGTGAAAATATAGATTATGCAAGCCTCAAAATATTTCTCTTGCAGGATTCAAATTTGCAACCCATTCATTCACAATTTGTAAAAAAAGCTTGAATTTTTCAATATTTCGATTTTGCAATTTATTCATTGACACATGTGGGATTAAGTGATGATTGCATACTGCATCGCCAACTCATACAAGAGATTTCATGAAAGGGTTAAACAGAAATTGTTCATATTTTTGTTGAATTGATATCCTGTTTACAGTTACAATTGCAATATTAACAAAATTTCATTAGCTCACTTTATCTTACCCAAAGATACCTGAATTGCTAAAAATTTATTCGTAATTTGAAGATTATTTCAAGCATTTAATCTGTTTTATAAAGGTTTTATTTTATCATTCAAATGTGGTAGACGTAAATGCTGATAGATTATACTTTTGTGCACTTTCTAGTTCTCAATAAAAAGGTGACGTCAGATAGGTCTGAAAATGGAGACTCCTGCTCCATCATACTACCACCAGGGTAACTAGTCACCTAACTCACTCTCCTCCACCTGATGGCAAGCATATGGGATATCCCACTCCATCCTACATGTTACAAGCATTCACTGATTCTAATGAAAACTGCCATGCATGCCTCTAGTCATACAAGCTATGTTTATCAACTCAACATAGCTTGTGATGATTTGTTAGAGAATCTCAATCTTATTGCCACACTGGATTTGATATGATTTGAGAGTTAGCACACTTCACATCTTCGGAAGATAGATCTGAGGTCACAGATTAGGATTGGTATACATTATACAAACCCTAGTTTGTACTTTTCAAGATTTTTTTATATTTCTAATGAAAATATCTTATTGATTTTAAAACTTGCATCACAAGAAATTAAGTTGTAAATATTAAAGTGATACGACAGGCCTATATTCACTAGGAAATTACAGTTGAGAAATGTAGCAATACATAAAAGAGGATTGGATTGTGAAAGCATGTTAGCACAGTTTATTTCTAGACAGGCATTAGACATATATTTTAACACACAATAAAGTATTTTGTGAAAAAAAAAATGTTTGCACTTCAGAGGTCACCCCCTGTCAAGTTGCCATCAAATCAGGGGTGAAATAGAAATCTGGTAAAGACTGGTTATTAGTGAGTTTGTCTGGCGGGTAATCAGATGAAAAACTCTCCTTCAGCAGTCTCAGTCAGACATACTGGTATGATAGCGGTAGTGATTGTAGTCGGATGATTTCAAACAAAAACAGCGATCCCTCATCTTATAATTTATTCATTGGTGAAGGCTCGGAAGAACGGGAAAGAATTAAAGCAGGAATGGTCTTTCATGGGGATGGATGTGTGGGAATATGTTGCGGTAACCTTTCTGGATTGCAGTTGCTAGTGGCCAGTCTTAGCCGGTAGTCTGGAAATAAAATTTCTAATGGGTTGAAATGTTGGAGATCACAACATAGATTTTGTTGTTATGATTTCTATTCATAGAGCCTGCATAGTTTAAATAAGATTGATGACATTTTTATGCTTGTGAATTTTTTGCTATTACTGCGATACAAAAAGGGTTCATTGAGTATCACTGTTCTGGAAGTCATATATTCAAATGTGAGGCATTATGTAAAAAAAAAAACTAGTTCATACAAGGGAGGTAATAATGTGTCTTTTTCCAAGATGGTTTGTTAATAACCTGAGCTGTCCTTTAAAGAGGCATGATTCATATGGCATTATTTATCCTGAATTGAGCACATCTTCTAATTTCACTGTATCATTTGCAAGATCGAGTACAGAATCAATAGTTGCATCAAGCTTGAAAATGCTTGTAATAATTGAATTGATTTTTGGTCGGTGATAGCGGGTTCAATTCTTAATGCATTTTATACAATGTTTATTGGACTGTCTGTTCATTAGTATAGTCCCAGACTTGTTTAACCCTCCTCTTACTATTATTCAAATATCTTATTGACTTAACATAGGATTATAAAGTATTGATATTACATGGAAGATGGTTATTGTAAACACTGTTTATTTTCAAAGTGAAAGCTCTATATTTTACTGGCCAAACAACCGCCTTCAATATCTCTTTTAATTATGCTTCATAACACAAATTTGAAAAGAAATTGTGAGGGTATCATTATTCAATAATTCTGTAGAATGTCAAAATTTGCTATATTGTACTTTCAAGGGTTAGTTTACTCACTATATTGTCATATTTTGATTTCATATTTTGTTAGGTTAGCAAGTCTTTTAGGTTATCTCTCTATATTTGATAACAGCCTGTTTTAAAACCAACAGACATCCTTTGAATAGAGGTCATGGATACACAGAGGTCATCCCATACAATGGTATATCAATACACCTCCCTTGAAAGCTTACATCTGGGACTTTAACAATAGAATGATTTGTACCTTCAGTGAAGCAGCAAATCTCCATATTTTCATTTCGATTACATTCTATGGTCTTCTGACAGAAGTCTGTTGTCATGGAATCCTCAGGAGATTGTGTGTGATATAGAACATGACAAGATCATTGTGGGTATGTCAACATAAAGTATTAGATAAACAATAAACACTTTACATTGGTTGCTTCAGCTGGCAGAATCACAATTATCAGTCTTTTCTTCTGCTGCTTTGCTTCGAAAAAAAGTCTGTCTTAATATTCATATTGTGTTTCTCCTGTCAATCTTTTAGCCCACGTGTATCTTGTATTTTGCAGTTGTGATTGAATTTATGGTAACCCACTGAAAGAAATTGCCAAAATTTTCTTCAATAACATTTATTATAGCAGAATGTAATACACTTTTCTGAGTCAATCTCTCCTGCCATCCATTTCAGAGAGATTAAACTTTTGGAATTCCTGCTAATTTCTTGTTTAACCTTCACTAGTCATGTTTTTAAAGCATATTCTCTTTTGTTTTCCAGACGTACATGCCCCTTTCTTGAATTTGGTCCCCCTAGGTCATTGGTATTAATATTCATGAATTCACTCTCAAGAAAATATTACAAGGTCACTCTAGTTTTGAAGCAGTGCACTTGGTCTGAACTTCTTTGAATTGAACTTCGCAATATAGCCTACAGACTTATTGAAGTGTTTTTGAGTGAATTTATTTATCAGATCATTTTTAGTCTTCCCTCTCCATCATTTGTCAAGAAAGTCCCACATGGGATTGCTGTAAACCTTGGTCAAGATCGCACAAGCTTTTTATCAGCTTTTGTTAGCTCTTCAAGAAAGAGATTTGTACATCTGTCTGAAATGGAATTAAAGTTTTGTTATAGATGGAATAATGAATTGCAGAGATGAGAAATTCCGAAAGATATTGCAGTGGGAGTGACGTTTCTGCTTGATTAAAAGGAATATATGAATTTTATCATTTTTGCATCTTCCATTTGATTTGGTGTAGTGATGCAACCATAGTTTCCAGATCAAGTTTGAGCATATCATGTCAGAGGCACAATATTACTATATTCATAGAATTCTTGTCAAATATTCATGTAAATGTCTACCAAGAAAGGAATTTCATCCTTGCTTTAAGAGCTTTGATTTTATGGCTGTGGCATATAACGTCTTTGTTCAGCAAAAGTTTGAGATTTGTTGAAATTCTACTTTACAATGTATTTTTTTATTTTCTTGTAGTATCTCCATTTGTGTCGCAAAGAGGTGATGAGAATTCAGTAGATGAAATAAATTATTGAGATGTTTATGATGCAAGAAAATGTGTGGATAAGTTAAATGATCATTTTTCTTTTCTTTTTGTTGATATCATAAATTTTGTTTTCTTGGTTTTATATCTTTCAGGTTAACGGTAAAGACCTATCCAAAGCCACCCATGAGGAAGCCGTTGAAGCCTTCAAAAATGCCCAGGAACCCATCATTGTCCAGGTCATGAGACGATCTCCCTGTACTGCCAAGAACGGGAGCACCACGCCCAACGGCCAAGGGGGCGTGCCTGGTCCCATCGAGAGAACGGTATGCAGCGTAGGGACACAGACAGAGCTTCAGAGTGAGGATCTTCTTTGGAAGGTGCTACAGAGATGTTCACTACCACCCAGTGAAAAGAACTGTGATGGCACATTAGATGGGTAAGTGGTAATCTGAAATTTGTTGTGGTGACATTTGTTGTGGTGACATTCGCTCCAGGCTTTATTTTGTCAAAGATAAAAGGTTAAGGGTTTAGGTTGTGATTGGATTTCAGATTAAGGGTTAGGGTTAGGGTTAGGGTTAGGTATAGGTAACGTGTTTGGTCCAAGGTTGAAGTTGTGAATACAGTTATTGTAGACAAATGGCTGTGTACCAATGTCACCAGAGCACTTGTCTCCAGGTTGCGTTGTACAACCAGGTATGCTCATTCTTCATTTTCGGTTTGCTGCATAGGCCTTGTATGTACTGTGAATAATGGGGGTGGTTGACCTGTGCATCAAGAACAATTGGATGATGAACAAGATATGACATATGGCCACTCTGACCATATAGTCTGTTGCAGATTTGACTGTATAACAAATTGATGTCACTGAATAGAATAATGACTCTGAACATCTTGTTACTTTCATTTGCAATGCTGCACAAGTGAGCAGTTAGAGAGAAAATGAAAGAGAAACATGCATTGACCATTCTTTCTCACTAATAATAAAGACTTGCTTCAAAGTATAAGAAGAATATTTACATTTGGGAATTGTTAATTGTGAGAAAAAGATATATCATTTACTGTATACGCCATATATTTCGCGGGGGTTTTGTTTTCACGAATTTCGCAAGTTGCGAGTGGGTCACAAATTTAACAACACGCTAAAATATTGGCGAAATTCATACACTGTAGATGTGCGTCTGGCCTGAGCATCCATACACAGCTGTAAGCTTGGCTGTACTACCAGTAGTGGTACTGTATCCGATCGATCTCAGCGCTGCTATAGTATCGCATGCAAACTGTGTAGAAGTTTACTAAATTCACCATTTCACTTTGTGAAGGTGCATCATTATTGCTGTTTGTAGATTTCAGAATTTCCTGATCGTGAATTTAACCACTCGCGAAATTGCCTAGTTAGTCCAATTTGCAAAAAATTATGTGCGCGAAATATATGGCGTATATAACTTAATGGGCTCATGTGATTCAAAAGGCAAACTGACAGAAAAAGGGAGTTTGTAAAAATATTTAGAATGTGCCATAATGATTTACAAAGTTATGTTTTTGTTCTCTTTCAAATAGAGAAAAATCACACATTATTTTTAAAGAAAGGCAGCAGACTATATTTTCTAAGACTACAAAATATGAATGGGTGATGAAAGTTATCTTTCCAAACAAGGCATTAGCATACCACATCAATTCAGTCTATTCTAGCACAAGCAGGCTAGGTTATTATTTTCCTACCCTCTCCTCCCTAACCAGCAATCTACACTATCACACTTCGTAATTGTAGATGTCGATATGGTGGCGCTAATCCGTAGGGTGCAACCCTCTCCCTCTTTCCCTCATTGACTCAGCGTCGAATTAAAAGATGGTGAAGTTGTCCTAGGGCAAGTCGACATCTGAACCTAGCTTGTTTTCATTGCCAATCTCTGTGATTAGCTCCAGAAGGGTGTCATATAGACTGTCTCCATTTCCTCCTCTATGCTTTTCTTTCATCTTTCGACATCTTTAACTCCTTTACTACTTAGAGAGTAGAAATCCTGATGAGATGTTTACCCCTTCTTTGAAAGAAATGGACTTCTGTGCCTTTGAGAAAACATACATTCAACATAAGTCGCTCCTCTGAAATAGGTGCTGATTTTGTTTAATTCCCACAATGTTAATTAAGAGATTGATTATTCAAAGCAAGTAGAACTGACAGATCCTGCTTTATTTTCTATGTGACATTGTTAAAACCTGAAACAACCTGTTTCCAAAGCATTTTTGCTTGAAAGATAAGACAATTTTGCAGTTACCATCAATGGCTATTTAAAATATGTATGTACTCTGGTGCAACATCAGTATTCTGGTGTCAAAGGTTATATTCCTTAGGTGCTTCCTCTCCTTTTATTACCAGTTATTTTATTTCTTCCTGTGAGCTTTCTTTGACTTCTGGTAATGTTCTAGTTTCCACGTCTTCTCCGTTCTTTTCTATTCTTGGTACGGTCTGGAAGTCGGTGGAAAGATTATCTTGGCATGATCATTCATCTTTTCCTGTGCCCACGAGCCTTAGTAGAAGATGGATTTCTAGTTCAAAGGCTCCTATTATGTGGGATTATGAAATGAAATACACTGTCTTTCCCTCCATGAGTTGACTCGGCTGATGTCTATTTTTGCATCTTTTTGACTGGTTGCCAAGTTGTTATTGAGTTAAAGGAAAACCTTATCTGTGTTTCTTTCCTCATGTGTGCCTGAATGTCTCTCTCAGGCACACTCTCTTCCAATCTGTCTCCCATCTTTTTTTGGCACTCTGTTTGTGTTGTTCAGCTTTTATTTTCTTCAGTCATTTCCTCTTGTTTTGTCTGATCCTTCGTGGAGTCTTCTCATTTCGTCATAGAATTTGTAGCCCCCATGAGGCTCACAGTTGTCCTAAAATATCTGACTTATAAATGTTTTCACACATACCATTCTTTAAAGCATCTGCCATGTCTTTCTGCCTTTTGGTTCTAACACCTGCTGTTGTGTCTGTGTCTGTAGGCCGTCTATCATTTCTCTTCATTTTCTCTATGAATTTTTCGAATATTAATAATGGATCTTCACCTCCTTTCTTTCAGATTTTAAAATCTCCTTGGTTCAATTAGCTTTCCTGTCCAATGTTTCTTGTCCCATATGTAATTCTTCTTTCCTTCCACCCCATGTTGAGAAGGGTCTGCATAGAGGAATTCCCCAGATAATGATTAATGTTAACAGTACCATTCCAACTTTGATTCTTCTCTCCATCCACACCCCCCCCCCTCCCTCCCCAATTTAAGATGGGTCTGGCCAAAAGAATTCCCAGATAATGATTGTGTGAATAGTCCCATCATATATTTTCACTCTTCTTTCTCTCCAACCCCATCCAACCCCATCCAAGATTAGTCTACCGTGAGGAATTCCCAGATAGCAAATATGTGGATAGTGTCGTCATATCTTTGCACTCTTCTTTCCCTCCATCCCCATCTTAAGATCAGTCTGCCAAAAGGAATTCCCAGATTGTGATTGTGTGCATGCTCAGTCCCATCCCATCTTTGACTCTTCCTTCCCTGTATCTTTGAATTCTTCTTCTTCTCCTCCTCCCCCATCTTAAGATGGTTTGCCAAGCGGAATTCCCAGATAATGATTACCAGCATGTTTGCCATTCATCCGAATCACACATGATGCACGTAGCAGAACATGGTTTGGTCTCATTAGATGGTTGTAATGGTTACAGACCTTGGAAGACATGGAAAGCATAGCCAGATGTATCTATAGAAAGAGTGTGTTGTTATGTATATTTTACTGAGAAAGGCAAGAAGCAATACAAGTTGCAAATATTTGTGAAAACATGTCACCATTGTATTAAAAATTTCTGATTAGTATTCTTTTTTTGAGAGAGGTGGGGGAGTCTTCTTAAGAACATTCCCCATCTTTTTCTATTTATAGGGTAGTCCTGATGTAGCTTTTTTTAGGCCTAAAATGTAGGATTAGCATTTGGTATATTATATTTTCAAGATGAAACATGAAATACGGAATCCAACAACATAATATGTGTGTTAGCGCAGTAGTAGATGTTCTTAATTGGTTTGATTACATAAAATTGACTAGGTAAAGGTCATTATGTATTGATTTAATCATTCCATCAGCTTTAGTACTCCTTTACTAATTAGTACATATAATTATGTCATCTCTCTCATGAGGGCATGCTATATTACTATCTACCTTAGACAGCAATTGTAGATATAGACCTAACAGTGATTTTAATTTTGAATTTACTATTTTCTTTGTTTTAAACAGATTATGTGATCTAGATGCAGAGGACCCACTCTCAGTCTTGGACTCAGAACTACTCCAGAAGCTAGAGGCCATGGAAGGGAACCTAGACCTCCCTATTCTTGATGAGGAGGACTGCCTAGACAGAGCTTATGAGATGGAGTATGAGGTATGTTCAATCTCGTCAAAGATTTTCATAATTCTCTTTTTTCTTTCTTCCTTCACCTCTTTTCCATCCTCGTTATCCTCCATTTTAGTTTGTTGTGTATAAAATGGTGAATAGTGTATGTAAGGGAAATAGTTGTTCATAAGGATATATGCGCTAAATACCAAGCATGGGTATGTGAGTCACTGTGTGAAGGATATGGAAGTGGAAGTAAAAGTCTTTGAGGACCATATTGAGCTTTTAATAGAATTCAACATGACAGGGTAAGTTTATAGAAATGTGGAGTTCATTTCATAGTGTCCTTGTTAAGGTAAATTGATGCACATTTGTTATAATAGTAAAAAAAAAAATCTGTTAAAGAAAGTTTCAGCCAAGGAATCCCATGTCTCCTTGTTTTTTTCGAAGTGACAAATCAGAGGTATCTTTTTGTCTTGAAAGTCTCCTTTTTCTATATTGCCTCCTATGATAAATGTTCATACTCTGTTATATGTTCTCTAATGTAGCACATAACTCTGTAAAGTGGCTATGAAACATGAATGAGTCCCATAAGAGAGGTAAAGCACCCCTTTAAATTGAAGCATAATGGGTGCACTCTTTGATCTATTTATGGGATAATGAGACTCATTACTACATCACAGGGCCGCTGGAGTGCAATGCTGGTCCCCCAGTCTGGCAGCCCTAACAGTCTAGACTAAGTGCTGCATCATTTAAACAATCAATAAACCATTTTGCAATCACTTTCAAATCCCATAGACTCACTCCTAACACACCGGCTCATCATAAAAAAAGATGCCATACTGTCTTTTATTGGAGCTCCCTGGTGGTTAAAATGCCTTGTGAGTTGATAACAAGATAGAAAAGCTTAAAGGTTGCTTGTGCATTTCATAGATCTAGATGGATGTGCTTTTAACAACCAGGGCCCCATTTCATAAAACTTGTTATCAATAACTGTTATAACCTACCGAAATAATAGCATTTGATTTGCTGAGAGCACATTTGTCATAAATATTTTGCAATTATTATTGATAACAAGTTTTATGAAACGGGGCACAGGACTAAAAATGGGGGATTTATGAAAATGTAGTTTGTGTTTGAAGTTAATGTTCATATAACAAGTTAAGTAATGTTCTTTCTCTGTATCTATCTCTCCTGTTTACTTTTTTTCTCCTTCCTCTTTTTGCTCTTCTCCATCTCTCTCTCCCATCTCTCCTCCCATCTCTCTCTCCCATCTCTCCTCCCATCTCTCCCATCTCTCTCCTCCCATCTCTCTCTCCCATCTCTCTCTCCCATCTCTCTCTCCCATCTCTCTCTCCCATCTCTCTCTCCCATCTCTCTCTCCCATCTCTCTCCATCTCTCCTCCCATCTCTCCTCCCATCTCTCCTCCCATCTCTCCTCCCATCTCTCCTCCCATTCTCTCTCTCCTTTTCTTTTGCCTTGTATCACTATATCTATGGTACTTCTCTTTCTAACTCTCCATCTCTCCATTTTACTCCCTCTCTTGATTTTTCAATCCGTGTCTCTCAAGATGAAGATGGGGGCGGAGTAGCTTTGCTATAAATTGTATTTCTTTCTCCCCATAGATCTATCCTAAACACCTTACCCTCTATGAATCCCTAACAAAATAGCCACTCGATTCTCTTTTGGTCTACCTCTGATCTGTGTTTCTATGAAATTGTTGTCCGTTTGATATCTTGGAGTTGTCTTTCATCCACTGTGGACAGAGGTTAGAGTCAAGATGAAAAGCAGTGGATGAATAACACAAGTATATTAGATTTCTAAGTAAGCAAGAAGGTGTTAGTGGAGGATATCAAAGCATCCAGCTATTCTTTCTCCCCTACTCACTCACTCTTCTCTCTCTCTCTCTTTCTCTCTCTCTCTCTCCCTCTCTCCCCCTCTCTCTCTTTCTTTATTTCTTTCCCTCTCTAATGCTGCAGAAGACATTCTCACTGCTTGTGTTTTTGTGTAGCACATTTATTTTTTGCATATTGCAAGCCCTCCTCTCTTCCCACTCTCGTATTTCTATGCCCAGTTTGCACAATATGTGTTGAGATGTGTAAAATGTGCAGAATAAGTACTTACAATGGTGAAAGTTTTTTTTATTTTTCCTTTTGTTGTTGATTGTTTATTGTAAGGGATATAAACAAATAACTTCAAATTCAAATCGAAACATTATAAACTCCTTGATGATGGAATTCTATCATACTTTTATATACTACAACACTCCTTCTTTTATTGAAGTAATTTGACATTTGTATGCACAGTGCAGCCAAACAAAAGCAACTGGAAATAGACTTAATACCTTCTTGCTCTTATTAAAGTGTTTTTTATTGACATAGAATGTGAGATGAGAAGAGGGGATAGGGCATGCAGTCATATTGATCAGATAAGCGGGCAGGTGGATCCCTTAGTTGACCTACAAACTCAAGGATTAGGGTTAAGAAGGATGAAAGCTGCAAAAGAACATCCAATCCGAGTAGACTATGACAAGATACAAGTGTAGGTTTGAATGTCTGAGTGGTTATGTGCTAGTGCTTATTGATTGGATAGATGGGTGAAAAAGCCAGTGTTCAGTCAGTTGAATATTTGATCGGAAAATTGAGAATGAATCTTAATCGAGTTGAAAGGAATTCATGCACTTCAAGTTTTAAGACTTTCCTTTCTTGCTAAAAATGGTAGTTTTTAAAAAAAATCATTTTTAGTTTGCAAGTCATTTCCCAAGAGATATGATGTTTTTGATTGCATTAAGGATTACTGTGATTCAAAAATCCATTTCTAGATTTATTGAAATTCTGAGTGTAAAGATTTACTCTGGATATATGTTAGAAAGAATACATTATGTAGGTAAAAGGGATACTTTATGCCACAGACTGAAATTTCTTAAAGGTTTGATTGTAGAGAAAAAAAGGTATTTCTTATATTCTTTGATAAAAACTTCCAGAGCTTTAAAAAAGAAACTTTGCGGGGTAAAACACTATATGTTTCCTATTATTTTCCCCTGTTCTAAAACTGGATAAATTGTCAGTTTTAGAGCTAATGGACAACTTATCAGATTATTAATCCAATCCTAATACTCAGCCTTTGTGGAGGCAAAGTCACAGAATGGGTGTAGGTGGCGATGGAAAAGAAAATACAGCCAGGATTCACTGTGAACTAAGAGGCATACAATTCTTTTTTCAATCTGGGGATTTTTGAAGGATTTGAAGATTTGTATGTAGTCTCAATCATCACCTTGGCAACAAACTTGGATGGTCATGGAATTTTTTTTCTTTTACAAAATAGTGTAGTTTTGCAAGGTAGAATCCACACCATATGTTTTGGATAATTCCTTGCTTAGCATTTTTTTTCCATTTTGATTTTTTTTTTTCATATAAGGTTTTTAATGATTTGGTTTGGGTATTCTATCTACTGATTAGTGAAAGCAAGAATGACAATTAAATGAGAAAATATAAAGTGTTATATTTTAAGCAATCTAGTCAACAAGTCAGTTTTTTTTGAAAATTTATTTGGACTGCAATTTTGAAATCTACATAAATTCTCAAGTTTGCAGTGATGCATGAAAGTATTTATACTAAATTTGTATTGCGTGAAATTCTAACAATTAGATGATGGATGAGTTAAGTTCTTATGAGTGAAGTGTAATTTCCTGCGGGTTATGAAATTGCTTGATTGCTTTCAAAAGCAGAAGGAACTCAACAGGAAAACAGTTGATGTATTATGATAAAAGTCACTAGATATTTGATATGGGAAATTGTCACATGTCAAGGGGATAAAATAAAGTCGAGAATTGAAATTGCTTGGACAATTAGAACAAGAAATATGCATAAGTTGTAAACTATGTCAGTAACACAAAAACTCAGCCTTATTAAGGTTTCATTATGGTTTGAAATCAAGTAACAGTTGCTTTTTAGCTACATTTATTCACAAATAGAAATGATAAGTATTCTTTTTGGATCTTGAGAGATCATTTATTATAAATAAGTATATTTTGGTTGATAAGTTTTTGTTTGCCAATCTCCTATTTCTTTTTTTTCTTTGACAGGACATTGTTTTGAAGCGTTCCAACATGGAGGACAAGCTTGGATTGACACTCTGTTACGGCTCAGAAGAAGACTCTGGTATCTTTATAAGTGAGGTAAGTTGAAAAGCAGCGATGGACAGTTCTTCTGTTTATCTCAATTGGTTCATGTTGGATATTGTTACCAGTTGTTCAGGATCTGAGAGAGGTCAGGCTTGGAAACAGTTATATTCTTTTGCAGAATTTTTACATGTCATTATAGTACAAATTCATGAATGAAAGTATATCCATGATATTTGGCATTTTGGGAGGGGGAACAAACCAGCTACATGACTTGGAAAATCAGAAAATCACTAATATGTTGACTTATCTTCTACCTTATCTCTTAAAATGATTAGATGGCTCTTTTTTTAACAATTATGTACTCATTCCACCACATTTTTCTAGGAGCAATCCCAGAATTAAAAAACTTTCTCATTTTTATCTTCAAGTTATCCCATTGATTTTGTAGTTTTGCAATCGGAAGTACCCCTTCCTCTGGCCTAGGTGAAGTAGGGCAGAATGGCTAAAGTCATGCTGAACCCTGATGTTGGCCTCCTGTAGGAAAAACCTTGAACTTGTCTTTGACAGGCAGGCATAGCCAGCCAGCAATCATCTGGGCACTCTGGGCACTCTCTCGTGTTCAGAGTAGCATGAATATAGGACATCAATGTGGTAAAGAGAAAGGAAATCTATGGGAGGCAGGAAGTCCATCTTTCATCTGATTGCTCAAGCTTGACCAGTAATGCTGACATTGAGTGGGAGAATGATAAAAAGGCTGTAACAATTTGACAAACTTGGTTGTTGGTGTTTTTTTTGGTGTATGTCCCATGTTCGTTAATTTTTTTTTTCATTGTGGAAGTGCCATGCTGTAAAGGTCATGCAAGTTTGGTAAGAAGCAATCATGGAATACGTCTTGATTAAATAAAGAGTATGCTTCAAGTTCTTTTTTTTTTTCTTTGATTATTGTAAGCATGCAATCAGCAATTCTCGTCAAACTAACTCAAGGAGAAAGTTCTATTTAGAGGTCATGAAAGTCTTATTTGCCAAGCACATTAGTAAAAAAAGTTTTGTACCCATTTAAAGTTATTTTGTTTTGTAATGATGACCGAGTTTGCTCTCCAGATGCTGTCATCTTTACGAACTTATTTTTTAACAGCAGAAAAAGGTTCAGAAGGTTCAGAATGTCAAGAATATCCCCCGCACATTCATCTCAGTTAGGGAGCCCCCATATTTTTGCTGGAAAATCCTGTTGAAAATATTCCACCTCCGATGAGAGAATATTTCCATGATCTTGTGCATTGGCATTTGTCGTTGAGTATAAAATGGTGCTAGAGCTAAGATTGTTATTTCCCTTGTGTAGGATGCCATTTTCTAAAGAACATTTGACATTTGTTGATGAAATTATTGCCTGAGGGGATGTAGAGACAAATGGGAGTGCATTTATAATTAATCAAATCATGTTTTTGATAAATGCAGATGTTACTTCCAATTAAAGTAAATTTCTTTGCACTTAGATACAACTTATAAGGTGTAGCAAAGTGCATCATCAAAATGAGACTATACTGTGAAAGTAAAAATTCATTATCTCATCTTTTTAACTCCAGTGCTATTTTTTAGACTTCCTAAACAAATAAAACGAATAAAGAGAAGACCTTGATCAAAGTACAACTGACATGCATTCTGCTGCATCATTTCATACCTGACTACCCTGTTTAATTAGCATTTTATCTATTTTCTCTTGGATGTTTGATGACAATGTGTCAAAGTCATTACACTACTGCAATCTAGTCAGATGTGAATTCCATGCACAATTCGGCTTCTTTCTACAATCCTCACATCATCTTGACACAATCTCAAGACGAATTCTCTTCTTTTTTTTCTCCTCCAAGTAAGGGGGGGGGGGGCTAGGTTATCTCATACATTACGCATCTTGATGCAAGAATGATGGCAGCACTTTTTTCATCAAGGCAACCTTATTGCTTGCTTGCCATATCAGAAATGAGATACCGGACTTTTCTCTTTCTCTTATTCTTTTGTTTGGCTTCCCTGTGTATCAAATGCATATATTCTTAAAATGGGTACCTGTCTATTTATGGCTGTGTATCATGATTTTTGTCATATGGTTTGATATAAACCAAGGACATGTTATTACAATGCCATCTGTAGGCATCTTGGCTGTAGAATTGTATGTTTTACATGCCCTCCTTGTGCCTCCCCAAAATACGAGAAATGTATGAAGAAGAGGAGTGTAAATAAATCTCTAATTGCAAATTGAAATATAGGTATCTTTTATTGATTCCACTGAAAAATTAAAATTCATCCAAATAAACATCAAATATCTTTAAAGAGAGATTTTACTGCCTTTTTATTAGACAGACAGTGGGAGTAATATATAGTCAGAGTGCTTTATATTGCCTATCAGATTTATGTAGAAGATTTTTAAAAACAACCTTTAGATAGGGAAAAATCTTAGATGCTAGTTGAAGCAAGAAGCCCCCCTCCCCCCCCCCCCCCCCTCCCCCCAGCAGAAAGGTTCATGTGAAAAGCTAATGACAGTAGCTTTTTTTTTAATGTGGAAGTTTACAAATCAAACATTCAGTCCATTTCATCTCCTCTGTATCTCTCCCTGTACTGTCTTTGGTATTTTACTATCCCGTATTATAACACTTACTGCTTTCCCTATTTATTTCCATATATCCATCCCTTCATTTTATCATACCTGTCACTCCATCTATATACCATCCATCCCTTTTTTCAATCCCACCATTTCCCCCTATCTCTGTTCTGTTTGCCCCTCTCCTTAGGCCTTCTCTTCTGACTCAATGAGTGTTTATTCAAATCTCCTCAAGTGCTTAATCCCAAAGTGCACTTTTTACTTCTTGTCTATTCCACCCTTGAGGCCTTAGCACATCTAAACTCTGCTCTTCCTGCATATCTTATATATCACATCATATGATATATAGGCCTACAATGTAAGATATCATACTAAGGAGATGTCGTCTATCTCGTTCTACATTAGGTATAATGAAATCTCACTATTTTTTTGTGATGATACAAAATACAGATTTTGTTCTTGATATTGGTGGTCTCTATACTCTTCAAATTATTCTTATTGTTGTCTGAGGAGAGTATTGGGTTTGTGTTTTTATTATGCATTGGTATTTTGAGAATTTCTTTTGAAGAAGGACAAATTCTGCAGAATGGGATGAGGACAGTATAAATGAAAAGGATGATAAAAGTGCACACTTTCTTTTGATAGACAACAGAGAGAAAGGGCAAGAAATGTATAAGCTGGGTCAGAGAGGATGTAACAACACCTGTGTAGTTCAGAAATGGGTAATACATCCTGCATAAAAAGAGTTTATGAGAATATTATATGATTATGGAATTGTTTATCAGGGCTGTGATTGAAGGAATGGTAGCCTTGTGTATTATTTGTGGGTAGTTTTCAACCTGCAGTTGCTTGGGAAAGCAGCTGCTTCAGTCCTACAGAAATATTGCAATTTCCTCATGCTAAAAACAGAGCAAGGTCTGTATTGGTGTTTGTCTAGCGAAATAGAATTTCCTCTCATCTGCATGTAAGAACAATAAAAAACTTGAAATGGTATATATTTGACATGTGTTTTTGAAGAACAGTTTTTGTAACAAAAGAAGTAAAATTTTACTGTGTAATAGAACTACTTGATACGAGTACTCTCTTCTTGCTTCCACATGAATCTGTATAAAGAAATGATTTTGAAAAATGCAGCTCCATGAATATTTTCTGTAATTTAATGTGAAACAACTGCTTGAAATGGAAGAAAGCACATGCTTGATGGGCTAAGAAGATCCTGTTCCCTTAATGTATTACTTGCTGCATATATTAGAGTTCCCTACTAAATCACAGAGTAATTGAAGATTCAAATTAATTCAAGACCTTGAGATTTGGGTCAAATTCCATGACAAACTCATTTGGTTTTCATTAAAAACTAATCCTGCTCTTCCGATCTTCCGTACATTCAATTACTTTGCTCTACCTTTTTGGTACACTTTTTGCCTTTACTTGCATTAGTTTTCTATAATTATTTTTCTCTACTATTTTTGTCTTCTCTCTTATCTTCCCTTTTCCCATTCTTCATTTATCTCCATCATTTTCTCTATCTGTCTTCTTTCTCTTTGTGTATCTTTTTTCTTATCTCTCTCAGCTCTCATGTTCCCTCTCTTTTTTCCTCATTCTTGTCCTCTGTCTTATCATCTTTCTCTTTCTCTTTTTTTTTTTCTCTCTCTCTCTTAATCTTTCTCTTTCTTTATCATCCTTTTTATCTGTATCTACCTGTCTGTTTCCTTTTGCTTTTCTTTCTTTCTCTCTCTCTCTCTCGTTTTTATGATGCTATCTCTTCTTACTTCTCATCGTTGTGTTCCATTCCATGATTTCTATTTTGGGTTGACGCAATCCCCGCTGATCAGAGAAGTAAATATTGTATCGAATATTGCAAACAGGTGAAAGTTGTAATACTCTTGGCTCTCATCTCCATGGAATCGTATCGCGTTTGTGTTTACGCAACCCCAGCATGCCGATCCCTGCTCTGATTGACACTAGGCCCCTACCCAGTGCATCGCACGTTTCCTTCCTCGTGTGTATTCCGATTGCTTGATTCCAGTGCAAATATCAAAGATCATGAAGAGATCTGGAAGTTTGAACTAGGCAAGCACTGCCCAAGTAAAGGGTTAATTAGTCTGTCATTCACTAGCGACGGTGGATAAATATATGGGTCTTGATTAAAGAACAAGACTAAGGTCATAAGGTTATTTTATCGGCCACATTTATGTGGATTTTTTTGCACCAGTGTATTTTGGTACCATGAATCCTGAAAGTGCCTCTATCATCAACAAATGTGGTTATGTCCTGATAGAATGGAAGAATATGTTAACTTTTATGATTATTTGGTGGATGGCAGTGAACAGATACCTGAGAGCAGAGAGTTATCAAGTTCTGGAAAGCTATAGAATGGCTCTGGAATACTGAAAAAGAGCTTTAGTAGTGAGATTTTTTTCTTTTCAATTGGCCAATTCAAAAGAAGCTCCTATAAACAAAATGTATTGTTTACAAAGTCTGGTTGTCTGAAGCGATGGAATATTTGTGTTGCAGTGAGTCCACATCAGCAGTAGATAGGTCTGTTGCAGTGTACAGTAAACCTTTTCAAGTGAAATTATGAAGGGCACATTATGTGAATATTTTATAGAGATATATTAACACTGCATTTGATTTTTTTAAAACCTTTCCTCTCACTACCTCTCAGTCGTGATGTATCGATGGCTCTTTCTCTCTCCTCTCTTTATTTCTTCCCCCATTTTTCTTTCACTCTCTCTGACCCTGTCCTTCTCCTTTTCTATCCTCATCTCTCCCCCTCCTCTTTCTCTCTCTCTCTCGCTATAACTATCAAAGTCTATTTTTGTCTCTTTCTCACTCTTTCATTCGTCCTCCACCTACACTCAGTTTATTACTATGCTCCACACTCTGTGTATTGCCATGCTCTTGTTTAGTAGCTGGAGGTTAAATGGCCAATCTCTCCATTCATCAATCTTTAAAATGGGGGTAAAAGCTTTATATCAATGGAACACGGACATTTTAGCGAGCTATTTTCCCTGTTGCTAACACGTCCTAATTGGCAGAAAATTAATGAGCGTTGTTGCATTATAGCTAGCCCGACACTTCACAGTTGATAGAAGCATGTTATGTGGCATGTAGTGACTAAGAAATTAGATAGTGGGAATGAGAAATTTACACAACAAAAGCAACTCAAATTGTGCCACGAAGAAAGCACTCTTGGAGAAAAATACAAGCTTATTAGGGGAAGGTAATGGGCTTAAATCTTGCATAGTAAAGAAACAATATCTACTAGAGATGCTTAATTCTTATGGTCACCTTTTCAGTTGTAAATATTAATATCCAATACCTCAAAATTCTGAATCTAGATAAACATACCTCAATTTACGATTAAATCCAAAACCAAGTGATAATGCCTTCTTTACAAAGGATGTAACAATATCTCCTCACCATGCTTTGTTAATATTTAGAAAGATGGAACTAAATCTATTATGATGATATTAAGGGAACAGAAAGTATTATAGATCATGTGATCCCATTCAGTGAGGTTCATGATTGTAAGTAGGAGAGGACTGCCTATATGACAACACATTTTTTCAAACTTGTGATTAGTTTGGATAGGATAATGATCATTTTTAGACAGAGTGTTGTATTCTTCCCTCCAGTCAAACAAGAAACATGACCCTGTGTGGATGCTAAACAATCCTCTTCAAGAGAGCATGTTTATGAGGTAGAGATGAACTCCCGTTTCACAAGTTAGCTTTCCTTAGTGAATTAAAACCCAAACTCTGGGATCAGAGTAAGGTAATACAACATGGAAAAGGTGGCAAAAGTAAAGGGTATTGTTTTTCAGTAGGGCGGTCGATTGTCAGCTCATTTGCATAGATGAGAGACAAAGATTTAGGGATTTTCAGTGCTCTGTTTCTGAAGGGATATCCTGGCCTGAACACAAGCTTGAAATTGTACACACTTTTTTGAAGCTTAGCAGTAGCATCAAGTGATATGTATGGCAAATGCTCTGCTTGGCTGCTGATGTTGATTTCATACAAGCAATTCTTAGATTTCCGCTGTTAATTTTCGTATTTAGCATTATTCTGCTTGCAAATGTTGTGCTTGTTGGTAGCAAATAAAATTTCCTCTTTTTTTACAGAGTTGTACTGCAAAGGATCTTTATCTACACTTATATACTGCAGATGATCAAAAAAGTTCCTTGTGAAAAGATTCATCTACAAGTTTGATTTTAGCATTTTTTGTCTTTAAATCTTTTTATCACTAAACATACAATTGTTCATGAAATTCTGTTATGATCATAAACCATGGAAAAGTTACCAGTTCCTTTCCGCCTTCACATGATTCATGCAACTTTTGAAGAAAAAAAAAAGGAAATCATTGTAATGTTCAATGAGGGAGAAGTTTATGTTGAGAACGGTATGTCTCGTATGCATTCATGCATGGTGATGATTTCTTTGAGAGCTGGAGAGGATTGTACTTCATGAATTTCAATGATTTAAGACCTTATGCAGCAGTAATAGGTATCAGCATTTTTAGCCCAGATGTGCCGACACATCCAGCTCTTTCTACCAAAAGATGCTAATTTCTGTAGCCTTGTGTGTGATTTCATTTGATTCGCAACATTGGAAGTGCAAGCAATTAGGCAAGAGGACAAAAAGGGCGCATCAGGCTCAGGGCAAGAATGAAAAGGAAGAGGACCCGATTCAGGTGGGACTTGTCGGGTAAGGTGTTAGCAAGTGCCTGGCAATATGGACATAACGCAATCAGGCGAATTCAGTGGTCACGTGATGTGATTACCATTGAAGGGAAACGCGAGTATTTTGAAAGAGAAAAGGGGAGGCGGTGACCCGATTGCTAATCAAATTACTTGCAGCTGACCACTTTACTGGGACACTCTTTTCTGTTCTTTGACGAGTTAGCGACAAAAATAGTCTTTCATCCAAGTGCTGTGCTTTCTCCCTTTTATTTCACCCCTACCCTTTCTTTCTAAACTCGTACTCTGATTCTGCTATGAATCCTAGACCATTTGTAGTCAGTCCTGCTTTTAGTACCGTCAGTGAAATTAGAATGTAATTAACCCTTTCCAAATAATACTAAATTAAAACCACTTTGAATTTTGGCCATTCTCAGCTAACCCAAATTTTTAACATTTTTCTCCGTAGACCAAATATTTTTTTCACATTCTCTGATTTTTCAGGTGACGTAAGAAGTAGATGGTATTTTTTTAGAAGTGCTTGCATATTTCCAGCTGAATTGCTGCTCATATTCTCTTCAGAATTGTGAATATATTGTGAGTTTTTATTTCATTGTAGATGTCACAGAGAGATTTGCTTGGCATGGATATCATCTCATCATCTATCTGTTTGATTTGGAGAGTTGATGCATTGCCATATTGACCTGAATTGTAGGCCAATCAATTGACATGTTATATCCGTGAAGAGCCGATGAAGACTGCAGTGTCAATCAAAAAGAGAATATGTCATCTTGCTCGGAAACAACTCATTCATTTTCCAGAAAGAAAGATTTATCCATCCATTTCAAATTGTTTTTCAATCCTGGACATATGTGGTCATAGGACTGGTTTTGATAGATGAGTCTTCCATATGTTTAATCTGAAAGGTGTACCGGTCTAGAATCCTTGATTGCTCAAATAACCGTCACCCAAACCAAACCATAATCACTGATTCAACCTTTGCGTGCCAAGTCGGCAGATTGTCATATCTTAATTTCTTCCAATCGTCTGCTATTTCATCTGTTTCTACCTGTCAAATCTGTCTTTCTCTCCTTTTCTCTTTTACAGAGTTCAGATTGTAAGGAAAAAGCATATCATGTTTTTTTTTTCCTTCTCTGCTCAAGTGGGGCTCAATTATTTTACTTTTTTATGTTCGTTCAATTTTCCCAAATTGCCTAGTGATCGTCTGAAGCAAGGTGTAACTGACACCGCCAGCATTTGAAAAGTTTGATCCAGCATTCAGCACTCGATGCGGAATTGGTCCCTATGCGTGGGTTATGTGGCAGTGCCGCGTGATTTGTTTTCAGCTTTGTAGAGTGGATGGGTCGGTCTCAAGAGACTCCCAAGTTAAAATGAGTATCCTCTCTCGTGATCAATAACCCTAGCATGCCGCACGCACCACGACTGGCGTAAATTACGCCAATGTGCCACATTGATTGGCGAAAATAGAGGAAGCATTTTGGGAGGTCTCAAATGAACCAACAAATTATCGGTAATTATAAATTTTTTGGTAAGAATGTCTTCCTGGGCGTCCAATGGATTGGGAAATGAACAGGATATCATATGGTCCTCTTTGGTTTCACCTATATTAGATCAAAATGGGAAATTTCTGGTATTCTAGAAATTGGGGGCATGCGAAGGGAGCAGTGTTTTGTGACATTAATCCATGAGAGATACAGGCAGACTGAGTATAATGAAGCAACCAATTTGGTAGCTGGGTGAGAAATTGAAGAAAAGTCAAATTGAAAACATTAAAACAGTAAAGTGTGCCTGAAATCAGAGAAAATTAAAATATGTTAGAAAGGCATGCTTGGTGCAAAAACGTCCAAAGTTCTGTTCTGTGTACTCGTCATCGAATTATATTAAAGAAGTGGTTTTTAAGTTTTTTGAGAGTTCCGATGCATCATTTTCTTTTGTATGAAGTTTGTTTGGATTTTAGAATGTTAGGAGTAAAACCCTGGAAAAAACCTCTTTTCAGTCAAGGCACTAGATTTTAAATTTCACATTTACGAGCTGCTATTCACTACCAGTATATTGACCTGTAACTGGATGCAAATTTGTACTCCCCATCATGCTTCGTCTTAGACCAGATAAATTAACCCATTGCCGAGGGAACCACATGGACCCTGTATTAACCCTATGGGAATTTGAGAATTCAGTAGTCAATGGGTTAAAAACAAAAACAAACTTCCATTCCCAAAGCACCTGGATTTAATCAGGTTTATCAAACAGGTGTTGATTGTGACTCTTCCTTTTTTATTGTGTTTTGATTAACCAGCTAAGGTACGGTATCCATGTTACACAGGTGTACATTGTGGGTCAAGACAGTTGCATGTTCAGAACCGTTACACAATAAGGTTTGGTTTCTGAGATTTCTTCGATTTCTTTTCCTCTCCTCCCATCCACTGCCCCCGTTGCGATCAAATCCTTAAAGTTTCTAGGCATGAAAGTTGAAACGGGGCAGGCAGAGGATCAATCGAAAACAACCACTTGCCCTGAGCCAAAAAGACATCTAGGAAATTGCATCTGTGGGGCCTGCCAGGCGTAAGATGTGCTAGAAAGTGTTTGAAAAGGGAAGGAGAAGTCGCAAGAAAAGAGGGCTGCAGGGGGAAGGGAGAGAGAGAGAGAGCTGTAGAGTACAGGAGTAGGCCGTTGTTCCACTATCGGAATGTCCTACCATTTTATCACCATGCCTATCTCTCTTTGCAAATCAATTGCAGGCATACAGCAGGGGTCAGAGTGGTAAATTGGCCCGAGGGATATAGAGTACACCTAGGCAAGAGGAATGTATAATTACTGATTCGAAAAAGAAAAGACTGAGAATTAGGACACAGGGAAAAAAAATCATTTCCTATCAATTCATTTGAGTTACATCTGCCATCTCTATTTGTCTCTTGCAAACCAAGTTAGTAAATCATGGGGCACCCACTTGGCTGTATCGGATGTTTATGAGAGCTCTCCTGGACGGGGATGGTTAAAAATTCATTTTAACGATTGCAAGCCCCCAGAAGGAAATGAAGTTCCCCTCATTGAAGAGGGGGAGGAGTAGGGGGAGGGCAAATGTGAGCATTCATTCCGAGGCTGCGCTCCAATTGGCCGTGAGCTACGTATTCCTCGATCCGTCAATAACGTTTCATGTCGATTACAAGTTGTAGGATGGCGGCGCTGTCTTGTTTTCTTCTCTGATTCTGTCCCACCGCTTGCCCAAGGGGTTTGACCTTTTCCCAGACGATGCGACATGCCGGCGCGTGATAAGCGCACCCAGACAGCCCTTGGTTCCAGGTGTGAACACATACAGTTACCTAGATACCTAACTAGGCGTTAACAAAATATACATCTATGAGCTAGTGCTTTGAGAAAAGTTAAAAGTACGAGTGGCATTTTGTTTTCCAATTTCGGCTTTCTCACCTACTTTATAAAGTCCAGTTGTATATAAATGTGTGTCCTATATACAATGTTTTATCAGAAGTTTGTTATTGCATTAAATTGTCAGTATCCTTTTTTTATTGTTTCTGAAATTGCAGATTGATCCCAACAGCATAGCATTTGATGATGGAAGGTTAAAAGAAGGAGATCAAATTCTACAGGTATGAAGTAAATCTTTACTTGCAATGCTGTATTAAAAGTGAATTAAAAGGATGAGTAGAAAAAGAACAGCATGATTTTTAATGGCATGATAATATGTAGATTTGGTATATTTCATAAGATGGGATATGCATTTAGAGAGCAGTTTGTAGGTTGTGACAAATTGTATTATTACTTAAACAACAATAAATAATAATCAAAAATGTTTTTGTTCTTTATCCAACAGATTAATGGAGAAGATGTCATAAACAAGGACCAAGCATTGTCACTCTTCTCTCTTCAGACTCCATGTACTTCATTATTAGTTTGCAGACCACAACTTAGGGTAAGCTGACATATCTATCCAATTATATCAATATTTCTACTACTTAGATTTTTGTAAAAATGATGAATCATTTTCCAACAAATTGTTTCTTTTTTTATCTCAGTGATAAGTGAGTGTGCTGCTGAAAATGGTGTTTTTTTTTGTTATTTTTTTGTTATTGAGTGTTTGAAACAATGATATTATGGTGGAAGGATAAATTGATAATGAACTGGATTAATAGTGAGACTGATAGAGCTAAGCTTAGAATATAGATACAGCTGTATGCAATCAAATTTAATCTTATCTTCCAGGCATTTTGTGACTTGCCCCTTTTGAAATGGATCCTCAACAAATGCAAGGCCAAACGTTGTGCTATAAATAAAACCATTCTCTTCTTTGAAAATAATGATTCTACCCTGGGGCAGGGATCTATTTTGTAAAACTATCAATATCTTTATTGCTAGCTTGTTGGCATTGATTTTCAGCCTGGAATGACCTGATAGGTTTTCAAAGAGATGATCCTCGGGTGTTTTCCCTTATGACTCCTAAGATATGTCCTTCAATTGAATCTATAAGCTGCTGAAATTCTTTTTTTCTGATCATATTCATTGTGCAGAATAAAGACATTAAAAACTTTTATATCAAATGTCAAGAAACCCATCCGTAGAGCATTCCAGAAACTATATTCTTCTATCGCATGAATATTTGAAGGATTCTTCAGATTGAAACGAGAGAATAAAGAAATAGAATAAGTAAAGGAAGGGTGGAAGAAAATAGCTTTTATTTGATTATCCAATTCTAGGAGAGGACGCGAGAAGAAATTGAGTCATTTGTAGATTTTTTGAGACTGGAATGGTGAAACCTTAGCTTGCTAATGTGTAAATGGATTTGCAGGTTGTCTTGAGAAGAGGGAGCTTTGCTGTTTGGTGCAAAACAGGGGCTTCCTTTCTTCCTCAGTTTTCTCTTTTTCTCTATATTCTCTCTTTATTTAACTCTTTTTTATTTTCTATTTCTCTTTAATGCTCTTTATTTCTCAATTTCATCTTCATCTCTTTCTATTTCTTGATTTGGCCATGTTCTTATTTACTCCTCTACCTTATCCTCATTTCCCTGATATTCACCTTTTGCTTTATCTCATTTTTCCATCTCTCTTTTTTCCTTTTCTCTCCTTATATCTCTTCCATCTGTCTTCCCTTTTTCTACTTTATTTTCTTGCATCCTTTGTCAAATGTTAACGTATGCACTCTCATCATACTTCCCTTTCTCTTCTTGTATCATCTACTTGTGAAACATTGTGTGCGATTTTGAAGTTTGAAACTTGTTTTCTCTTTCTGAATGCTCATTGATTGAACACTCCTCCAAATGCATTGATTCTTTACATCTCCTAGATGCCTCCGTTATATTCCTCTTCTCATGTCCCTAAGAAACATGAGTCTTTGTCATGTTGCTGTAATGAACCAGTAATCAAATTTACAGCACAACACAGTCTATCGAAGAGCAATTCATGCTATTTTAGGGCAAAATATAATCAAATCTAAGCTTCCTCACGCGGAATCGATAGCATTTCCAAGTATGGGGTTGTATCATGTCTTGGAATTTAAATTGATTAGGCAACATGAAAAACTTCCACTTTACTGCACTGGAGGTCTGACCTGCCATAATTTGTGGTCCTCATTTAATAAAGATGACAAAAGTTGGTTCTACAAGTATCTGATGATGCATGATGTTTGTAAGCAGGCATGAAGAACCGAGGGAGAAAGTTTTTGCAAAAATACCTCAATAGTATTCAACTATTCATGTCTGTCAATTTGTGAGAAACAGAAGCTGTTGTGGAATGTCAGTGTTGTGTTATTGTGGATATAGTTATATCTTATTACGGGAATAGTGGGCCTAAACTTCCTTAGATACAGAAAGTTTTGTTTGTAAATGACTTTGAGTAAAAAAATAACTTTGTATAATGCAAATTCAGGAGTTGCTTACAAATATCAATTTTATATAGTAGGTAGACAAAAACTTTAAATTGGATGAAGTTGAAGAAACCATGCAGCCATGTTTGGTAAATAAAACGTGCTTTGTTTATCAAGATTGTACCAACATTCAGCATATATACTTTCTAACAATAAGGGGGTTGTGTACTTAAAAGTACAAACCTCAGGCATATAAGATCAATGAATAAAACTTTCCTTAGAGCCTGTTCACATATGTTGCAGTAAAGTGCCCGGGGCAAAATATGACATAAGATGAGATAAGATAGGCTTTACATTTGTGTATCTGGGCAATTCCAGCATCACAGACATGACAGTCAGACCATATTTTGGTCATTTAAGACAGTTTGAATCAAAACCAGGAGTCCTAGAACATATTTTACTAACTGAATCAGACACATTAAAATCAACCAAACAAACAAACATTTGACTATCAGGGACATACAAAGCAAATTTCACAGTATAAATAGTTGAAGAGAAAATGGATTCTCTGTAACTGTAACCATAACGGACAAGACACTACTGGACATGTACTGTCATGTCTGTTACACAGGAATTGCCCATCTTATAACATGCAGATAAGTGATTATATGTAGGACTTATCTTGTGTCCAGCTACCTTTTTCATCCGCACTTCCCATTCACTTTTATTTTAAATGCTGCGGTAAATCAAAGCAGTTTCCTGCATCATATGTGAATGAGCCCTAAGGTGGGTTAAAGATAGTGTATACCATGTGGTGAAGGTGCGACTGGTAGAGCTGAATCCCTTCACCCTGCATTGAGATGGTGCACAAAGCATTGCTTTCTGTGGTGGTTTCCAATAGTATAAGTACATACAAATGGGCAAGTCATCATCAGTGATGTGAACCTAATGCAATAAGTGGTAATGGTCACAACAAGTAGGTCAATTATGACATGTCTTCTGGCTAAATATTTGGTTTTCAGCATGCTTCTTGTGAAATTTCCAGTAACCTGTGGAGAGGTGGGGATGCACTTGCTCCATAGTTTAATTCAGATGCATTTCTTTATGTTATTATGCCCTAGATTTTCTGTATTTCTTTTTCTAAATATCTAGTATTCTTTTTTTTGTTTGGGATAGGGTAATATTAACTGATATTAACAAGCTATTTTTACCATACCTATGCTTGTACCTTTAACTGCTCCATCTGATTGCAGTTGAAATGGTTTGACATAAATCATGGAATGGTGATATTCCTTGTCACATTTTTCTTGGAATAGCAAAAATATATCAATATCAATCTATCATGAAATGTTCTCTCTGATCAGCCCTGGGGAATCTTGAAGCCAAGACAAGTGTGTCTTGTTAATGTCCACATAAAAGTACCCTAAAGATGGTGAAGCCGGAAATAACATGCAGTTAATGTCGTCACATAGATCTCTCTGGAGGAATTTTGAAACGGAGAGAATTAGTTCAGGTAATGTGCATGCATAAATCTATCCTGAGGAAATATGAAACCAAGAAATGTCCAGGAGATGTTCACGCATTAGTGATCTATTCCCAGGAATTTTGAAGCCAAAATAATCATTTTCAGTTCACATATACATGTAGATCTGTCCTGTGGAATTTCAAAGCCAAAATATGTGCAGCCAATGTTCAGAATCTGAGGTTTTTACGAGGCAAGTAACGCAGAGAATGTCTGTGTTTGTCTTCAAAGCTTTTGGTTAACTCAATGTGCTAGAATTCTTTTTCTCTGTAGACTAATGTTTGGACAAGAACCTGAGCTGGTTACCCTTGACATTAGACCACCCAGGAAAACAAACTATGTTCTGACCTGGTATACCCCATGGGTATGTTCTCCCCCCCCCCCCTCCTTCCCCTCCATTTCCCATCTGTCAGTAAGTTTTGTCATCTCTAATTATTGAAAATATTTCCCAAATCATTCGTGATGGTAAGTCTCCTTTTTTGGTCAATATGCCAATTTAGCTGTTGACGTAAAACTTTGAGTGAATGAAAATCCTAAACAGAAGATAGATGTAACATTTAGAAATCACTTTTTTTTGGGGGGGGGAAGGAGTGTAGGTGAGGTTAATGGCTTATTCATCTTCTGTAGGAGGAAGGCTCTATGTGCTTGAAATTTTTAAAAGCAAAATTCGGGAGGGGTTGTTCCATCAAATCTGTTTGTATTTTTTGTTTGGAGTAGGTTATGTCATCCTCACAGATTTTCGGACAAAAAAATCTAATTAATCATGATGTTGGCAATGTTTTGCCATTTTTAAAGCAATGTCCTTCTCCCATCTCAGTGTTGTGATCTTGAATATTAAATATTTACAATATATTCCAGGGGTTCTATCAATATTTGCTTCTACCCTGGAAGAGCTATTGGCTGAACAGGGCTACATGTTTGACATAAGACCACCTGGGATTACAATGTCCTGCCTGTACATACGTCATAGGGGGTAGAGGTGACCTCACAGGGGTAGGGGGGTGTCCCCATAGGGGTGGGAGGGGGTGTCCCCCAAAGTACCAGGTTACAGACTTGTTTGCCCTTGCTTGTGGACATGGGTAATGTTTGAGAAAAGTAGCTGTAGACTAAACACTATGAAGGAAAATATTTTACAAATTAGGGAAGGTTAAACCTTAGGCAATATGAAAGTTGTATTGAAGAAAATGTAGTTTGAAACAAATATTGTTATTGAAAAATAATTAGTTTGGATGGGGGGTATCAAAGATAAGCAGTGATATCTTGTCTGCTTGAAAGCCAGAAAGGCTCTGTGTAAAAATACTTGAGTTAACGGCCTTCTGGCTCTCAGTAGACAATCTGTTCATTAATTAGTAACATTTCATGAAACAAAGAAATTGGTTGATTGTTCTAAGAACAGGAGATCTTCTACAGATATTTTGCAATTGAAGCACATTTGGAAACAATGAAAGGGAAAAAAATAACGAGAGGACAGTGACTTGTTGGAAAGTGAAAAGATTTTCTTTAGATTCAAAGTGAGCATCCTTTTTTCATGTAACCATGGTACGAGCTAGCCGTCGTGTGCACAGGCAATCATATCAATTTTCTATCTTTCTCTGTCTGTTGCGTTTCAATCTCTATATATTTTAGCATATCATGTTATCAATCTATTTTTGCCTCACGCCATTTCTTATTGCATCGACTCTTCTCTATTCTTACATTAAACTACATCCGCTTCTAACAACTTTTCTGTCTCGCTTGAATTGTCGTCTCGCTCTTTCCCTGTTTCTCTCTGCTGTCGTCAAGAAGTTTGATAAAGATATGAGCCGTGAGCGTGTGACTGATTTACGAGGTGAAAATATTAGGTGATGGTAAGAGGGATTTAAGGATGCAACATGCATTTAGGGAGGTATTAGATGGTAAATGAAGCTTGACAAGGGGCAGACATGGGGAGAAGGGGGATACTTTGGATTGCATTCTGAGCCTTGAGACAACATGAAAAAATGATTAAGATTCACTGTTGACTTAGGATTGAACTCCCCGAATGACCCTAGGCTCTCAATTTGAACTTCATTACAAGCTTATGTTATGGCGTCAGCTGTGGATTAGGGTATTGGAACATGTTGAAATATTTAAGGCAATAAATATCTGATTCAGATTGTTTTTCATATTTCTTTGTTATTTAAAGACTATATTGACCATGAATTATATATCCATTACATAAGGGAGAGGATTATGTATCATTTTGCAAGTGAGAAAAAAAGCATTATTCTGTAGCTTGTTACAAGTTCTCCCTTTCTCCTCTCCGCAACCAGATTGTCTTTTTTTTTGTGATGCACTAGTAAGATTGTGTTTGAATATCCAGGCTTAGCATTGCTCCATAGTATGTTATGCATTCCCAGAGTTGGATGCCAACATGAATCAAGATACTGATATATTAGCATCCATAGGGCAAGACAAATGTATTTACCCTAAAGCAAATGCTTCCGGAAAGAGGAGGAGGAGAGGACAGTTGAAGAGAGAAAACATAGAGAGAGAATGAGATCAAGTTAGAGGGAGTAAGGAGCTAATACAAATAGCCAATCAGGATTAAATGAAATGACCCAGTTCCTTTGAGTTCTGCCTTCATTCTTTCATCAAAGGTGCATTTTGGCGGCACCCTACCAATTAAACAGATCATTGGCTCTTTGACACGCATCTGTCAACCAGATGCACGTCTCACCAATTACCCCCTAAGTCCTCGCTCCATTTGTTTTAATGCCAAATCTTTATTTGTTTAGAACATACCGTCACTTCCAGTGTTCCGTCTTCAGCTGTTAATCTGTCTTTTCTACATACTTCTCTTTTCTTTTCTATCTTCCCTTCTCCCTTGTTTTCGATGTTTCCTCTTTCACTTCTCCCATGCATAGTCTTTTTTTCTCTGGTTCCTTTTACAGGGATTATCTGATGAAATAAGGTTATTCCTATTTGATGCTTTTCAACAACAAAAAAGTATGGCTGAAAGGAACCAAGTCTTATGTGCAGTTGTGTATTAGATGCAAACATATTTGTGTGATAATAACTGCTAAAATGTGAATGTGGCAGTTTAGTCTTAATAATGGATAATTGATTTCTATGCAAACAAAGTTGGACTGGGTCTTCGAAAATGTCAACATCTAATGTAGATTATTTTCTCAGCTGGCTTTTTAGAACTTCTTTCATAACTTTAATTTGTAAGTTATGTCCATTTCCCCTTTCGCTTTCCTTCTTTGTATGGTATATGAGTATGTGATAAAAGGAAGTTGAAGCACTACTTGGACAAGAATATTCTTTCAGTGAATTTTCAAACAATACGCTTTGCACGTTTGTAAAGACACTTGTACGTGTGCTGGTTTGCTTATGTGTGGTGTACACCACTTGGACTAGGCATGATTCAGTCCTGTTCATTGATTATATTCTGAAGGGCAGCGTGTACTCCCATTTACAGAAAATATTTAGTGAGTTTTAAAGATCGATCAAAGCCTTCTCAGTTTTCTCAGGTAAACCTTGTTCACGTAGCGCACTCCAGTGAACCCCTGCCCCTTATAAGGTAGAGTGATTGAATCAGAGTTGCAAATCATTCCTGGTGTTCTGAGCATAATATTTAACCAGTCCATATAGGTGAACCCTTAGATCAGACAGTTTGTTCATGTAGGGTCTGGTATGTCTTTATCTTACCCTTAACCCCCCCCCTTGCTTTCTCTCCCTCTCTCCATCTCACTCTCTCATTGGTTTTTCTTTTTGTCTTTTTCTCCATCTGACTATCTCTTTCCGTCTCCATTCCTGCCTTTTTTTTCTCTCTCTCTTTCTCTGCCCCTCTCTCCTTATCTATCTGTGTCATTGTGTTTCCTTGTTTTAACTCTCTGAACATCTCATTCTTGTACAGGTACATGTATCTATGGTCCTGAATATCTCAAACCATGGGGGGAAAAAGAGGGTGATGGGGGTATGATTCAGATCTTTAATCAGTCCTGAAGAATGGCAAACATCTTCTGGTGGTTGCTATTGGAACTCTTTGATTCCAAACGGTTTCATCAATTAGGGGGAATGCAATTTGGATAAAATGCATCGCAATTGTGCGTGCCCCTCACGTCTTCTGCATTCATCTTAGACTCTTACACTTTGGAAAGATTTTGTCTGTGTCATGGGACCCATCAGACATTCATTCACTCTTTCTCTATGTGCAGTGTCATGGTTAGAGCGTTTACGCTGAAGGACTTGTACAAATCTGTAGTCTTTTTCCTTTTCAGAAGGGAGGGTGTGTGGGTGAAGCTAAATGAATCACATAATGCACATTCTTTGTATTGTTCTGATGGGTAAGAACTTAATTATTTCAAATGTTACATTGTAGAAATACATCATCATTCTGTTCTGGTGTCAGATGAAACTGGAACTTTTATTTGTTGCAAGTTTATGGTTGGTTGTAGCATGTGTTGATTTTTATATGTGAAACCATATATATATCTGGCAGTGAGAATGATGCCCCATATACCTCAAAGCCTAATTTGTTTTGACATTTGTAGTTTGTGCATCTCTTTCAATACCATCCAACATTTTTAGCACTATGCGATCTATAGAGGTGCAACATGAAAACTGCCTGATGACCTTTCTGATAAATCAGCAGTGGCATGAATTCATTTGAGCCTGTTTTGATGTTTAACTTTCCCCAAACACACAGGGTTAGTTATACTCTTCTTACTGCTGCAGTTAGAGATTCAGAGAAGACAGATGAAATTACCTTCATCCAAGAAACACTCTTCTTTTCTCACCACTTCCAGTATGTCCTCTTACCAGGCAAACTTCAAAACTCAAGATTTCAGGCTCGTTCCCATTAGACTGTTATTTGTGTTGTCAAATATCATACATTGTATAGGACTTCATAACCAATGGCTAGTGGTACAACTCAGCTTATGTTCTACAGAGCAATATCCATCTGGATGGAATGCATTAGAGAGGTTGTGAGATACCTTGCCGAAATGATTGTGATGTATCTGGTTGGAAGCCGTGAGGATAGGACCTCAAAATATAACACATGGTGATTTGTCTGTGATTACGGCAGAGCTCTCTGTTTGCACGGGCGCGCAAATAGAAAAGAGAAACGTGAGATGCCTGACGATGGAGATTCGTTGAACGAGCTACGCTCTCCCTCAAGATTACTGCAAATAACAAATAACTGAGCTGCAAGAAGAGGTGGAATGAACGTGAGGCTAAAATAAAGGGGAAGAGAGAGTAAGAGGAAGGAGGGATAGGCAAAATGGATTTGTGTAATGTGAGGAAAAGAAACTTTTATTGAATATCTGTAACATCTAATTTAGACAGGAATGCATGGGTGCACAAAAGGGGCACACAGTCACCTATGTAAAAAGCATGGCAGATTCTTGCTGTAATAAAGTTATTAAAGCTCATGTACAGTAGTGGTAGCAAAAAGGAAATTGGAAAGAAACGTGTTAAATATAGTCTCATGTTGTTCTCCTTGTATCAGAAGAAGTCTGTAGGAGATCATTTGGTATTCCATCTATGATTTTTGGCTGAATCAGTGTAAATATCTGTAAGGAATGCTTGATCACTGCCATTATGCTAGGACCCTTCCACCCCGACGGCTCCCCGCACAGCAGTCTTGGGGCTTCGCGTAGAGACAGCGTGTGTTCACTGTGTGTAGCTACTCATCATTGGTTTCACACGTGTGTGTACAGTGTATAGCACATGCTGCCTTTTGTTGGGATTTTACGTGCCTGTCCCGGCACATAAATTAGTTTTTGCCTCTTATTTGTTTAATATTAATGTTTAGGAGGCGAAATCTTCACAGTGTCTTAATATTGCTGGTATCTTGCTATTTATCAACAAAAATTGAAGAAATCCGACGAATAGTTTTTGAGGGCTTACCAAAACTTTACATGACCTTTAAACTCTAGAAACCATCCCAAATGAGGCATGTCACACTTAGGAGAAATGTGTGACCATTCTTCTATCATATTTCCATTTAGGAATTTTTAAAAACAGAATGACACTTTCATAACTTAGATATGGATATTTTGTTGAAACCATTGTGTAGATACCATTAAGGGGATTATTTTACATTTGGCTTTTCAAAATTATTTTATTTTGTCAAATCAACACAAATAAACATGAATGGTACAATGTTTAATGGGAGCTGAAAAAGTGAATCCAAGCACTCAGGCATTCAGCTTGATAAATAAGTTCCAAAAATAAATTTTTACCCCCCCCCCCCCCCATCCCCAACCTCTTTCATGCTTGAATTAACAGGTATCAATTGTATTTTAAAATATCCCATAATTCCCAAACTCCCCTCCCACAAAACCACTGCGATAGCCTGTCTGATAGCCTGCCTGATAACCCTTGTCGGTATGTCACCAGGTTTCTCTTGATCTTGACCCTGTGTTTCGATGATAAACATCATCTCAATTCATACTTCACTCACTGCATCCCATAAAAGAAATCCTTTGTCCTTGGAAATATGAAAAGTAACCATTAAGTGTTCATAAAAGCTGCTTTGACCCCGTTCTCACTCACTTTTGAAAGTGGTCTTAGTTAGACCGCTCCAGAGGAACGGGTCTTGAGGAACGGTTTGCTAGCGTTCACACTCCGAGCAGTTTTTCTCGCTCAAACTGCTCCACGATTCAAAGTGGCCTTGTTGCTATGGCAGCTCAGTTCAGCGGGTCAAATTTTTCGCGCGGAATACAAACTGATGTACCGTAGCGTGCCTGCCGGCTGTCCGATCAATTGCTTTTGCTTTGTTTTGTGCGCGGAACGTCACTGGCTCACTTCCGGTTGAAGTACGCTTTCGTTCACATTGCACGTTTAGAGCGGTCCATACCGCTCTTAATAAGACCCGTTCCTCAAGACCACCTCCCCGAGGTGGTCTTCTGGAGCGGTCCAGAAGACCACTTCCTGGACCACTTTGACCGTTCACACTCACCTAAGAACCGTTCCTGAGGAACGGGTCTTAGATAGACCGCTCCAAAAGTCCACTTTCAAAGTGAGTGAGAACGGGGTCTTTGTTTTCATATTATCCTGTCTCTACCTTGTCCCAATAAAATGATGATAGTCAGGTTCACATGAAGGGAGCTAAACTTTAACCCTTTCAAGACAGGAATTGTTTCAGGGTTAAATTGATCACATTTTGTTCTTCAAATTGGCAACAATAATATTTTTCTTTTATTGCTACATGGCTCTAATAAGATGAAATATCTTTGAAAACAATGTACATGGTTAGGAACTTTGTCGAAAGTTGAAAAAATTGCCAATTTCGATCAAAAAGCAATGATTTTGAATGTCTCAATATGTTGCCAATTTAAGGATTTTAAAGCTTATTTTCCCTTTTGAAATTCCTGACGTCAAATGCAATACGGTTATTTGACAAAAATAGACACAATGTGTGCAGAAAATTTTTCTCTTTCTACTCATGCATCTGGTATATTTTTTAGAGCTCTGAATCAAAAGTTATTAAACCAAACCACAAAATGTGGTCAGTTGTCTCAAAAGGGTGAAGTTTCACTTGTAGTTTCAAAACTATCTTGTAGTTATCTCTGTGTAGTTACAGACTGTGTGGACAGAATAAACTTTAAGTTTAGCAGTCTCGTTGTTAACATTGACCTCGCTGCTCATGTTAAACGAAGATCGCTCATCTTGTAGTTTCAGAACAACGGGTGTCGTTGTTTTGGGCCTATGTGAACCCTCATTGTTGTTAGTGAACTGTTGTTTTGTTAACTTTAAGTTTTTCCAACTTAAAGTTTCGAAACTACAAGTCCTGTATGAACGTAGCTATAGATGAAAAGGGCTTATGTTATGATCACTAAATTCCTCTTGAATTTGATGATGAATTTTGAAATTTCCATTGAGTGTCTTTTTTCCACCTATTTCATCCAAAAATGAAGAATTTCTCAATATGACCATTGAATAATGGTGATTTCTCGTATAATCACCTATAGTCTTGGCCATATTAAGATATTTTTCATCGATTGAATATATATGCATGGGACACTCTCGACGGAATCACCCACATACATCTTTCTACTCCAAATCCACAAAGGAGATTCTGATGGATGAAAACACCTCAGATAATAGGGCTTCCACTCAATTATACACTGTTTCTGTATCATTTTTCACAGTGTGCTACTGTATATTTATTGTTATTCTTTATTTTATCCTGTAATAAACTGATTTTTTTTTACTGTACACCTGACAGATGTGAAAATGGTGGAACAAAGAAGAAGTAGGAGAAGCAAAGACAAGGAGAATAAGTGCTCTTTTTTCATGCTAGTAATAGAGTCATAGAGAAAGGCTGCTTTATATCTCATCCTATGGATGTGATTTGTCTGACATTTTGATGTTGACCATCTCTATTGCTCCATAAACTTTAGTAAAGCAAATACAATTAAGGGGATGAAAAAAATATGATTAACAATTGATTGCCTTGACTTCTCTCTCTGCTTTCATTCTTCCATTCACCTGCCTCCTTATTCTTCTCTTTTCTTCCTTTTTCTTCATTTTCTATTTTCCTCTTAAAAAGGAGCAATGCTAATCTGAAGTGTCTTCCAGTAGATCAGAAATTCTCTTTATTGTTTTTCCTCAGAGCTATCTATATATACCATGATCCCATGGTAAACCACTGATCTAGTAAAGCCCCACACTTGACTGGTGAAAATCCCTAAAGTCCGGTACCCAAAGTGCATCTGACACTTGTTTGTGCCCTTTTTCTGCCCCCATAGTCTGGTTCATAGACAGCCAACATTAGTATTATATCACAAACTGAGGTCTACTGTGTAGACAACTGCTGAAAAGCTGGTCTTTGTACTTCATATATTCTTTCTTTCCAACCTGATTTCTTTTCATCTCAGGCTTTCTGTCTCTCAGTTTTTCTCTCTCTTTGTCTTTCTCTCTGTCTCTCTATCTCTCTTTGTCTCACTTTTCTCTCTCTGCCTTTGTCTCTGCTATCTCTCATTTACGTTTCACTTAGTTATTTTTCTTATTATCCTTGTTAGTGATTTACCTACTGTGATGCTGTTCATTTGTCCTTCCTTCAATCTTGCTTCATATTTTTGTAGTTTCTCGGACACAGTTTATTCGTTATCATGTACTTGGACAAGTATTATAATTTTCATGATTTTTTTTTCTTTTTAGAATAGAGCATGACAAATCATTAAAACCTGGTTATGTTTAGATTTCAGGAAAATAGGTGAACCCTTGTAGAGTTCATGGTCATTGGGAAATATGGAAATACCATAAAAAATTGTTTACTTGTCTCCCAAATCTATGGGAAGTATGATTTATCCATCTGTAGGTGTTAAGTGTGTTTTGATCGTACGTCACTTGTAAATCAATACTGACACCTGGTTTTGCGAACAGATTTACAGAGTTTTCTTGTTTCAAATCTCCTCTGGTCTTTACAATAATCCTGCATTACCTCAACTTTCTCTCTCTATTTCTTTCTCTCTTTCTGTGCAATATGTGAGCTGACAGCCCTGTCATGAATTGTAAAAGATGGTCAAGGAAAAGTAGTCACAGATATGTATCACTGATCTGTATCTGTGACTAATTTAGGTTTACCACCTTATCAGCAAAGTATTCTTATGTTATGTTATGTTATTATATACAAACAAGATGTTCATATCTCTCTCTCTCAACCCTCCTGTCCATTTTCTCTCTTTCTACCACCTTTTAAAATAGGTGATGTCGATTTCAGTTGCAGCAATATTTGTGTCCCAAATACATCTCATACATTCATTATGTTTTTGCATTAGTTGATCTAATTTTTTGTAATTTGCTCATCTCATCCATTAGAACTTTACGCTGGAGGATAAGATATGATAAGGGAAGAGAATCATGATAGCCCACTTTCACTTTCACATGTCGGCAAGTGACAAAGCACAGCGCTGTAAGCTCCTTGCATAATTTAGATCTGTAATTCAACAGTAATTGCACTAATCACTTCACTTAAAATAGACCGAAACAAGAATGAAGTTTACAAGACTGAAGTTTTGAAATTTATGGATTGGTAGAGGAGAAGAGATCGATGCCAGTAATTGGACGGCAGGCTTTCTTAAAGGCGAAGAATGATATGGAAGTAGAATGATTGGTAGATGGAATCATCGAATGTGAATATGCTGCCTGAGGTCATGGGGAGTAGTGAAAAGGGCAATGTTTTCCTCTTCGATCATCATACCCCACCCTGGTTCTATGGTCGTTAATGTCATCTCTATCATTCTATGGATGTACCATTGCGAGATGGATCAGGTTGAATTTATTTAGGTTTGGGAGACATAAAAGTTCTTCTCTGCTGCTTCAGGAATTGCCTGTAGGTTATCATGTTGGGATAAGTCATGCTCATGGATTCCTTTATAATCATAGGTATAAAACTGCTATTAGAAAAGGAATGAGATGGAGTTGTCTTTGCCCCCCCCCCCTCTCCCTCAACACATATATCATAGTTTTCCTTTATATTCCATGTTAGAGCAGAGTCCCCTTGAGGTTGGTTGAAGTGTTCTGGTCCCAGCCTTGTAGTAAAAATACTCTGTTCCCATGGCCAGAAATTGCTTGACAACATGTTACTGAACATAGTATATATTGCTTTCAGTTTGGCCATATGCTCAATGAACCAATGATGATCAAGCATCACATCCATACCTCTTTCTCTACCAAAGAGGTTATTCACCATGGAATCATACTCTCCGTGATTCCATTAGATATATTTTATGTATTTTGCCTAATGATAATTATTGCCTTCAGAATGACATTATAGTGTGGCTATCGTATTTAGTATCATTTCCGTCATGAAGAGCTTTATGGCAATGAGAATAGACCTTGATAGGAAACACACCTCTATGGTTGTCAATGTTTCTCCTCCTCCATGCTTCTGACAGCATGTGTGTTTGTTTGGACCGAGTATCAACCTCAATCTGTGTCAGCTATGCTATGTTAGGCAAGAGCATAGACCTCAACACTTGCCATCATTTATTAAGATACTTTCCAATGTGAAACGGCTGTGGTGTTGGTGGTAAGAATATATGGGTCAGGAAATAAAAATTCCATTTGTTGAATTCCAGTGGCTTTGCTTCTCTGATACTAAGAATAAATATGGTTCATTCATAATGTTTGATATAGCATTAGGCGACTTGACTGTGTATTGAAATGTCAAATAATTGGAAACATTCAAGCAAAGCAAAGTGTAAAAGATTTTAATATTTGGGGGGAAATTTGTTTGAATAGTATCAGCAAGATATTCTTGAAATGTCTCCCTCAAACATCACAAGTCTTTTATGTCACATATAAGAATGGATAGTACCTGCCCGTTCATTATGTGTAATCACAGATATATACTGATTATATGGTATTGGTTTTTATCAGGACTAAATACTGTCTTAATGAGTAGTCTTGTTTTGATTTGTGACTGAATATGAACTATTTCAGCAATTAATGATTTCAGTAATCATCAAAATTACTTACTTGTGATAACCCATATTTACTTTAATATAATTACCTATAACAAGCTGACAGCCAATTGTTAGTGCCATTTCTGCATCACATCCACTACCTACCTATATGACATGAAACAGTTATTGCAATACAAATAGAACAAAACGAGGCAAAATGCAATTAAAGCTTAGGTTTTAGGCACCCAGTTAATAACTACTCTGTGACAGATATATTTCTGAGAAGTTAAATCACTAGTTTGCCTGAACATTCTAGACTGAATAAATTTTTTCAAACAGAGCAAAATGAGCAAAACGTGTCATTAAAGAGACATTTAAACACCCACTTAATAACCAAGGCATAATGACTGGCAGCTTTATTAGGTCAAATCTGCGTCATAATCCCTGTGTATATGCTCATTTGTCATAGAATGGTAGAAATTGAACAGAACATGTTACTCAATTGCCCTCATCTTGTTGCTAAGCTGACCCACAGGTTGTTATGTACTCGTGCTTTTATTGGACTTGTCAAAATGGAGCTCACTGTTATTAGTTTTCCAAATGAATATTATCTTTGTGTGGTAATCCTTATAAATAAAGCTGCTTGAGGCAGGCAGACATGTAGGCCGTCTGTCACATTAGTGAAACTTTATATTTGCATGAATGTGTTTATTTCTTTCTTTATGGAGCATTGTAGCGAATATATGTGTCGGTTATATGAAGTCAAATATTTTCGAGAAAGCAGTCCTTTTGCCTTTTTCTATTTCAGTTATATCATTTCATGTCTTTCATTCTTCTATTTATTGTACTGTCTGTGTTTTGTTCTTTCTTCATCGCAATCACTCCTCTGTTTCTCTACTCACCTTTCCCTTTTCCCTATTTTTATTCACTTTCCCTTTTCCCTATTTTTATTCACTTTCCCTTTTCCCTATTTTTATTCACTTTCCTTCTATGCCTCCTTATATATTTATTAAAACTACATTGATAATTCAACCAACTTAGATTATCTCCTCTCTGTTCATTATTTTTTTGAATAATGGGAAACCAGCCCAGTTTAGAAAACAGCAAATGCATTAGTTGGAACATGCTGAACTAATCACACAAGCCCAGTTAACCCAATTTATACATATATGTAATTGTAGTAACTTATAATGAAACATATATCAACAAGTCTGAACTCTGTCATATAGGGGCAGCTGACAAACTAACATCTGATGCAAAATTAAATCACCCCTAAAATATCTTGCTTTTCTCTCTTAATACACCCCATTACCAGATTTGTTTTCCCCCCCACACACATAATGCTCAATAAACAGGGGCGATCAAATCTGAAAATGCAACATTTTGCAGAAAGTTCCTGTTTCTAATGTCTTGAAAATCTCGCTTTCATATTTTTACATCACTGTATTGTAGACTAATTATCATATGTAGTCATTTATTCGGTTGTGCAATATATTTCGAAGGGAGACCGTTTTTTGATGTCAAACATTGGAATAAATTGTAAGCTGTAGCAAACAGATTTCTTGTTGAAACACTCAATTTATGTGGTTACCCACAATGAGCAAAGTGAAACATAAAAGAAGCAATTTGTTTATGTTACATTTTATTATTATGGAAAGTACTATCTAAATGAAAACTGAAGTTTCTTGAGATTTACTGTCCTTTTCATGAAATACAGAAAGTCAGGAACTAGATATGGCTATGTAATTATTTATACTAGTCCAAAATATTTTTGCAGAATTCAATATCGATGTCATAAATATCAATAAATCAATACCTCCCATGGGCAGGCACGTGCCCAATATGCAATATTGCATAACTCTGCACGTTTAGCACCAACGCTTATCAAAGTATACCTGTAATGGATCCGGCTAAAGTCACAAACTCAGTTTTTCTGCTTCACTGACTGTTACTTATTGATTTGTGGGTACGTGTTTAGATACCCAATTCAGCGTTTAGTGAAGGCCTTTATGTACTTGTATGCCTGATCAGCCTTGCAATCTAGCTACTGCTATATAGCTGACAGTTTTGAGTTACAGTTGTGAGGAATTATTAATAAGCACAGCTGAAGCAGGGATGATATTCACGCTTAATTAAATATGAAGTTTTATTGAAAATCGCTTTGTGTTAACACGTTTCCTGAGCTCCTCTTACCATCTTTTTTAGAAATATTTTTTTACTCTCTTTATCAAGATTTTTTCGTTTTACTTTCTCTTTACTTTCTCTCGCTTCTGAAGGCTCCTTTCTTACTTTTTTTGTATTATATCACATATTTCATAAGCCCAGGATTTCATATAATACCAATACCATTCATTTTTGTAATTCTGGTTAAGGATATATTAGAAAACACTGGATGCATCTTGATTTTCAAGAATCAGCAATTCACTTGGCTTTTTATATCAAATATTTTTAGAAGACATTTTTTGTTCGTTACACTTCTAAGTTTGACTGTACTATTTTGTGTCTCAAGTTTAGTTCTGTGCTTTATAACTGTCCAAAATACTGTATAAGCTGTTTTTTTCGCGTACAGATATTTTCGCGATTTTGGACTAGGTAGGGAAATTCGCGAGGGTTTAATTTCGCGATTTTTGTGATGTTTTTGTTACTATAAACAGCCATATATTGAAGTGGAAATTTTCGCGAGGACCGACTCGCGAAAATAAAACCACCGCAAAAATAACCACTTATACAGTAAGAGGTATGGCAAAAACTCATCATCACTAATATCCATGAACTTCCAAAATGAAAGTGACTGTAATCAGCGATATTATTGAAGGTTATAAAGTATTGACAAGGAGATTTTGTTGTCTGTGTGATCAGCACCTAGATGTATCATGGGAATTGGGACTGATGCAAGATATAAATGCCTCCTTGTATGTCTGTCAGTTTGTCTGTTTGTCTGTTTGTCTTTTTCTCCCCCTCCCCTCTCTCTCTCTTTCTCTTCATCACTCTGTCAATTTTTGCACAGGAAGTCACATCATTTCTCCATCATTATTCTTTTTTCCGTAGCCATTTTGATATCCTTTGTCTTATGTCTTGAATCGATTTTTCCAATTCTGCACTTCATAATGACTTTTCACCCTTCTCCATTCTTTATTCTGCACCTGATTTTCCATCAGTTTCTGCTTTCTCACCATCTCCGTGTTGAATATGGGAAATCACATATTAGAAAACACACAGTTCCCTAATGACCCATTAGCAGTGGTGCAAGGCGGTCAGCAATTGCATGCTTGTTAAAGAGTGCCCCCATCCTCCCCTTCAACCCACCCAATCGTAATCACCAACAAACAGTGGTGCACTTACATCTCATAAACAGTGTAATACTTCAGGAGGTAGAAGACATTAATGAGTAACCCTGTGGGGTTAATTTGGGATGTCCACATCCTACGTCATTAGCCTACTATGCTTGGTAGGATAAGAGGAAGGGGAAGGGTATCGTCAATAAACCTGTCGTTCTTTGATCGATACGTGTTGGATGTTAAGCCGGTCTCCCAGCCCCCAGCCAGAGAGAGAGAGCATGGTTGGTTAGGAGAGGGGTAACATGAATTAGGTTGGCCATGATGAATGGAGATGGGAGATTATAAGTGAAGGAACCATTCAGGTTCTTACAAGGTTTACTACGTTCATGACCGCAAAAGCGTTGACTTCATTTAGAGGCTGAAAGTGGTGCTGCCTAATTCTGGCTTTGTTTTATACTGTCTCATTGACTTGCAAGTAACATGTGGGGATTTCATTAGCAAGGTTGGTAGTAGGACACTTGAGATTGGGTATGAGTAATATTATTGATGTAGGAGTTGAAAGAGTGACAAAGACACACACACACTCCCAATTGAATTAGGAGAGAGACAAAAAGATTCATGGTAAGAGTTATTTTTTGTTTTTGTTGAAGTGTACCAAGCACCTGAAAAAATAATTTGTGTACAGCTAGAAAGTATAAAATCAACCTCAAAGAACTTTGTCTGGTATTCTGTAGGTCAACAGTTAATGAGTATGAAGAAAATAAAGGATAACATGAAAATGCTCACGCAGAACCGAACTCCGAGTTTGGTTCCGCGTGAGCCTTTATCTTGGCGAGCACGTACAGGTGCGTCGAGTAGTCTACTCATGATTCGCTATTTACGCTTATAGAGAGTGTAATCAAAATTGCAATATCACTTTAAAGAATTAATATTTGAAGCCCATATTTTGAATATAGTATAACGATATGAAAACTCTAACATACAGAGCAAAATTATTTTTGGTGATTGGTACCCTTTAATGAAAAAAAAATTTTTTTTAAAGTGGATGTATTGCTCTTCATTAACAATTTGAAAGAGACTTCTTTTTTGCTTTCCATATTGAGAATCAGAGATTATGTGAAATTTAGGGATTTCTGAATTTCAGAGGAAAATTCATAGGAATACATACTACCAAAAAAGAATGTGTTAGACAAAAAGATTGTTGTGAGTGTTTCAGTGACTTTGTGACTGTCAAGTGTATTGAGAAATCTGAATGTCAAGAACTGGTGTTAAAAAGTAAGATATAAGGCAAGGCAAAGATGTCAGTTTTATCGTGCAATTAGAATCAACTGATGATTTGATACGGAAATGCATACCTCATTAAAGAGGGTAGTGGCATGGAACGGCCTTGCATGTTTGCTAAGATTGGATTTGGGACCTTGATGTAAGACAGGCATAGCTGAGGAGCTGTAGAATTTGATTAATTTCCTCTCTCTTTTTTGTTATGGATTACATTTCAAAGTTAGTGAAGGGAAACTGTCACAGTGCTTCCTCATTGGGCATTTTACACTAATTAGAGATTTGAGGGGGTATTTTTTTAAGGCATGTTCAAGTTCACAAGTGATTAATGCTTTCTGCAGTAGATATGAAAATAGTGTAGGAAGGTTATACAGAGGTTTATTACTAGTGTGGTGCAAGATCCTTTTGATAATTTCATGATATCCCTTTTTTGTGAAGTTATTGGTTATTGTCACCTTGTATAAGACTAAAAGGAAATATTCAATGATAAAAATTATGATTCTTTTAACCTTTTTTATTTTTCAAAATCAGATGCTTGCTGGTGTAAACGTACAAAAGGTTGTAGGAAGAGTTGTAATGATACAATGCTGATAACGGTAGTAATTTGGCCGACTTAGAAATAATTAGGAATCTGACCCTTTTTAACCCAAATCTACCATCAAGCCTTCTTCCAACCAAACATCATCACTAAAAACAAACAAGTTTTTCTTGTGTCTTGAGTAGTGCTTGGATGTAATCGCAGGAGTGCTGGTATGTAACAAGATGCAATCAGGTCAAGAAGTCTTGTCTACTAAACCATACCACAACAGTTCTGCTCAGGCTTCGAAACAAGCACACAGCTTACATGTCGTATATCCCAGTGGGCATTAGAAATAGAAGTATATCAACCATATAGTTGCCATTTCTAGTGAGGTAATTGTGACCAATTTCTCCCCGATTATGCTTATTGTTACAGTAGCGAATAGATCACATGACTGTACAGAGCTATGTTAGTATAGGTTTTGAAATACTCCTGTTTTAGAAAAAGTATGTGTTGAACTTCGGGAATGAAATGTATCTTATTGAAATCAACTTGCTTAGGTTACAAAAAAAAGCTGTATTTTATCTTACTGAAATCAACCTCATTGTATGTTACTAAAATTGACTTTGAGCTATTTGATCTCTTGTAAGTTACTACATATGTTACAGAAATCAACATTTTGAATTTCGAAGAAATCAGAAATCAGTTGGCAGTGTCCCTCATTGTTAAGTCTTGAAACAGAGGCCTATTTATGGAGTCATGCCATTATAGAGAAATATATTCAAAAGCCTATTAAATTTGTTGAAATCTATCTTATCTTTGGAAGTAAAAATGTTGAATAAATAATTCTATAGATTTGCAGTGGATTATTTATGTTTATTGACCAAAATTTCATTTTGGTGTTCCGGCCTGTTGCTCATAAGGTGTCACCTCAGTGTATTTTCTTTGTGGTATCTGTTTTCGCAGAATTGGAACTGTATCTAACATCCCCTCGTCATTGATTCATCCATTGGCCATGATACAAAGCAAGTAGTATCACAGTGCTCGCCTTACATCCATTATACCATGTCTTGAATACTGATTTTGAGGGCAGGAACCAATTTGTAGTTATTAATTCTCTTCCCCTGAGAATCGGAGAAGTAGACTACCCACAATGCCATTCATAGAAGAGGTGTCCGACCATAGAAACTAGGTTTCAGGCCACGGTTAGGAGAGAGCAAGGCCGCTACCATCATTACGTTTCCCCTCTTCAAAAGGGATTCGACTCAGTAATTTGCTGTCAGTGTGAGATCCGAGCAAGATATCATTTCCGTCCAATCCCCCTTTCCCCCTAGCTATCTGACTTTGCATCTAATATTGTGACAAAATGCATTCATATATGATGTCATGCCATGTATAATGCATGGGGAATTCTGTATCTTTTACCAATTCAGGAGCGAGCGGATTAAATCCGCTTTTGCAAATCTTTTGCTTGGGATAACACTCCATTGATTGTAGCAGCGCTCACAAAAAAAAATTGTCAAATTACATGTATTTAGGACAGAGATGCAAACTGCTTGACAGGAGTATTGAATACTTAATGCAATGCTGATTATAAGAGGGTATCTGAAAGCAGAAAGAGGATCAAATATGCTTACATTCAGAAGGATCTATTAGTTGTGACTATTTAGCTTGAGAAAATGTAACAGTGTGGATCAGAAACGGATGTTTGCTTGAATTAAGTGTGAAAAGTGAGCGCAGTGCAGGTGTTTGTGATGCGGGAATTAGGTGGCTGTATTATGTCGTAGTTGTGCAGTTGGTAATAAATTGTGACTCTAGGGCTGAAAGAAGTTGAACATCAAATCAGGATGTATTATCACCTTTTCAAAGACACCTCTGAAACATGGGGAAATCTTTTGGAAATTACTTTGAAATTAGAGGCTGTAGGGGAACATTTCTTTCTTGGATGCTTTTTATATTAGATGTTTGTTTTGTTCTTTTAGATTATTTACATTTTGCTGCAAGTTTGATACATAATTGTTTACAGTCAGCTTAACCCATTCAGGACAGGGATTATTTAAGGGCTAAATTGATCACATTTTGTTCTTCAAATTGGCAACAATAATATTTTCTTTTTAGTGCTGCATGGTTCTAATATGGTGTAATGTCTTTGAAAACAATATACATGGTTAGAAATTTGTTGAATAGGTGAAAGAAATTGCCAATTTTGATGAAAAACAATTATTTTAAACCTTTCAATGTGTTGCCAATTTAAGGATCTCAGAGCTTATTCTTGTTTTTAAAATTCCTGGCATCAAACGCAATATGGTCATGCCATAAAAATGGACATAGTGTGTGCAGAAAATTTTGCTCTTTCTACTTGTGCATCTGGTATATTTTTTAGAGCTCTGGATCAAAAGTTATTGAGCCAAACCACAAAATGTGGTCAATTGTCTCGTTTTTTCATCAATATACTTTCAATAACCAAAAAAAAAAAAAAAAGGTTTGAGGTTAGTATTGGCTTGGTACTCATTCTTGTAGTTATTTAGGAATTATTTTACATATTTTATTTTACACTCTTATACATGTAATGGGTTAAGGATTAAAAGATTATATCGTTTATACATATTTAATGACTTATCATTTTCTCTTCTTATTTGCTGTAGTTTGAAGACTGTCTTTATGAAGGAAATGCTCTTCTTGATGATCTTCAGATGGATATGTTGGAACAAACACACCAAGAAGCTATGCAGTTTACAGCTTGTCTACTACACTCGGTAAGAATACACATTCTCAAATCTTGACTCTCCCTTCTGGAATATACATATGGTATTACTTTGATACATGGGTCCTGCTAATGTTTTATTTATTTCAAACAACCATGGATGGGGGGAAAGGGATAGATCTGCACAACCAAATTGTAGAAAGATGATATACACCAAGCCTTCATACAAAAGAGGAAGAAAAAAAAGATATACACACACTGCATTACTTGAGATACAGAGACAGACAAATAAATAAACAGAGTTGGGAGTCACACAGACTGACTGACAGACAGATAGACTGATGGAGAATGAGAGAAAAAAAAGCATGGATACTTCTAAATAATAGAGATGATGGATGAGAGTGAAATATAAGAGGCCATTTTTAGAGACAGAATGTCCAAAAAGGCTGAAATTGTCTAGAAAAGTTTAGAGTGGATTCATCATTCAGCAACAAGCACTCACAGGTTTTGTTTGATGCTCCTGTGTTGAATGAATACAATCTGCTATCAGCAAACTAGCCTAGTTACGATGCTCTTTCTGCCTTTCCTCTTACATTTACTTTAGCAGTCCTGCATTCAGTTTACCAAATCACATACCTAGCATTACTACTAATTTACATGTTACATTGTTGTCCTAACATATCATCTGTTTGGAGCCAGAAGGGCGTTAACTCACATCTTTTGTACAGAGTTAAACAGATGATATGGCTTTTAGCACAGGACTTGAACCTGAGACCTCTTCTATTGGAAACCATGCTGAGCCTTCAAAGCTTTCATCCATTCCAGTTATTTTCATTTTGAACTAAAAAAATTGGGTCTGTGAAATATAAGTGTCTTCATATCTAATCAACAGCCTGAAAGACATCACTGTTGTCTTTCTATTCAAGACATTATTGGAGATAAACTTATCGAAGAAGGGGAAATTATGAATAGTCTGGTATGAAGACTGTATTTGATTAGAGCAGAGGGGGGAGTATTGTGAAGATACCTGATAGGGTATTGTTACTGTCTGTGTGATGTAGAGGGTGAGGTATGATTGTGATATGATACTAGCATGGTAGATCGCCATGGTAATCAGCTATAGTTAGGAGGAAGGAGGATGAGTTGCATTGAGAAGTATCCCTGTGGATTAGGGATAAAGTAGAGCTGGCTTTGTTGTCCTTTCTGAAAGAGAAAGATTGATATAGAGATTTTGTTAGAGATGTAAAGCACAGAAGTGTAGATGATAGGGTTGCAATGAGAGGATATGGTGCAAGCACACTATCTTTCTAGATTTATGGAAATGCAGGTGATACTCCCAGTTTTCTATCCTTAATGAAGTAATTGTCAGTTGAGAGCCAGAAAGGTGTTAATTTGTATAATTTTACATAGAATTTATGCCCATTTGGCTCTCACCAGACCTTATATTCTATCTTATATTGTTTCCATCTGACCAATAGAGCACCAATGAGGGCATTAATATTTGAAAAGTATTGTTTACAATATCCATAACTGCAGGAGCATGGGAGTTGAATAAAACATTTGAGAGAATACTCCCCTTGGATATGCCTCCTCCCCCATTTTGTACAATTTAAATTAAAAGCAGCCATGATTGGACACATGGGAATATGAGCAGCGATGATATGAATGTGTTTTTGGTGGGTTAACATTATGGGTTTTTCCAATTTGTGGTATGCACCATGGTGGGTGAAATGTATGGAATGTAAATGTGTAGGATGTATGCATCAATTCCTGTTAGTCTTGGGGTAACATGACCATCATCAATTATGAGAGGAGAATATGCCAGCATGTATCACATGGTGACAGGTTGGATTAATAATTTGGGGGAGGGGGGGAGGAGAGAGGGGGGAGGGGGAGGGGAGACATAAATCATGTGTGCAAGGAAAAAAATGTGTGGATAACCAAATAGGCCTCTGAGCCAGAAGGATGCTAACTCTGTAAAATTGTATGAGTTAGTGCCTTTCTTGCTCCCAGCCAATGATATTATATGAACAAAGTTTAGGATTTTTGCTCTTGGCCTAAGTAATCCAACATTGATGCCCCCCCCCCCTTTTTTTTTAAATCCCAAACAGCCCAAGATTGTGTTTTGTTTCTGGGTTTAAGGTTGCTCTGTTGAATATTTCTGCACAAAGAAGTATGTAAAGAGAGATTTATTGCCCATGGAATGAAGATGGGTGGAAATACCTGAGTGACAGACAAGTTCAAAAGTTCTGTGACCTCTGATCATCATCATGACAGAAATACCAGTGACAACCACCCCTCCCCCAACCCTACACCCACCCTCAATTCACAGATGTCATCATAAATTTCCACATCTCTTAGCAGTCCTGTTTCCCATGCATCGCAATTTATGCTTTCTTTAGGCACTTTACTTCCAAACTCCAAAAATGAATGTGGCCAAGTGTTTGAGAGATTCTTGAACTGTATCTGAGGACATTCACTCTTGTCCTAATGACATGTTGGGTTTCCTCTCATCCAGCAGAAGTAAGGGAACATTTTAGTTTAGGGGAAAAAAGTTTATTTGCATTTTTAACTTCTCTCGCCCTGGCACAAATTGATGGCTGTTATTACTGCTCTGAGAAAATAGCCTCCAACCATGAGCGGTATCGCTTTTCTGCAACAGCCAGCAACGACTATTAATTTGTGGCCGAGACGGGAGTGCGATATCGTCATTGCCGTGGCGATTTAATCATGCCTTGGATAGTCTCCAGCAGACCATCGACCACAGTCTCGTGCTAGCGGTCTCATGCAAGTCAGATATGTTTTATTGGGGAATCGCCTTACCCCCTCCCCTTCATTCTGTTGGGGGCCCCTAAAGTGGTGTCACTCTGTAAATTGCCCTCTAAAATGCCACATTTTTGTTCAATTTGCTTCGATTTTGTGGGAAATACTAAAGTGACTCATCCTGATACAACTCTAATCAGCCTTTTCACGATAGGAATTTGGTTTGCTAAAAGAAATTGTTAAGAATAAATGAAACTAAGCTGCAGTCATCAACCAACATACAACCATGAATCCAATCACTTCACACCTGAAGTTGACTGTGGCAGTCCCCGTAATTTGTTCTACTGGTCACCAAATATGTTGAAAGAAATTACCTCTGTTTTTGTCAAGTTTGGGATTTAGTTCTGTCATGTGACAATCAAGCCTTTGTCTAATCACTAGGCCTTTGATCAGTTTTCACATTCATCATGAATATATGACCTTTGCCAGGGAAGAAACCATGATAAATCAAACATTGACCCACTATTACTCTTATTGAGGATTGAGAAGTTCCATTGGTGAAAGCTATCCTCTATCTCTCCTGTGTCTTGCTTTAAGATTTATGGTGGACAAACAGGGTCACTTTACAGATTGAATTCTCAAGTCTTGTTTGTGGATGGATGATAGTCTAGGAAGGGAAGTTGGATACTGTGTTTATTTCGAGTCTACTGAGCACCTCATCATGGATGACCTTGTGCATCAGAAATCAGATTCTATAATAACCAAAGTGCTCCCCGAAGATTAAGAAAGATATAAGTATCTTGATTAGTGTGATTCTGCTTTAATTAAAGCATTGTAATCCAATCCTTATTTTTAGGATATCCTATAAATGGAGGCATTAAATTTTAATATTTTAGGAAGTGAAAGTCTGTCCATAGAGAAAAGTGATGCAGACCTACAGGAAACTTATTTTCAAGTTATGACACTGTATGCATTTGTACATAAAATCTATTCATTGTGCTATGTTACATGCATATATTTGGAAAGAAATTAACTGAGACACATTAAATTATCATTTTGCACTGAAACGTTGACGTCAGAGACTGCTGATAGAATTCAGATCAAATCAAACCAAAATAGAAATTTGTTGTTATAAAATGTTGGACATTTAAAGATGTCAGCATTTTACAAAAAAGCTACAATTTTTTTCAGAAATGAGTTCTCTTTCATCTGTAGCAACACACAGACAATGAGAAACATGCCATTGATTGGCAGATGGTGCCAGATATGGAAAGGGCCATCACATGTCTCGCGATTCTATCCAACCTCTTTCAGAAATAGCCTAGAATTGTAACACCTCTTTTTCCTGCGCTTTCACCGTTCACACTTGTCGCACATGTACCAATATCCGCACACCTTCAGCAAATAGCAGCTTGACGTCACATCACCTGGGGAGGTATGCATTTTAGTCAGAGAGATATGAGATGGGGAGGGAGGGAGATGCAGAAAGAGAGAGAAAGAATGGGTTAGAGATGAGAGGAGGGATTGAAAATAGCTTCTGATAAAAGTTTCACCTGGGGAGATATCCTTTTAGGTGAGAGATGTAAGGACAACAGAGCAAAAGAGATGGAAAGATAGAATAATCGAATGTGTGAGAAAGAGAGAGAAAGAGGGAGAGGAAAATTAAGAAATGGGGACATGACTAGACAATATGATTTTAAACTGTTTCTTGTAATGGAGTGAGAGGCAGAGGGAGAAGAAGCATACAACAAAAATTGCACAAGCAAGAGGTAGAAGGAAAGAGGGAGATTGGCAGAAGAGATTTGCCAGCAGAAAGAGAGATACAGAATCTTATTCAGGGAAGGAGACAGACAGACAGACAGAAAGACATCCCTACATTTTGAGTAAAATTGGGAGAGGGAAAGGCATGTAGGGCCAGATAGACAGACTGGCAGACAGATATGTGACAGTTTTAGAAAAAGGTAAAAAAAAAAAAAAAAAATTGGGGTACACATTTCATTTTCACCAACGGAGTGTTGACATGGCCTCTTGTGGGGCTCGGGATAGGTAATGGGAAAGATGACACAGGAATGCACTTTAGTGGGCCGCTTGCAGGTAGGATAGAATGTGACGAGAGTGTCATGATAATGTGAGATGGAAAGACAGGTTTGGTAGATGAAATGGTACCTGTGAATTATAATCAACCAGGTATGAGCGTTTCTTTGAACGTTGACAAAATACTGATTTTTGATGAATTGTTAACTAATCTCATGAAGGCTTATCAGACTTGTACATTGATGATCCATATTTAAATACATATGGAAGATTTCTGGATTTCGCTGAGTGTTGCAATTTACTTCTATGTAGTAATGCATGCTTATATGAGCATCACTGCAATGCTCTCAAACTCTAAAGGTAGCATTCTGTCACTTGTGACATGAAAGTATCAGAGTTTCTTCTTTCTTTTCTGTTTTGATGATACAGGAGGGCAGACCAGATGATGATGGGACCACTGATACAGGAACAACCAACACCTCCAACCATCTAGAGAAGGACAGTGGGGTGGGAAGAGCAACGGATGAGAGTACAAGGCATGATGAGAGCTCAGATCATGAGATCCTGGTAGATGATGCCAGTATCAACCAGAAGTTCCCTGTGGATACCACTAGCTTGGGCAGTGGAGGTGACCTCAGGTACAGCAATGACAGCTTCACATCTAACTCAACAGCAGAGCATGAATTCATGGGCCACGAGATCTCAGTGGAGGAATGCATGAAGTTCCAAGCAGCTCTGGAGAGCAAGTGTGACAATAAGCATTTGAGGAGTGATACCGATGAAAGCATGAGAGGAAAAGAGACCAAAGTGATGAGGCTGGGATCAGATTCTATGGATACTACTAGCCAGAGCGGGGACTCGCTAAACCGGCCGTGTCGCAATCGCTTGATCTGTGACCAGCAGGATGAGCTACAGAAGGAAAGGAGAATAAATGGCCATGATGTGTGGTTGTCCAATCACTCTCAGGATGAACAATTAGACACTATTCCTTGTCAATGTCCTAGCTTGGAATCTAGTCAGAAGGTAGATAAGCCTGAGAAGGACAACTCTCACCAGAGACAAGATGACCTGTCACCAGAAACCAAAGAAGAGGCCAACAAAGAGAATGGTTTGCCAGCAAATGAGAGGCAGCACAGGAGGTCTGGCTCAGGCTCAGGAAGATCTCATAGAGCTCCAAGAACTGTTCCTGGAAGTCCCGGAGGAAGGAGCAAATCTTCCTCAAGCTCCAGGGATAGATCAAAAAGCACCAGCAGTTCAGGATCAACCAAGGGTTCTAGTAAGGACAAGCATTCTAGCCCAAGTAAGGCAGCATCCACAAATAATGGAGAAACAAACCACAAACATCAGCAAACAAAGGAACAACAGCAGCAGGATCATTTAGGACAGCTACCTGGTGCAAAAGCATATCCACGTCGACCAGCCACTAACCCTCATCTCAGAGCACAGTTCTCCCAACGCAGCCCATACTTTATGCAGCATGATTCTACAAGGACTAATCTATTAAAGCACAATTGGAAGGTTCAACAGCAAGCATCGCAGCTGAGGAAGAGTTTTGACAAATATGGTAGCATCCAGAGTCTACAGTCTGTGCCAGGGTATGCCAAGCACTATCGTAGTTACCTCCATCTCATTAACCAGAATGAGGAAAATGCTATGAAATCTCAGAACAATTCACAAAGGAATGTAGAGGGACAATGGAAGGTCAAGATCCGGAGTGATGGCACGCGTTACATCACCAAGAGGTCAAGTCGTGATAGACTCCTCAAGGAGCGAGCTACCAAGATCCAGGAAGAACGTGCTGGGATGACAACGGATGATGAAGCAGTCAGTGAGATGAAGCTGGGAAGGTACTGGAGCAAGGAGGATCGTAAACGACACTTAGAGCGTGCCCGGGACCAACGGTTGAGACGAGAGTACATGCAGCAGGCACGCATGGAATGTCTTCAAGAGCTGGAGGAAGATGGTATTCTCAGTGGCAGTGGAGGAGGAAAACGGGAACCTGACATTGTGGAGTTGAGCCATCGTAAGCTGAATAAGAAGAAGGGTCGCAAAATGATGCTGGATGACTTCACCACTGTGCAGGAGATGTTGATTCATGGGTCAAAAGTCAGTCCAGACACGGCAAAAGAGTTCAGTCCTATCCTTAATGTAACTATGGTATGACAGCAGTCTATTCATCTTCTCTTCTTGTACCTAGTTTTAGTCTTGTCTTTCTGTCATGAAAAAATTATTATATGGGCAGCAAGGTTTCTATGCATTTTTTAAATGGTACAGTCAGTGACAAAGCATTTTAGATTATAAAGTGCATATATTGTATTTAAATCAGTCAGGCCATATATGAAAGAGATGTGTGAACGTATTCCCGACTTTACTATTTAAGATAGGTCAAAGTTATTTCGCATTATCCCTGCATCAAATTATAGTAGAATGTCTAATTGCCTAATTATGAGGTTTGCTGCATCAAATAATCAAATTACAAAGGTTTGACTAATTCCTCAGAGATCATGGTAGATTAAAGCTTTTATTTGACTGTGCTGTGTATGACTCACCTTTGCAATTGCCAGACCATTCTGATGAGGAAAACTGGCTCCGGTTTTGTGCCAAACATATGACGAAGGAATTTAATTGAACAGTTTATATTTATCTCTATTTCCTTCATTCTGAGAATCAAAGATGGGAGTCTGAAATAATGTAAGCAAACGAGAAGAAATGATTACCCCTGCCAAATCAAGTTAATTAAATCCTGGCAATGCTCTAAATTTGCTACTGTCATAACCTAGGCATTTGACCATCTGTGTCTCTGATAGATGATTTATCTGACAGGCTACCCTATTCGACATCCACCTCTCATTAAATCCTCCATGTCGTCTCTCACGTCCATCATGGCTGTTGTTTATGATAAGACCCTTGCATGAGGTTGCTATCTATTCAAATGATCTGTACAAATCACTTTAAGCCTGTAATCAGTCCCATGCAATTGCCAGGATGTAATGGGATGACATCAATTAATGTGTTTGCCTTCATATGTCTGTAAGATGTTAAGTCATTATGAGCCGACTGATAGATCTGTGTAATGATCACCGTCTCACTAACTGTCACTATTTATGAGCATACACTTTTCTTCATATCAAGGCTTTTCATTCTGTTAGAGTGATTGAGTTTCTATGTATCTAAAATGCAAAGTGTCAAAATACATTATCCTATATGATTTCACATTCATCTATTATGCCAAATATTGTTCATTTTATTTGATACATGTGTATAAATTAATGTAAATATGTAAGAAGGAAAGTTATCATTTTAAAAATGATGTTTAAAACATACCTGCATTTCTGCTATTGATAAATTTTATAAATATTTCAATATTTCTGGTAGAATTTTATTTTTAAGTGTAGCATCTTCAGTTCAGTGGTGTGTACTTACCCTTCTTTTAAACCTATGAAAAGGGACCAGTTTGGCAAAAGGTATATTTCTAACACAAATTTTCAGCAGTTTTTCCATAGTAGGCCTACATTATATGGAATTATCTCTCAAGGCTCTAAATTATGCTACTGACAGAGGATTTGATTGAAACCTAGAACACTACAAAATGTAATTTCTACATTTTGTATTTAAATTAAAGTTCAGATATCATGCATTTTGCCTCTGAATTTCTATCCTCCTTTTATCCCTTCATTTAAAAAGAATTGTAGAAAAGGGTGAAAAGAGGCAAAATGCTTTTGGCTTTATGTTTTGCTATCTGTGAGGTCAAAAAGATATATCAAATATAGAAAAGGAGAATGAGATGGAAGCAAGTAGAAACAAGGTGTCTGGAAGGATAGTAAAACGATTGCTAGAAGGGATATAAGGAAACGTGACACTATTCAATCTTGTCACTTGGAATGGAGATGAGAATTACCTTTTGTACGTTCCTCAGATCAATCATCCTCTCTCTGCCTCCCAATCTACTCTTACAATAGAGATGAAGAATAAGGAAAGGTGAAGTGGGTGGAGATTGGGGCATGATAAGTAGGACAGCCAAAATAAAAGGTGTAGAAAAGGAAATGAATTTGGAAATCTGGAATTGACATAGTGAGAGTATGGGGGAGAGAGAGTAGGTGCATACTCTGGATTACAAATAGAAGTGTGAGGTAGAATTAACTCATAGCATTAAAAAGGGCCACATAGTAACGAACTGAAATGCTATATCTTGGCTTGCACCTTTGTAGTGTATTGAGATCTTAATTGTGCTATGCTCCTTGGACTTGAACAACTCATTTTAAAATGTACTTGTGCATTTGCTTTAACTCCTTTGTTTATTTGACTTGGCTACTGGTGCTCAAGCATCTAGCTTTACAATAGAGACTTAAATGTTACTGTACATTCACTTTTACACCCTATCTGAAGGACAATGTTAAACCTATGGGTTTGATGATAATTATAGCAATTTCATTAGCAATTTCTCTCTGCAAATGAAAATTCTTGCTTTTCTAAAGCTGATTTGTTTTTTTCTGAATTCTAAAGAGGGTGGAAAAGTAGTGTAATATTATTGATTCAATTCAATTTAAAATAATATTCAAGACTGATGTATTTTTGTATAACTTGATTCTTATTATTGTAATAATTCCAATTTTTGTGACACTGTGTAGAGTATACCTAGCGACATCCTGGATTAGTGTTGTTTGTTTTGTTTTATGACAGTATTTCTTTTATTTGTGCCAAATGTGACAGACTAGACTACACTTCCTGCACTTGTAGTTTGATTGACTGTAGCAGTAGGTCAGCATGTTACCTATCTACCTATGTATATTGGAAGAGAAAAATGTATGCGGACATTAGAAATCCCCATACCCCTTTTGCCAAGTGCGATTTGATATTATTTGTCCAGTTTTTAGAGTAGACAAAAAAGATATATGATTATTTATTCAAATTTGCCTCTCGTTGTCTTCTTATGCATATTATCAATCTTTTTATACACTTGATATTCCAGTGTGTAAGCTTTCTTATATTTGAAAATATATCAAAATATGCATGGACATGTTGATAGTGAGTGTAGGGTGATAGTGGACAAGTATGAAAGTGTATATCTATTTTGTACAGTCTTGTAAAAATGTGTATTACAGAATGAAAAACAAAACTTATAATAAATCTATTACTACGAGTATTTCAATATATTATTGTGACAAAATGGATGACTTAATGTGTCTTTATGTGATTGCATCGCAGTAACATGCTGTGATATTTATTAAGGGATAATTACAGAGACATTTGGGTGATCAAGTGTTCATAGTTAGATGTTATGTCAATTGTGAAATTCTTTGTGATTTTGCATCCACTGAATGGAGATCAATGCCTATTTTTCAGGCAAGAAGTGGGCATGAAATTCCAACTGATAGATTTAAATAAGTAACTGTATTTATTTTTCAAAAGCATAGCATTTGTTTTTCAAAACCCTCCTGGGTTGCATCCTGTTCCTTGCCGTATTCTACATTGATATTATAGATGCCCTGTAAAATCAAATGTATTGAGACAGAATTAGAGATTCTTTCTTTCATGCTTAAAAGAAATAATGTGAAAGGGAAATTGATGATTTAATTGTATTTATGTCTTTCATTGTTTTAGATGGGTTGAATAGGAACTTATTAAAAAGCAACTGAACGACACAGTATATGAGAGTCCATACAAAGAAACAGCATTGAACTATCATGAAAACCAACTTAATTTTGAACTGAAGATAATATAGAATTTCAACATTGCTCTCAATCACTTTTGAATTTTAATCAATTACCTCTCACATGGAAGCAGATATAGTTATATTTGTAGAGGACTTTGTAGTAAATTTGTGAGGAAAGGCTCGTGAAGAATATCCCTCAAATTGAAACAGGATGTTACTTTCCATTAACGCTTTGTATTTGCGGAAAGATGCCAGATAAGAAATCTCTTGTATTTTCAATCTATTCCCCTTCTTATATCATGTTGCATTTAGATGTGCCGTAAACTTGTCAGAGGGGTATTTCAGAGAGGCACCGCTCAAACTAATATGATAGTAGAGAATCTGTCTGTACTTCCTTTGGCTAGGAGTACGTAATATAGCAGGTAAGAGGTAAGAATGGAAATCTTCTTGCTTTCATCTCACGCACATCTCCAATTGGTATTGATTTCATCACCCAGGTGTGACACTATCACCAATGGTGCTGGCGTTCCTCCTGTTTGCCAAAAAATCATCTCCCAGAATTTGACTGGAAGGTATTTGCTAGCAACTGCATTCAGAGTTACTGCCTCAAGATTTTTTTTTCTGCCTCCTGAGATGGGTTTGCAATTTGGCAAGAATTTCTCTGTGTTCAGGTGCTGGTGGCTGCATTTTTCCTTTTCATATTGACGCAAGGAAGAGCAGCCATGGCAGGTAAATACCAAGTGTGTGGACTGTCATGAAAGCATTCTAGGATGACACGGGTCAGAGAGAACAACCCAAAGTAGTACTGAAAATTAGCGGCTCGTTCCTCTATCATTGTCATTCAGCAAATTTGAGGGACGAAACACCTCTTATTTGAGCAAAATGGTGGTTAAATTGATTTTTATAGAGCAGATTATTTGTGAATTGGGATCATATTCAGATAGTGATATGGGATGGAAGGGGTATGGTGTATCAAATTTATCATTAGGTTCAATGTACTCTTCCTATGAACAGAGACGGAGAGTGGAGTCATTTTGAAATTCTATATATGTATTTTTATGTGTTTGCACAAGGTCAAGCACAATGCATTTCACATTGTGCATTGGATATTAATGTTTGATCTATATAATGTTTGTTGTTTTATTGTAAAACTTAATTATTGATACTTTAAGAAACTTGTAAACCTGTACAGAGAAAGATGATGAATTAAATACTTCACCAAAAAGAAATCTTGATGTATTCCAAACAGTTTTTACATATTTTTGTCATCCTAGCTTGGTATGTGTGAGATAAGAGAAGATAAGAGCTGGAGAATATAAGTAAAATAGAGGAATAACTGAGAATTAAAATAGAGAATATGAGTAGAGCATAGAAGTCATGATGAGCTCTTTTTGTATACAGAAAATAAGTGTAAGAAATAAAAGCTGGAAAGGGTCAAACAGAAGAGAACTATCAAGAAAGAAGTTTGAACTTTGATGCTAATTATAAAGCAGTTATAGCTGAGACAGAGCAAGAGAGAGAATAAAATGAACATGTAACATAGCTACTCAAGATCCTAATCTTGATAGAGACATAGATGGAAAAACAGAGAGCAAGAGAAAGTTTAAGAGAAGAGATAATGCAAAAGAAGCGAGATTGAGAAAGGTAAAGTTATTGAGGCAAGAAAAAGGGGACAGGAGAGAGAGAGAGAGAGAGAATAAAATGAACATGTAACAAAGCGACTCAGGGTCCTAATTTTAATAGAGACATGGGTGGAAAAACAGAGAGGGCAAGAGAAAGTTTAAGAGGAGAGATAATGCAAAAGAAGTGAGATTTAGAAAGATTAAGTGATTGCGGCAAGAAAAAGGGAAGAGAGAGGAGAGAAAGAGAGAGTTCCATGCAGATTATGTGATAATACACAAACTATCCAGAAAAAAAAAATTAAAATGAAAAAAAGACCAGTTAGATTTCAAGAATTATATCTTTGTCTTAAAGTACAAGATTCCCTTTTGAATAGTATTCTTTGGAGTGGCTTTATATTGATTATGTGCTGAACAGATAGGGAGAATGGTTTGGTGAACCTAAAAAATGTCATGAATTACATATGTACAACCAAATTACAATACATGTATCTTCCTGAATATCACAGATGAAAAAGCATTGTACATTAAAAAGTGCACGAAATGTTACAAAGACTTTGGCCCAAGTAATGAAATATTTGTCATTATAAAAATAGTGTTTCAAGAGCGACCCTGTTGGAATGATTATTACATTGGAATCAGTGATGTATGCAAGACCAATCTTGTTTAGAGATGTTTTATCAGTCTCGATACCAAGACCTTAGGTAACCAAAAGTTTTTCCGTTCTTGGTCCCACTCCTAAGGTTACAATGACATCTATAATGGCAAATTGATTTTCTTTCACAAACAAATGAAAAAGGATATCTAACACTACTTTATTACATTTATCACTCCACAACACTTTATCTTACTCTATCCTTTGATCCCTAAGAATGTTATACAAAATTTGAATTCCATTTATCTACCAATATAATAAGTAAGTAGTGCTTACAACTAAGACACAAAACAAAATATAAAATAATTTTCTTTTTTCCAATTTTATTGAAAACTTCGTTCCACCTTCCACAGACAGCATGTGCTAAAATTGTCTAGCACAATATAAACATAGAATGACAAAGTACAATTACGGTGTATGAAATGTATTAGACTTCTTGACAATAAAGTGAAAAAAAGGCAAGAAAAGATCAATCACCAAATTTAAGTTGAGAAAGTGTCTGTTAACAAATAGATTTCCTTTCAAAGTATATGACAAGCAAGGTATTGCTATCCTTTAAAGTGAATATGCTTTCATAAACAGCTGTATTACATATATTGCCAGTAATAATGAATCCTCATTATTTTTATACCTTGCTTTGTCAATCTTCATGTGTTAATAAATAAATATCAGAATTGTGCATTTTCCACAACCAAACTTTGTTGACTCTCCTTTTCCCTCAATTTGTATTTTGTATGAACAAGAACAGATGACAAAAATACAACATTAAACATAGGATCTACAAAATTACAAAAAAGAGAAGTATTTGTAATCAGTAGTAGAATGCATATTTTCAATAAAATTCATAAATTTTCACAAATTTGAATCAAATAATCTTTCACCCACCTTAAAATTGTTTCTGAAACAAGGTGCTGTCACAGAATATAGATTTAATACAACATTTGGACTAACACTGCTCAATAGTCTATTGATAACTTTATTTAGTAATAATTTGGTCTGAAGAATATTTTTATTGATGGCTAGTTGTGATCAGTGCAATACAAATACATGTGTACATGAAACAATAACTGGGTGTTTTGATGCTAAAGTTAGTGAATTATTCCTTTTAAATTTTCCTGCAACAAATGCACATGTTTTCAGGAACAGTTCATAGGTAATTCAACCCATGTTAACTCCATGCTTTAGTAAACTTTCTCCAAGTAGTGAGATAAACAGTTTTGATGATATTCACACTCTTCTCATCATAGTCCCACATAATGATTTCAAGCGAGTACAGCAATTTCATGTCCAGATATACAAATGATAAGTTAATGCTCCCGGCGACACCTCTAATCTGTATCTACAACAGTGTCTTGTTTACTTTCCTCTCATCAGAGTTCATCACGGACGTTATCAATCTGTAAGAATTCAAAAGATACAGATAAAACAAAATATCAATAAATGTTTGATATTACCTGGTATCTATAGAATGGAAAATAACAATGGCATTCGGTATGAAATCATTCTATCCGATCTACCAATCCAAAAAATAAAAAATAAAAAATGTATTCAGCAATGAAGGAGTATATCCTCTTTTCTTCAAGTTTTAGTCCACAGAACCCTACCAGTTTCTTAAACAAACATCACTGAAGATTTACTGTTCAAACTTACTTGTAAGTTTAAATTTAATAGCTCACATTCCCTATAAATGCTCCTTCAATTGATTATCTAATTCTCTCAATTGAAAAAAAAATCCCTATTCCACGGGTTTAGACCACCAAAGTATTCAGCCTGTATGATTGCCATGGCAAACTCTTAGGCGTAGTGAATAGGCAACGGTATGTACTTCACAATGCTCAGACCTACAGAATTATCAAACCACCATAAGTTTTTTTCTCCCTTTTTTATGGGGAATAAATAATCAATGGAAGCATCATGGAGCATCATGCTAACTCAGAATCTCAAGAATAATTTGAGCATTTAAGGTCAACCAGAACATCATAATGAAGATCAAAAGGACCCTTCTCTTTGCAAATAATTCCTCTGTGCTGTTTTGAATTGTAACTCATTAAGGCATACATTAAAAATAGCGAAGCTCTGTGTGTAAACTACAACACATGATTTTATTACTGCTAGCCAAATTAAATGCTTGATTTTGATGTCTTCAATGTTTCATATCTTTTTGCTGCACATTTAGTTTTACTGTTTACTGTAAGAGCATAACTCAATGTCAAACATATGTTACTTCAATTTCAATTTCCTAGGAGCTTCTTCCAAGTGGTGAGGATATAATTGATTTACGGCTGGCTACTTACATCTTCGTTTACAGTTTCATCTGCACTATCATCGTATTCTTCATCATCAGACAATTCTTCCTCTTCTTCTTCTTCCTCCTCTTCCTCTGTTTCTTCTTCATCCTCATATTCTGGTTCTTCTTCCACCTGAAAGCAAAAGAATGAAAATATATTCATGATTGGATCTTGCACTTCTTCATTCACTGAATACCAATTATATCATGAATTCCAACACATTTAGTTTTCATTAATAAACAATCATTTGATAGTACATTAGTAAGATCAGTTGGGCTTGAAATGTTCCAAATGGTGAAGATCAACATGTTAAATGAAAGTAGAACTGCCATTCAATTCTTTTTAAAACATCATTTTAAAATATATCATACTGAATGAATACAAAATCCAGAAATGGCAACAGCATAGATCTTTTTTTTTTCAAGTCAGAATAAAATTCCCAATTCTATGAAAATTCCACATCTTCCTTTCTTGCTAGAATTGTGCACACAGTATAAACTACTGATTGATCTTAATGCTCTTTAATCTACTGTTTCATATTCTTAATAAATCTTGTATTTCCATGAGCATACACAACATTATTACATCTCACATATTTCTTATACAAAGTAATAATAGAGTAATCATTCCAAAGAAATTGATCTGAAGCATATACATTTGCTGGGCAAATATCTATCAGGTTTATAAAATTTTTGTCACTTTATGAACACAATCTGAGGGGTGATCTATCCACCAGCTGTGAATTGGTCAAAATGATCTTCGGATTAATGTTGAGTACTACATGTAAACCTAACTGAATTTCAGACCTGGGCCCCGTTGCATAAAACTTACCATTAACGGTAACTTTGCCATCAACGGTAACTCCCATGGAAACCTTGATTTTGATTGGCTGTTGAGTGATGTTACCATGGTAGTTACCATTGATAGCAGAGTTACCATAACGGTAAGTTTTATGCAAAAGGCCCTGGACTTGACTTGCCTTCTCATTAGGGTCTAGGTTCATACTGATCTTCAGCATCCTCTCTATCCTACCAGCAAAGCCAGCAGAGTCAGGCAAGACAAATCCAGAACGCAGGGTAGCTGTCTCAAACATGACAATGGCAAGATCCTTGGCTGTCTCGTCATCTTTATCTGCTTCAACCTTCTCTAAGAGTGTCTTGATGAGAGGATGCCTTGGGTTCACTTCTAGGGTCTTCTTCTGGGAGGCATAATACCTAGGCAGTAAGAGAACAAACATGAGTTTCTATGAATAAAACTTATGTCAATCACTCTACAAGAGCTAGACTATTTTTGATTTACACTACACATAATTAAGTCCATACAGGCTAATATAAGCTATTAGTGTCTATAGTTTCCAAGTCATCATCACAGGTTTCACTTCTGCACAATAGAAACTTAAGTTCCCTAAAAAAAGATTTTTTTTAATGTGTCTGACAGATCACCATACTAACAATTAAAGTGTATATAATAATAGTGGCAAATACAGAGTACCAGTAATAAATATCGGAGTGAAATACATCTCCCTAGTTTCACTCTGCCTCAATATTTCAAATATATATACCCTACAAGAGCGATATATCAATACCACTGATTATGCTTATTTTAGATTACATATGTCACTTTCTTGGCCTGGAATTTCTGAATCTTTCTTGCATTATAAATTCACACTGAAGAATCACATGTGCGAATAACTGTATTAGGATCTTTTGAATACTATTGTAAGCAAGAACTGTCAAGATTTCTTTTTGATGGTGGTTAAGCAAGAAAGGTTATAAATAATTGCAGATTGCAATCTTTCAAGTGCTCCTTTTTCAGCTTTTCAATACATTTACTCCCTCCCCCCCCCCCCCCCCATTAATCTGAAATTCATGGCACTATTGAAAGGGTTCGTACAAAATTTTTCAAACTCACTCAGTGTTTGGATTATTAGCCTGTGCATATGCCTGAGCCTTCATGATACGTTCCATGTTTCCAGACCATCCATACTGACTAGCAACCAAGGCACAGGGTGAGTCACTCAGACGGTTAGAGATCTTAGCCTCTTTGATCTAAGGTCATAAATCAAAAGAGTATGAATAATCAATGACTTGATAAATCAAATATTTTAACATTTAACATCATTCACGACACACAAAATGGGTTTATTATTGGAACAGTTAAACCAATAATAATGGTGAATGTATTAAATGCACAGTATTCACTTAGAGATCTCTAGAAAAGTTCAATGTCACTTAAATCTATCATTTTATCATTCTTACATCAAAAAATATTTCTGCAGGAGCTGGGTATTAATATATTTCATTTCCATACAAAAGAGTCACAAACACAGGCTATCAATTCTAAGCCTACTGAAATTTAGTAAACATAAATCTGCTTCATCACACTAACAGTTTACTGTTTTAGAATATCTGAGTCTTCATGAAAAAAAAGAATGTAAGGATAGAATACCACTCCAATGCCTGTCTTTGCATGAATCATACAAAGTTCTATTTTCTATAAATCGACCACAGCCATACCAATTACAAATCAAGCTCAACCTACAAAATAGATGAAGTACTTGCAATAAACTTGCAAAAAAGAATCAAATACCTGCAAAAATTCAATTATATGCTAAAAAGGTAGAGTAAGCAGCCAAGATTTCAAGGAATACATACTTCATCTCCCAAAGCTGTATCCTTGAGCCACTTGAGAAGGGGTTCAAACTTGGCCTCCATCTCCTCCCTTCTCTCCTTAGCTGCCTCAGAGTCCTCTCCATCAATCTTCAGTCCCTCCTTAGCAACGTTCTGGAATTTCTTGCCTTCAAACTCAGGTAGGGATTGGATGCAGTATTCATCTACAGGCTCAGTCAGGTAGAGAACCTCATAGCCCTTCTTCAAGAGTCGCTCAACAAATGGTGAAGATTCAACCTGGTGGTAGAGTTGACGGCATGGGATAATTCAGTTCAGTTCAGTTTATTAGATTCCATATGTTACTATTTTAAAGGGTTGTCAATTGATTATATCCCATAAAATTGGTACAGTGTGGGGAAATAAGAATGATGGGATCAATATCACTTAATCTCATTCATAGGACAAACTAAAATTTGATTGCTAATCTGAAGTATTTTGTAGATGTCCTTCTTTGACAAGATGTGACAATACAAATAACAAATTACAACCAAAAAAAAAGACAACTTTTTTATACTCCAAAAGACTAGCCATTGCTTCTTAAAGGCACTTGGAGAGCTGACTCAAAGGAAATTCTTACATCTTTCCTGCTGGTTCCAGCAACAAAATAGATAACCTCCTGCTTCTCCTTCATACGTTCCAAATAACCCTGGAGACCAGTCAATTCTGTGTCAGAGTTAGAGGAGAAGAACCTGACCAGCTTGGCCAGACGGGACCTGTTGCTGTGGTCTTCGATGATTCCCAGCTTGACGTTGACACCATATTCCTTGTAGAAGCTCTCCATGTATTCATCAGGGTCCATCTTCTTCAGCATGTCAAGAGTCTGAGCAGGGTATCAGAGGGAAAAAAGGGATTATCATTAACACAAATGGTTGGGTATTGCAAGACAGTTCTTCCAGGGTACAGAACTGCCTGTTATATTGGATTAGTATAAATGATGGAAGCTCTCAACAAAAAGAATTACAGGACTGCATGCAGTATGACCTCTTGGCATTGAAACTTTAGAAAGAGCTTTCAAGAGCTTTCATATTTTTAGAAAAAGATTATTTATATCCAAACCTTCTTCTAAAAAAAAATAAGGAAACGTCAGTGTTGGAAAGCACGCTGCAAATTCATTGGTTATTTATAAAATGATTATTTAATTATTCACAGTGCTATCATTTGCGTGGGTTTTCTCATCACCCTTTCTGTCAGAATCAGAATGTAAACTAAGAAATTCAATGTTCCTGGAAATTCACAAGATGAGGGTAAGTTACCTTCCTGACAAGTTTCTTCTTGATGACCTTGAGTAGTTTATGTTGTTGTAGGGTCTCACGGGATACATTAAGAGGCAGATCATCGGAATCGACAACACCCTTGATGAAGCTGAGGTACTTGGGCATCATGTCTTCAAAGTCATGGGTGATGAATACACGGCGTACATACAGCTGTATATACCAAGAAAAACCCCCAGAACATCTTGAAAATTGTTACAATAGGCTACATAAGTCTGAACATGACCTATAAACACAAATCCTAAAAAATGCCTTTTCAAGATTCTGATTTTTTTTTCTTCATAATTTGATCATATCAATTGCAAGTAACAAGGAAGTAAAATCTAAATCAAAGAATCATTTGTCTTCTTCATATTTATGTGGGTTTTATTCACATGTCCTTAGAACTACATTTTGAAATAACTGATCCAAATAAATACAAGTCTCAAATTTTGAAATCCTTATCACAACTCTACTCTATTTTGAAATGTTTGTGGTTCTTTATTAATTAACCTATGACTCTAACAATATTTTGTGGATGGACATAAAAACCGAGGCCAGAATCACAAATTCAAGTAAGTTATTATTCGGTGTCTAGGCAGATCAGGACAGGGTCTAACAACTGACCTTGATGTTGTCAAACTTCTTGCCATAGTCCTGGAACATCTGGTTAGGTGCCTTCTTAGGAACAAAGAGGATAGACCTGAAAGTCACCTCTCCCTCAGCTGTGAAATGAGTCTTAGACATGGGTGCATCTGTCTCCTTGGTGAATGACTTATAGAACTCCTCGTACTCATCATCTGTGATATCCCTTGGCCTGTCATACACACATCAAACAGAAAGTCAGTCAAGTTTATGAAGACTGACCTCTATTGGAGGAGTACATGTAGCAAACTGGTTCATTGACAAAAGGCAGCTGATTATCACACCTTTTCGAACGTGTATGAATTTGTTCCTTGTATCAAATATCAAAACGGCATAAGATTTTTTTTCTTTGATTTTGAATTCATTCAATTTTTAGAAGTATTTCAAGGTGGGAACTGAGATTGGATATAAAATTTCTACTTTAAACTGAGCTGGCTCTAGCATAAATCCTGTACAGATGTGCTTACCAACTAGAGATTAACATGTTTCTCCACTATGTTAAAAGCCAAATGATGCAGCACACAATATCTATTTCCATCTCAAAGATTTTTTAAGGAGCTTTCTATAAGCACATCAAACAATTGACTTCTGTAATAATGCTACTGTTAGTCTACTTCATTATTGTTATAGGGCAGGATTATGTTTTATACTTACGCTCTAGTCCAGATAGGTTTGTTCTCATTCATTAATCTCCAATCCCAAGTAGTCTTCTCAACTTTCTTAGTCTTGGGTTTCTCTTCCTCTTCTGTCTCCTCCTCAACCTCAACATCTGAACAAACAAATCAAAGATGCCTTCAATCATTACATTTAACAACATAATAGGACATAAGTGAAATGATTTAACATACATGAAGTGGTTGAATGTGGATATTAAACACTTGATGGTTGGTGAGCTATGGGAGTTATCAAGAATTTCATGAAAGATCTTAATACACAGCTAGCATAAGATGAAGCTTAAATAGGCACCAAATGATTTTTACTTTATTCTTTCATATCTGTTAAATGGTATTTTTAAAGTATATCAAATAAATTTGACCTTGAAGTTGAACCATGTTTTTAAAACTCTTTATTAACAAGTCATAAAACGGCAGGTCTGTAAATTTTGGTTTAATCTCAAATCCCACATGGCATAAAATAGAATATTAAGAAGGCATGTGCAATTGATTGCATTAAGCTGATAGCCCAACTGTACATTGTAACTTGCATCAGTCAAGATGCCAAAGGAAACGTACAGAACACAGGATGACCAAATACTTCAGAATTGCCCATGACCAAATTGCATGAGAGATTGTTAGACTTACCATCATCCTCCGTCTTCTCCTCCTCTTCAGCTGCTTCTTCTTCATCTTCATCAATAGGCTCTTCTACTGTCTCTGTCTGTTATTGTCAACAAATCATAAATCAGCATGTACTTATTCAATCTTTTATTTGCTATATACAAATATGACTCTTGGAAGTAAATCCAAAATGCTTCTATAGCACATTTTATGTCAACACACAACATACTGGATAGATATTGTAATTGTTTACTACTCATCACATCATTTATATTGAAGAAAAAGGATCTGAAAAATAAAAATACTTGACCCAAGAATGTGCAGTTTTATTGTAGAAAACTTCAAATTAAAATGTAGAACCATATTTTTAACAAAAATTAATTACACTTTTATTATTTTGAACAATTTGAAAGGCTTAATGTATTTTGTGACAAAAATACTGTAGGAAAAGTTCCTTCTGTCAATAAGACAAAAAGACAGCTGGAGATCTTCTTCACAGCACCATATATTAAACTCATATATGATAGAAGGGGAAAATTCAAAGTCATCACTAACCTTACTAGCCCATAGGTAGATAGGGAAGTTGATGAACTGACTGTACTTCTTAACCAGTTTCTCAATGGTGTCTGCTTCCAAGAAGTCATAGGCTTCCTCCTTCAGCAAAAGACTGTAGGAAATATAAATATTAATAAAGAACATTCTACTGCATAACTTAAGACTGATTCAGCCCCCCAAACTTGCAATTTGATTTGGACAGAACATCAAAGACATTTGATACTGAATTTGTGAATTATTATCAGCAACAAAGTGTCTTAAAATGATATCTATTGCTCCAAAGCAACACCATTTCAAAAGTGCAGAAAAAGGATTTAAAAAATTGATAATGACAGAAAAATTCCAAAACTTGAGTTTCTTTATAAAAAGAAAAATGCAATATCACAATTACAACTCCTCCTATAAAAAAGAGGCCTTTATATAAGCATGTGTCTAACCCACAATTATGTATCACAAATGACTTTTTAGTGAGTTTTTGACAGTTTCTGCAGTAGATTTTGATCCAAGCAAAGCAAATGTTAAGGTACAAAATAATCGGTCCTAATCACAGACAACCCTTAAAGCAGTCCATTCCTTGATAAATGACATAGTGCGAGGTACCTGATAGTAGTTCCACGTTTGAGAGTGTCTCCTCGAGGGTCCTTGTTGACACTGAATTCAGCAGAGTCAGATTCCCAGATGTACTGTTCATCATCGTTGTGTTTAGATGTGACGATAACGCGTTCAGCTACCAAGAATGAGGAGTAGAAACCAACACCAAACTGACCAATCAGATCGGTAGCTTCAGATGAATCCATTTCCTATGAAGTACAGAATATACATCATATCATTGTCAACAAATAATATCAATAGCATTAAAGGAAACCAAAACCCAAGAAGAGAATCAATGTTATTGGAAAGTGAGAATTCAGAGAAGCACTTTACAAAAAGTTTCATTAAAATTGGTTAAAAAATGAGAGAGTTATGGAAGTTTGAAAAGTCTCGTTTTACTTTCTATGGGGATCCTCAAATTGGCAAAATTGTTTCAAAATGGCTGATTTTGTGAACAACTCTCCATTTGTTTTGTACACAGATTTTCAGATTTTCCCCATTATCTCTCAGGGTGCTCCTTGTCTCCTCCTGAACTCGACATATGTGGTGTAAAATACATTTTCCCATTATATATGTTGAGCTCAGAAGGAGATTAACTGCACCTTGAAAGATAATGGGGAAAATCTGAAAATCTGTGTACAAAACAAATGGAGAGTGGTTCACAAAATCAGCCATTTTGAAGAAATTTTGCCAATTTGAGGATCCCCATAGAAAGTAAAATGAGACTTTTCAAACTTCCATAACTCTCTCATTTTTTAGCCAATTTTAATGAAACTTTTTGTAAAGTGCTTCTCTGAATTTTCACTTTCCAATAACATTGATTCTCTCCTTGGGTTTTGGTTTCCTTTAATGAAATAAGTGTGTAGTCAAAGCTAATGAAAGGCCACTGAATAAAAGAGTGTTTAAAGTTGAAAGTGAGCATAACAACAGAAAAAGAATTATTGACACTCTCAACCTGTAGCTAATCATTTCCACACCACTACATGGACAGTTTTCAAGCATTTGCTTTGAACCACTTGTCCATTCCCATTTTCAATAAGAATATTACTTTCTGATTTATTTCTGAAATTGGCCAAATATAAAGATATTCTACAATAACTACAAACATCTCCAAAAACTGTACGAAATATTAAACAGTACTTACTGAGAGTTTCTCAAAGAATTCACTGGTTCCTGATTTTGCGATAGTTCCCAGGTTGTTGATGAGGTCATTCTTGGTCATACCCACACCAGTATCAGTCACATGAAGCATATGATTGTCTTTATCAGCCTACAAAAATAAAACGAGATAAATTACTTCAGAGTAAAATATAAGGATAACTTCAAAGACAAAAGAAATATACAGTGTATGATCATTAGCAGAAGAAGTGAAATGGAACTGCTTGAAATTATCATCGCCAGCTCCGTGCTATACCAAAATGTTCTGATAGTTCATAAACTTAGTTGAAAATCGGATTTGAGGTGATGAATATAACAAGAATTCTGAAGGAGCAATAACCATCAGAACATGAAATATTTTACTAAACATTTAGTAAAAACAATTCAAGGGTTCTTAATCTAAACACCTATTCTACACAGATATACAAATCATGGGAATATATTATTTACCACACAATTTTTGAGGTAATCAGATGTCAAAGTATTCTCCTCTTCTCATACATCAAGTTTGGAAAGAGAACGCCTACAATGTACATATTGTAATACTTGACTTCACACTTACATTGCAAGAAGGTGAAATAAACAGAATTTCTCACACCATAAAATAAGTCTTTAAACTAAAAAATATTATTGTGAGATTTATAAGGTGGCTACCTTTATCTTGATAGAGAGTTCTTCTGTAGCATCCAAAGCTGCTTTATCTGTCAGTGATGTCAATCTGATCTTATCCAAAGCATCAGAAGCGTTGGAAATCAACTCACGCAAGAAAATCTGCACAGAAGATAACAAAATTCATATAATGTCATCGCTTAATAAAAAAAACTGGATGTCACGAAGATAACTGTTTTTTTTAAATAAAACACTTGTGAATTTAGTCAATAAAGTCCAGATTTCAATACTTGTAAAATCAAAAGATAAAACTAGTAGAATAAAGCATAATATATTTAATGTAAACGGTGGATGGAAGAAGCAGTTTATTGGACATAGGTAAAGATTAACTAGACTTTTGAATAAGAAGCCATGCGAAACTGTTTAATCTCTTATTGCTATTTCGTGTAATCTATCAAAGCACCTTGATGTGTGATGTCAGGTAAAAGATACCTGTGAGCCTTGGGCAATTTAGCTATGGAAGGCTCACTCTCATTAAGATACATAGAAGTCTCACTTCTACACCAGAAAATCCCAAAAGAGATCATGTGCCCAACAACATATTTTTACACTACACTACAGAGTTGCAACATACCTCTTTGTTCCTGTAGAGTGAGTTGATAATGAGTTTCATCATACGGTTGACCTCAGCCTGGAATATGTGTTTTTCTGCTGAATCTCGTAACTCTTTCATTTGGGCAACATTCAGTCCATCCAATTTGATTGCTTCTTCTTCCCTATAAACAAAGCAACACGTATGTAATTCACTTTCTAGAAACCTCTCTATGTATAAACTGTTAAATGTCAATTGTCTATTAATGATAACATTACATTTCATTTCAACTCTTATATGATGAAATATTTCTATTTTTTAACAAGGGTAAATGAAGGGGCAGGTATTTATCTCCTAAATGTGCAGATTTATAAGTCTGTTAATATATTTCTTCTTTTTTTAAAGTAAATATGGTTTTCACACAGTTATTTTGATTTCTCTTTTCCAATTTTGCTCCAACATGTACATGTATATTTCCTCAGTTGTGATCTCTAGATTGAGAGAAAATGCCTCACATTTATCATTTCAAAATTTTGGCTAAGTAAAAAGTTCCCAATATTTAACTATAAAAACATTTTGTGGCAGAAAAGTAATTGAAATATCAATCTTTCTGTCCTTCAGTGTTTGTATATTGGATCGAACTATCGAACTATGTTTACCTTGCTACAACTTCATCATCAGTCTTTGCTCCATCGCGACTCTTTCCAATGTCTTCTTCAACAGCTGCCTCTCCATCATCTCCATCTGCTGCTGATGCACATGCTGTAAGGAAAAAAGACACAAACCATCAAGGCCTGTAACTAATAAGTCGTCAGATTCCTGGTTAAAATAAGAATGGCGATGCAGTTATCCTGGAAATAGAAGATTCTAGGCAGCTATCATAACTTACTGTAGAGCCTCCATGAAATACTGAAACAGTCACATCAACTTGAAACTGCAGATTTAGAGCACCTTCTGTATCAGAACATATTAAAATACAAATTTCTTTTTATGTTTCACGGAGCACTGCAGCCTCTGGAAACAATGACAAAGAAATTCCATATTATTCTTCTGATTATAGTTGCTTGACAATGACAAGAGAATGTCTGAAGATAGACCCTACTGTCTTACTGATATTCAAATTAATTTCATAATCATCATACATTTATACACTGTAGATCTATATCTACCATTAGATCTAATTCAAATTGTGATATTATTCATTTCAATGCTTGGATGTAAATCAATCTCTTACTTAGTCTTGTCTGCTTCATTCGACAACAATGATATCGAAATCTAAGTCACAAAAATACAGAAAAAAAAAATATATATGTAGGGTGTCCGGAAGAGATTTGAGTTTGTGTACCAAAAGCATACTGAATTGTGTACCAAAAGTGGTCTGTTTTTTGTTCTTTACTCAATGCAGTTCTGCATGTTGATCTCCACATTTTTATATCAAATGTTTGGTACCATTTGATAGAGAAAGTTGTTGTCTACATTTCAATACTTGGATCCTTAAATGTTACTGAGAGGGAAAAGAAATAGAAGGTAAATAGGAAATGCTTGTCAAAATCTTATGAAACAACTGTGCATTTCCCATTCAATTACAATGTCAATGGAAAACTGATTTTTAGCCATTTTTGGCAATTTTTTGAATTTTGACAGTTGATCCCAATTTCAAATCAATATAAATCTTATATAATCTGAAAGAGGATACATTATGCTAACTTTTCATTGGTGGATCCCTGCATGAAAATGAAAAATGAAAAAGTAACGGCCTGATAAATATCATTTTTTCAGGGTATCCCTGACCCTGTTCATGTTTATATTACAGAACAAATGGGCGAAAAGGGGCAGAAAATTACCTTGATTTTGAGGAACTCTATCTCTTGATAGGAAAGTCAGAAAATGATGAAATTTAAACCATGTGTCATCTGATAACTTATTCTTATCAAATATGTGAACAAAATTTCCAGAAAAAACCTGAAGCTTGAAATACAACAATTTCTGTGGACACCCTAATATATGCAATGACATGGTCATGGAGAAGTAAATAGTAGATCTACTAGATCTGTAACTGTCACTTGTCAGATCCCCTAAGAAAAAATCATGTGAGACATAATTATTTGACACAGGTGAATGTTGAATTAGAACTTTTGGCGCTAATGCACTTTCGTATCCATACCCTACCCCTACCCCTAACCCTAGCCTAGGGTTAGGGGTAGGAGTAGGGGTAGGAGTAGGGGTAGGGTACCCAATGCGCATGGATACGAAAGTGCATTAGCGCCGAACTTTTGACCTGTTTTTCATTGTTTCTGTTTAGATCTATTTTGTCTTTTTAATTTTTTTGTAGTAAACTCGCAGCATGCACACTTTCTGACAGCGACTTGAACCCTGCAGTCTACATATCCATCCATTCATTAAAAGCCTGCATGTACATGAATTACTTCAATACATTTGTTATAATGCTATTTAAAATCTTGCGGAAGTTGAGAAGAAACAACGAGTTGAATCTTAACACTACACAAATTCAAAGATATGGGACTGTACCAAGAAAAAAATGTAAATTTTTCTCTGCACGTTTCTCCCAAATATATATCTAAAATGTAATCTTGTAGCTTACCTGAAAACAACAGAACACCTATGACGGCTAAAAGCCAAAATTTCTGCACCATTTTGACTGCTTCTCAGACACGACAGGCTCAAACGAAGTAAAATGATGGGAAAACACCTATCACTACCTTCTCGATCTAGATCCGACCCTCACAGCTGAACGCTTACGTGTATTTCAGTGCAGTCACAGACATTTACACACGTGTAAGCTAGCCAATCATCGCACACCACGCCAAAAGGTTTTGATGACGTCGACCAATCGTAGAGGTCCAACTCAGCTTACAACCCTTTCGTGGACCAATATGATTGGTGCTGAAGTTCACATCATATAATTGAAAAGGGGCGTGGCAACTAATAATTCTACTTGTTCAATTTGTAAGATGATAATTCATTGAACATAGGCCTACTTGTAAAAGGTCATATTAAAGGAATGTATAGAAGTAAATGATTAACAGAGACAAAGCTGTGAATAATGTATGGTCTTTACAGGAAGGTAAAAAAAGTGTAAAATCATAGAGCAGCAATTTGACAGCAGGATACTAATCGGGGGGGGGGGGGGGAGCTAGGGGCACTCAGTATATATAAATATATATATATATATATATATATATATATAGTATGCGGTGTGTGGGTGCCGCGGAGAAGACCCCCATTTTTACACTCAAATTTCCGTTCCAAAGCATACCATTTTTTCTTGTTGAGAAAAAGAAGAGAAAGACCGTTCCAAAGCACCGCTTTTTTTTTTTTCTTTCTTTCTTTCTTTTTTTCATTTCTTCATTCCGGCCGTTCAGGCCTGCCCCCCTGCCACGGCCCGTTTCGAAGAATATCATTTTTGGTGAAAAACGGTGAAAACGAGTCAGTCATTCCAGGTGCTTAATTCCTCCGGGGGTTTCCCCATTGCTTCCAATCCGGTTCCGATCCACCCCAGGGAATTCAGTTTTCATTCATGCTGAGCACATGCATGCGAATTAACCCCGCTCAAATACACACACCATAGACTTGTCATGACACACAGCGTATTTAGCTAATGGGAGCTTGTGGGAACCAGTTCCGTAGCATAATATTGTAATCCAGTTCCAAAGACCCCCCCCCCCCCCTTTCCCAACTGTTAGTAGTTCCGAAGACCATCTTTTCATAATACGCTAGTTCCGAAGCCCCCTTCAGTTTGTCTTGGCAGTGGCACATACTACTAAAAGGATTTTAAAAGAAGTAAACTCAAAACAAAACAAAACGAAACAAAACAAACATAGGCTTATCAAGCAGAGGTAAGGTTTTCAGACCAAAATATCAGCGACAAGCTCTTCTAAAGAAAGAGAGAGAGAGAGAAAGAGAAAGAGGAAGGGGGAGAGAAGGGGAGAGGGGGAGGGGGAGAATGATGTTTTCACGACCGCCACATATTCTTCCTCTTTCTCTGTATAGCGACGGCCCGCACTTTTTTTCCTTTTTTTTTATTTATTAAATATGTAAAATGTACCTTATAAAGAGTCTATTTCTACATGCATCCACCAGGCGGACGTAATTTGTTTTCTAAAACAAACCAATATGTTTGCACTCTTTCTGTTTTCATTGAAACTTTCTAAAAATTGGGGGAGAGGGGGAGGGGGAGAATGATGTTTCACGACCGCCACATATTCTTCCTCTTTCTCTGTATATATAGCGACGGCCCACTTTTTTTCCTTTTTTTTTATTTATTAAATTTGTAAAATGTATAATGTCGACATGCATCCACCAGGCGGACGTAATTTGTTTTCTAAAACAAACCAATTTGTTTGCACTCTTTCTGTTTTCATTGAAACTTTCTAAAAATTGGGGGAGAGGGGGAGGGGGAGAATGATGTTTCACGACCGCCACATATTCTTCCTCTCTCTCTGTATATATAGCGACGGCCCACTTTTTTTCCTTTTTTTTTATTTATTAAATTTGTAAAATGTATAATGTCTATTTCTACATGCATCCACCAGGCGGACGTAATTTATTTTCTAAAACAAACCAATTTGTTTGCACTCTTTCTGTTTTCATTGAAACTTTCTAAAAATTGGATTTATAGAAAGAATGTGTAACAATTTAATAATAACATCGATTGCACTGGAGAGTTTATCTTCCTTTAAGTTGAACTTTAGTAGGCCTTCTCAAATTTGTTATCCTAAGCTTCTCATACAGTCTCTGCTTCCAATGTGCTGGTAGGTGTAAATGCATGTCAAAATTTTATTTTTTCCTTTATTCATTTTTTTTTTTTTTTTTTTAGTTCTGAAATTATTTGTAAGGCATACCAGCAACAGGGAGTTTCAGTTTTGTCCACTCAGAACTAGAAGGCTTCACAGAGTGACTATGGCCTGTAATTGCTCTCATTAGATGTTGTTATTTTGTATTTTTGTTTATAGAACATGCACGTATCTTGACATTTTTAGAGAGAACCTTTAAGTTGCTTTCCAAATGCATGAGCATATAGGCCTAATGCTGTTGAAGTATCACTTGTGGATTTAGGGGACACCACGCAACCTGCCTCGGGCCCCTTTTTTAAAACCCAAATTGTCATATTAAGTATGTGTCCTCCTTTCCAGTTTTTGTGAGAGATGAAAAATGTAATTACCTCTTCTCTCTCTCTCTCTCTCTCTCTCTCTCTTTCTCTCTCTCTTTTATTTATTTATTTTCTTTTTGTCAGGCTTGCTTGCCAAGATATTTTCGGGATTGTGGCAGGGGAAATTGAAAATTATTTCATTAATTAGAATGATTTCGTACACCATACAAGCTCATGCCCATTTTTGTTGCTATGGATACACAGTCAAGGCCCATGGCTGCAAGGCGACCAATGATATTGTTGTTGTTGGTACCTTTATCGTTATTCGTAAGGTTATTGAAGATCTTTAATTTGACTTTTTTTTATTCACAAAAGTTCACAGAGTAGGTTAAAGGCCAAGTCCACACTAATATGAAGTTGATTTGAATAAATAGAGTAAAATTTAATAAGCATAACAGTGAAAATTTTATTGAAATCGGATGTAAAATAAGAAAGTAACGGCATTTTGAAGTTTTGCATTATTTCTTGAAACAGTGATATGCATAACATGGGCAGTATATGCAAATGAGTGAACCGATGATGTCACACACTCACTTTTCCTTATGTATTTTATTATATGAAATATCATATATTTCAATTTTTTGCTTCAACAATGGTTTGACTCCTTATGGAATTTGTAAAATCATCCTTATTGTAACTCATTTTGACACAAGGGAGAGATTCTATATTATTACATCCATAAAAATTGATATATTTGAAATTTCATATAATAAAATACATAAGGAAAAGTGAGTGTGTGACATCATCAGTTCACTCATTTGCATACCACCCATGTTATGCATATCACTGTTTCATGAAATAATGCAAAACTTCAAAATGCCGTAACTTTCTTATTTTACATCCGATTTCAGTGAAATTTTCACTGTTATGCTTGTTTAATTTTACTCTGTTTATTCAAATCAACTTGATATCAGTGTGGACTTGGCCTTTAATGGGGAAGAGTATTCATGTACGTGTGAAATAATTTCTCTTAACAGTGATTAATTGAGAATGTCTACAACTTCAACCCCCCCCCCCCCCCCTCGCTCATTAGATGAAGAGTGTCGGAAAGTATTTGGAGGGTGCAGGGAAGGATCAATCATTGAGAATACTTTGATTATTTCTTCACAAATACAAAATAGAAATACGAGAATGAAGCAACACGACTTTGATATACACAATGCTGATTTATATTTTTAATCAGTTGGTGCAAAAACGGAGAGCTTTCTTTCAACCAGGAAAATTAAATCACCTATATGCTTTTATCATAAAAATAATTATTTGACATTGTGATGTATACAATAACTGCCTTTTTAAAATATAAAATAGTCGACTTTTTTCGGAAAGAAAGACTTACCGATGCCTTTATATAATGTGAATTTAGCTAGAAATTTATCTGACGTTCATACAGTAGCAGTAGTTATTTTAAGTTTTGTGGGAAGAATCCGATTCATTTGGGTTTAAACGAAAGAGATTAACTAAGCGGTGACTCTTCTGGAGGAATAACGCCATCTCATGATCCTCTCTCTCTCTCTGTACTACTAAACCTGTCACTTTGAAGCAACATTGCCAATTTGTGGATCGCCATAGAAAATAAATTGAGACTTTTCAAACTTTCATAACTTTTTAATTTCATAACCGATTTTGATGGAACTTTTTTAAAAATTGCTTCTCTCTATCCCCTCTTTTCATTAAAATTGATTTTTCCCCAGGGATTCATTCTCCTTTAATTCAATAAGTCTATGGCTCTACTCTCTCTCATCCCTCTATCCCATGATCCTCCCACCCTTAACCTTGTATACATTATATACTACAGGAGTGTTAATGGGGAAGAGGGTATCCTCCGTTTATTTGAGATGTGAGATTTAAAGAGGTCAAGCATTTTCTAATACAAGTATTCCAGTATTTTAACATATGCAGGTGTATTTCAAGGTTCAGGGAAAACTTATTTTCCTCTCTCCTTCAAACACATCACAGTCCCTATACTTTAAAAAAATCTTTCAGGATAGAACAAGATTCGTGGCAGATGGCTACAAGCCTAAGGAAATTGAAAGCCCATTTGCCTTTCGTTCATGCTCACTGCTCTACCAATACTGATACCACTACCCCTAATACTCTGTTTGTCTCGAATATTTTCCATTTTTTGCTCTCTCTCTCTTTGTCTTCCTATCACTTTCTTTCCTTCATCATAAATGTGAATATTGCACTTGAGCCATTGTTTTGAATGCACTCATCTTGATTACTTTCTCCTCTTTGCAAAGTTATAAAGCTATTTGATTTTTCTTCATCATTTATCATGCAATAATTCTTTCATTAATGAAAATTTAGATACCGTATACAACAAGAAATCACAAATCATAAGTCATCATTTAAGAACTTATTTCAAGATTTTATTTTTCAAAGTTATCTGCATTTTTTGGAAAACATGTAAAATGGGTTGAAGAATAATAACTTTTTGACAGCAAAAAAAAAAAAAAAAAAGAAATAAAGAAGAAAAACATTATGCAAGAATGAAATGTCAATATACATGCTCATAACAACATCTTCATATATCTTTAAATACATACAAGAATATTTACATACTCACGATTTCAATAACTTTACCATACAATCTGGCAATTAAATGGAAGATCCATTCATAATATTTGTTGTTCCATTTCCATCATCTTTTTAAATAAACTTCAATGTCATGTAACATTTATATCATTTAACTGCAAAAATAGTGAGCAATACAATGTACTACATTTCAAATTTCTTCTCATTCAAAATGTATAAGCATGATCATGTATATCTTTTTGTCTATGTAACAGCATTTACTGCAAGGAATGTGTACATCAAAACATTTTTTTTCTTTCATGCCATCCCTTTTCATTTTTTCACTTCATCTACAATAATTGACATAAAGTACTGAGAAATTAACTCAAAGAATAAACATCATCATCATCATCATCATCATCATCATCATCATCATCATCATCAACAACTCAGCACAAGATGTGCATTAGCTTGACATTTACATCCAATAACATATATCAATATATATATATATATGCGATTTGCATACATGTACATGCAAATCCTCTATTTTCCTGCATAGTCAACTGTGATTACTAGTATCCAGCAATACACATTATTGCTTTTAATTTTTTTCTGGTATCATACAATTACTAAAGCAAGATATATAAATTTCATCATTTTTCCTTCTATATATAAGTTGATGTATATGTAGATTCTATTAACAAAGGTTAGGTTTTTACAGATCACCATGAAGACTCTATTGGAGTGGAAGTATTCCTAATTATAAATAGGAAAGAAGAGTCGTTCATTGGTATACACCGTTAGATAAAAATGATCTGAATATACATTTTTTCTCTGAAGACCTGTATTATGGTTTTACAGTAAACAAAATACCCAGTATCTAGCTTCAACTGGAAGTACAAGAGTTTTGTCAAAATTGGAATTCTAATTTCTGAGGTGTTCAATCATTTTCTTCCTTTGCTCCCCTGAAAACATAATTTGTCCAATAAATTTCCAACACAATACCATGATAAAGGCAGAATACTAAACATGTGGCAATAACATCCTTCCCACTTTCTAACAAGATAGTAACCTATAACTCAAACAAGGATACAATGAGACATAAATACGATTAATGATCATGGATGTCATACTAGTACAAAACACCATTACATGCACTATCAATTCCATGACACTACATCAATAAAGTCTATTCCCATTGCTCGGAAAGTGTGGCAGTACATTGCATATCACTTTGGCACCCCATAAGGAACGGTCTGCACCAATGTCACAAGGCATTCATAAACCAGCTCCTTCTCAAGTGCTGTACACTCATTGTATTTTGCTATACTAATGGAATTGGAACAAATTCCTCATAGCAAGTACATAAACGTGATAAAGACTTTAAAACAATAATGGCACTTTTGTTGAAGACTATATCTTAATACTTTACATATGGCATTATGGAGAGAGCATTCACATCTTTGCATATTTTTCAAGAATACAAGCTACATACAGCAAATGCAAATGCAAAGAAAATGTCACATGTTATGCAAGATTTTACAAAAAATGTCAGCAATTTGCACTTCTTCTGAATACAAAATGAATGGCTATGTGTAACAAACAATTTATTACTTCACTGATTTTTTAAAAACGTTTTCAAATCGTATAATGGCTTACACATAATATAAAAATATAATAAAAAAAATGTAGAAAAATGTATCTCTACTGATGTACTGAAGAGCAAATGGAATGGGACAAAAGCCTCATACTACTTGCTTATTCAGTGGAACATTCTTGTATAAGTATCACATAAAATGGGAATTCATAGAAATATAAATTGGACAAATTGGTAATGGTTATGATAGAATTAAGCACCTATATAATCATATGAGTGTGGTGTGTTGCTTTAAATTATGGATTGAAATTACACAAGGATGTTGGGAAAATACTAAAACAAGAATTACATGAAAGTAAAAATGTGAATCATGGAATAAATGAATAATTGCTGCAAGGAAACTGAGTACTGTGACTAGAACTCTTTGGTAATGAGCCTGCTCAAGATTATTCAACATTCTACCAAAAGTCAAACACCAAAGTTATGAATAATCATATTAAAGGACTAAGGACTAAATGGAATTTTAAAATGTAGTCTTCAGCATAATGACAAATTAATATAAATACATAAATATATATAGGGAGTAACATGGTTTACATCAATAAGATTAAATTTCAAGATGTTTGTGCTTCTTTCAGCTGGAAATTAGAAGTATACCAGGGAGTAAACAATAAAGGCTTACATTCTCAACATTTATCAAACTCATTTAAAACTTGTTCAACATGATATTAAATCCTAATATGCTATTTGAATACATTTATGAACATAATTCAAGTCTTTTCAAGAAATTACTTTTTAGATTGCATATTCATCTCTTGGCATACTTCCACTTGTAAATTTTATGTAAGTTTCATGAACATGAAGATATTAATATTCAAGACTTCAGTTAATTAGTATTGGTTTAATAAGTGCATTAGTTTGGACCATTATTCCATGTTAACCTCCTACATAAATTGTCTCATGACAGTGACTCAGTTAATACACTGTACTAGATATTGAACCCGATCAAAATAGACGAGTCACTTGAATTACTCCATTATCATAGGGAAGTATTAATTTCTCTTAATACATAATTTTACCATTGGAATCAAAGAAAACATTAATGAAAGTTCTGAAAGGAATGTAAAAAAATTGAACCATATATACTTGAGCTACTTTCCCACTTCAAATCAGTGGATTTTAATAAACATCCATTAAACACCAATAATCTCCCTTTTGCAACAGTTTAGTAGCCATCTAGCTTCACTTACAGCTCAAATTACTAGTTTCATTTGGAATTCTCAAGTTCTAGTATCATACTTTTAATTGAAAGTCTATTTTGCATCAGATAAAATAAAATGAAAGCAATATTACAAGCACCTAGAAAAGTTTCTTTGCATTTTATCTTCACAGCAAACTTCAACAAAAATTATAAAGATACCAGACTAAACTAGAAAAACTAGATACTACAACTATAATATATTATACAGCTGCAATTAAAGCTTCTCTAAGCATGATTCCAATATACATTGCAAGATAATCACAGAAACTTGTTAGAACAAGAGCTCTTGGAAGAGATAAGTTTACCTTTCTGTACAATGTGTATCAATATATATAAAAATATATAATCTGATATATAGTTCTCTGATAAGCATCAACCCAATAGAAGTAGGCAGAATTTTCTTGGAATGGTTCGTCCCAGACTTTTGTAAAACTTGACTTTTTAGTTTTCTTCCCATTTGGTCCATTGTTCCTATCGACATTTATGATGATGTCTGAAAATATTCCCCACAAAGCAGTTTATCTAACATTTTGGAATTTTATTCTGGTGGTTTATTCATTATTACTTGATATGTATCAAAACAATACTATCTCTAGTTTCTTTCAATCTAAAGTTTAAATAAACAAAGGTTATATTAAATTCCAGGTTCAAATTACTTTGAGTTGAAATTTATTATTTCAGTCGAGATGTATCAAGTACTTATAATTCTTATATCCAGCCCTCATTTCTCTCTCTTGCTCTCTCTCTCTCTCATACACACATACTCATATGACTATTCTCTCTCTCTCTCATACACACATACTCATAAGACTACTCTCTCTCTCTCTCTCTCTCTTATACACACATACTCATATGACTACACACACTCTCTCTCTGTCTCTCATTTTTAACAGGCGGTGGATTGTATTTCGGAGTCTGGTAGCACGATCCCATTTTTTCTGCTTGCTTCCATTGGGTTGATGGTTATCTGTCAGAATGATTTTGACATGATCCTCTCGATCTCTTCTATCTTCTCAGCATGTCCCTGCTTGATGGCTGTGTTGTCCTCATCCAAGGCTGATATTAACTAAGAAGTAAAGATGAAAGATAGTACAAATGGAAAGTGTGAATACATACTCTAACCAGAAGGATTTGCAGGGGTAAAATAAATCTTATTCTAGTGTAACTCAGTGCCACTACATTTATACTGAGATCATGTTTTGTTTTGTTTAAATATTGCAATCATTGTACCATGCAGCATAAGGGATTTTAATATTTACCTGAAATATCAATTAACATTCATACAAATTAATGAACAATCAATAGTTCTTGATTGTTAGTTAAAATCAAGCACTTTCAGTTGAATATTTAATTCCACATTCCACATTCACAATAATTTATGAAAGACTAATAACCTTGACTAAGAATTGGCTAAGGCATCTACATGTATCTTTAATAAAAGGCCTTTAATCTGCCTTAAGTGCTAAGAAAGCAAATACATTCATGCAGATAAGCATCCATTGGGACCAAATAATTTCCATTTTATCTGATTGACAAGGTAACATATGATGATGTTTTGCCCAAGGGTACCAAAGAACTGACTTCCTTCCCAACCTGACTTAGTGCATCCCATTACAGAACGACCACAAATTATTATTCTTAAACTTTCCAATACTTACTTCGCTTCTGTACTTGCAGGCATAGCCAAAGTAGAGCTCATTGAGTGCTGATAGCATAGAGAAGTCATAGTGATGTCTTTGTGAATGTTCTGCTAACATAGCATTCATATCCTGGTCACTGATCACTGGCATGTTCTGAATGTCTCGATAGTACCTATACAAAACAAGAGAAAATTTTGATTAATGTAAAGAAAGCATGTGGACAAAAGTAATTCTCCATTTGTGTTTAATATAATGCTGGTAATGGTTGATTGATTTCAAAAAGTGAAGTCTCAATCAATAAATCTTCTGAATATAACTCAGAGGTGACCAGTACCATCTGTTATTGTTAAACTGATTCTTATTTTCTTAACACTTGTGTTTTGGATATTCATTTTGATATTATTTATTTTCCTTTAACATTACTTTTAACACAAATGTGATTAAAATGCAAATACATGTATACTCTGTATTTCCTTTTCCAATGAACAATCAGGGAGAAAAATTAACATATATTTCTTTTACAGATTGTGTACAAAAAATTATAAGTTACAAACATAAACAAGGATAAATAGTAATAGAAGAGTTTAATTAAAACATGGCCTTGATTTTTTTTTTGTTATCATCTTATTGGAAATGTATAGAAATGTATAGGACTTACTGTGACACATAATCTTTGTAATTAGGGATATCCTTGGCATAAAGAAGCTTGCTTGCTGGTGAGTTCTTGTTCAGTTGTTGCTCTGAGACTGAGCAAGCTTCCATGACACACTGTGCTACGACAGAGAGACATGAGTCCACAGTGTCTGCCTTGTGGATATCAAAGATCATATCAGGATTCTTGATCAGGTTCACCCAGAACCGAAGGGGGAGGCTGGATAGACGGGAAGAAAGAAATATATTAAATGATCTGGGATTAATGTCAACTTTTAGTAGCAACATATACAATCAGAAAAGAACTTTTCATAATTATAAATAGGAAAAGAAGAAGTACTTATCAATGCAAAATGATATCAAATTACTTTTAAAGCTGGCCTGTCAACCTAGTATTCAACATTAGCAGTTATTATAACATATTACAGAACACATTACCAACACCGTTCAATTTTTCTGTTCTGTGGAATTTCTCGTTATTAAAATGCATATTTTCATTAGAACATTCACTATTAAAACTTGGTCATGCAGTTGCAAAGTCTTTACCCCAAATAGTACATATCCTTTTTCAGAAGATGCACAATTGTCAAATTTGTTGACATATGTATTACAAACGGATAAGCATATTGGCTGTGCCAAATCCTGTTTTGATCGTATGTTTATCCACTTGGTTTAAAAGAGAATCCCAATTTGTTACAGGTTAATGGATATCATGTGTCCCTTAGATGATTGAGTAGTGTCCTCTGTTCACTTACCTGTTACTCTTCCATGCATGAATGATGGCTGGGTCAGTGATGCCATTTTCACGAGCTTGTTCATCAAGGAAATCAAAGAGATACTTGATGGCAAGAGGTAAGGAGTGTCCATCGTTCAGAATGAAGATGGTTGTCACAAGGTCATCTACAAACTTGTGCAATATGGTCTGTTGCGAAGGAGGACAAAAGTGAGTCAGATTGAATGATAAGGACCTAATAAATCATATTTATATATTCACTTAACATCAACATATTCCTTCTCATAACTGAGAGTGTAATAGAAGCACCACCATCATTCTCTTCAACATAATTACTATTGACTAGTATAAATACAAAATTATCTCTCTTTTTAATTGTCTGTAGTTTCAAGGGCTGGAATGTACTGACAAATCTATCACAGTGCCATTCATATCAAATAAACAGAGCATGCTCCATGCTCCATGTATTTATATTTTGTTTCTGATATATTTCATCAATACTGAATAGTTCAACAAGAAGAGTCAAGATGTGAAATCATCTTTCTGAAATAGTCATATTCAAGAACAATTCCTAGCATACAATACAAATCATTAATAATTGCTCTCTCTATATATATACATGTATCCACAGCCCAATTGAAAAACTGTTAGCCTAAGACAAAAGATGCTGCTGGATGGCTTCATATAACAAACTGAAAGGGTGTCACCATGACTATCATACCTTGGTAGTAAGCAGCCTAGGAAGGTATATCTCAGCCATCATCTTCCTATCAGTGACACCATTCTCTAGTTGGTCTTGAGGTTTGACCAGATGCCACAAATGATTAGCATTCTCAAAGTCCAAGGTGATCATAGGTGACATGGAAGACGCAGGAGTCTGGATGTTATAGCTTACATTTACATTACCTACAAAACGAACAAGACAATAGATTGATCTTACAGATAATGTTTATGTATGGAGGTACGAGTAGTAGAGTTATCTTTCTAATTGTATTCTAAATAATCTTTTGTCATAATGAATTCAAAATTTCTAAGATCCAATAAAATATGCACAGTAATAACTAATTGCTAATAACTTTTTAAAGACTAATATGCAGTCTCATGTGAACTTAAAAAGTGTCTTTGACAGGACTGAGACTTATCCAGTTACAATTATCTACTAAATATGAGCATCATAGAGGACTAAATGCAAGGAATAACAATAAATCATTATTAACTATCCTGCTTCTGTACACTCCAAATAAGTATTAATATGATGTGAGATCTTACTGTATGATCTAGCAGGTGATGAGTGGTTGGAATGTAGGGAGCCGCTGCTTCCTTGAGCTTGTAGAAGGAAGAATGTTGCACCCTCAGTAACCTGTGACAATTACCAAAGAAATATATCAAACCTCTGACATCAAAGACATCAAAGAGTGCTTTGACCTTCCAACATTTCAAAAATACAGCCCTGCATACAATTGCAAACACTCTCATTCAGGGATACACAACACATAGTGATTACTTGACTGAGAAATGTACAAAATGAAACAAAAATTGTCAGAAGTTCATACCTGGTAGTATGACAGGGTGTTAATCTTTCTCCAACCTCCCTCCATAGGCTTCAGTGCATCCTCGTCAAACAGGAGTAGTTTGCCACTTGGTCGATCATACCACTCTGTAATTGTAACATAAAATACAATTATATTGGTTGAACCATTAAAATTATAATATATGATCTGACAATTTGCTAATTGTAACCTTACAGTTTACAATAGAGAAAGTCTGATATACTAGCTGAAGATAAACAAAACTCTGAAGAAAAACAAAAAAACAAAAAAACAAACAAAGAAACAAACCCTGAAATTACCTAGATCAAGTTCTTCCTTCTTTGGTCTCTGTGAGTATGGTGAGGTCTTATAGATGGCATCTAAGATTTTAGCTTTGGTCTGTGAAATGGTATCACAATCCAGGACTTTGACTTCAACCATTGGAGTGTTTCGGTCTGGTCCCCGGGCCTTCAATGTCTATGGTGGATAAAAATAAGAAGCAAGAAAAATCATGGTCACAACTTCTGATAATTCATTTGTGTACAGAGCATAGTACACATGTATACATTCTTTTACCTGATTATCTTGAGAGTTCAAATGGACAGTATGAATGTATACAAAATGTTCCTTACTTCTATGTTTATGAAGGGAAAGGGGGATGGGCAGCTTTAGCTGTAGCACCTGTACTCTTTAATAATATTTCTTCAATTATTATTTTAAATCAAAGTCTCTACTAAAAAAGGGACACTAATAGCTTACGAGAAAATTCATATCAATAGTCTGAAATTCACTTAAGAACTGTATCTACAATTTCCTGATAATTATTGTTTTGGATATGCTCTTTTTATTTTGTAAATTTAAAATGGGTATAATTGAAGAATGAATGTTGTTCTTCTACGAACCAGTTGCTTGACTTCGACTTGTTGTCTGATGAGCTTCCCCTCCGTCAAGCTGTACCTGGCCTCTCCTGTCACAGAATCAACTGGTCCTTTCTCTACTTGTTGCTTGATGGCATAGAAGAGCTTGAAGAGAGGCTCACCAGCAGAGTCTTGAAGATGATTGTAGAGCAGGACAGCCAACCAATGACCAACCATCTTCTCTACCACTGATACTCCTCTGTAATGAATCATGGTGGAAATTGTGTCACATTCATCATCCTCATCATGAACAAAATGTACTCTCCTTTTCTCCTGTTATCATAAACATGTCCTACATTACTTTGTATGCCACTATTCTTCTTAAATCACCTCAACCATCATCACAACACTTAACTTCTCTCCAAGTAAAATATGTCTCTCTTCTTAGACATCGGGAATATATCTTCATTCCCAATGCAAGCAAAATTAAGATTCCTTGATCAGACTTGTTCTTCCACTTTGACATGATATATCTCCATATTTGTAAAATCATATTCAATGAAATTTGTATTTTCTGCAATCAGTATAATCTTTACAATCTATGGTATTGCTGTATACTCTGAGCAAGAAAGATCATCATTGTCTCACCTCCTCATGAACACTCTAGCAGACTCTTCACCCTCCTTGACATGTTGTCTGATAGCCCTAGCCATGAGAGCCTTCAGGATATCAGTGCAATACTCCATCTTTCCTTGAAAGGCTACCACCAAGAGAGATGCCACATTGCTGAGGTCCTTGGTGGACAGGGTTCGCTGCTCCTCCAGCACTCGTATGAAGATCAGCAGGAAAGATTTGTTGGAGAGGAGCTGCCCAAACTGCCACAGACCCTTTTGAACAAAGTCCTTCCTCACACCAGCAACCTAAACAGATAACAATGGTATTTGGTTTATTATTAATGTAGGGACAAATACACCAATTTCATCATAATACAATATAAAAATCACTTACTCTGTGTACAAAAAGTCACAATATATTTTTCATATCAGACAATGTTTATTTCATAATTATAAAAACTTAGTAAAATCCCACAGACCAAAAACCGTCTTCTCAAATTTCAGCTGGTGAGAGTTGCAAAACTAATTGCCTGTGAAGATTACATTTTGATATGCTTGCTTGATGAATAACTCCCAATCATCCCCCACTCATGCTTGATATTTTGATCACAAAGGCAAATGAATATGGTATTTTTGAGAAAAAACAACATTATGCTCAAACAGTATTGAAGTTAGTGGCTCCTGAAGCACATTACTCACCGAGAGTTCTTTGAGTACTGCATGGTTGGGGTTTTCAGGGAAGAGAGACTTGACAACGTAAGACCGGTAATCAAGAATGGGGATACCATGTCCCTTGATGTCGTGTGTGATGGATAGGACACCAGTCTGTAGTTCAGCAAAAGCTGCAAAAACATAATAATTCAAATCATATAATTATGAATAAAATCAATACAATCATATACAAGTGACTAAAGACCATCATAAAACAAGAAGTGATTATTGTAGCAAGAGTTCAGTTTTGCTTTTCAAATAATAATCTGATTTCAAATCCAACTAAAAAAGACTGGACATTGCATAACTTTATAATCCAATCCAATCTAATCCAATTTAATCCAGTAGTTTCTAGAGCACCAAGATCTAGTTGCCAAATTGTCTAAAAATAAATTACGAATGCTGTGATATTCCAGAAATTCAATGATTTACAAACCAAGAAAACAATTCTCAAGTCAAATGAGTCTATATAAACTAAGTATGAATTTGGCATGATATCATTGCGTGCGACAATGCGTCTAATGTTTGTAGAGAGTCTCACCTTCCTTGCACTCCTGAGCCACTGTGAGTTCTAGGGTTCCAATCTGTTCCTCCATATACTTGAGATTCTTTTCATTGTTGTTATTCTTCCGGTAGGATGCAATACAGACACCCATGATGAGGATGACGAGGAGAAATAGGACACCACCAGCTACCGATCCAACGATGAGGGCTAGCGGGATGGCTTGAGGAAGGTACTCGACCTCACCCACTAGGAAGCTTAGAGCACCATGGTATACCTAAGGTAGGTGGGCAATAAGAATGTAAATCACAACATGGACAACCACAAAATCTAACATTAGATTCTGCTTGTAAATTCATTTGCAGTTTTCAGTGTTGACAAAAGATTTGTGTAGTATCTGTTCATACTACACATTTTATGTACAAACTACTGAATCATACATGGCAATGAGCTAAACATGAAGGACAAAGCTTTCATGACATCAAAGGGCTTGACATATAGCATTAATTTGAGAATCATAACAATAAAAGTTGTCTAAGTTGTAGAAACTGTATCGTGCTCACTGATTTATGCTATTGAGCCTACAGCTCATTAGTTTCAAAACGTTTTCTACATAGGCCGATTTTATCAATATTGTTATCGTTATCGAATTGTTGATATGTGACTGGCCCGTAATACCAAACATAGAAAATTCATATCCTAAATGTTTATAAAAATAGGCTATATGTCAACCTACCATGACATCAAATGTGTTCCTTCCTTCTACTTCTGATGGTGGTGTCTCAGGAGCATAGCAAGTTAATTCCTGCTGCTTTACAACAACATCAGTACAGGGAGCTCCTCCAATTGTTACTCTCACATCACCTTCTCTATAGGCCAAGGTAAGGTTGTCACCCTGAATGGCAGAAAGAGAGAAAGAGAGAGAGAGAGAAGATTATTATCATGACTTATTCTGATAAATCTATGACCTACATTTAAATTCACATTTAGGTATGCTCAGGTTTCCTTCAAACCCTTCCAAAGCAATATCTAATTTGGGGTACAGTAGAAAACAATTTCCCCACAATGCTTCACTACAGTGAATTTTCTTGCTGAGATTCATGTATATATGTAGTTAATATGAAAAATAGGCAAACAAACAGCAGAAATGACAGGTGGATCGAACTGAAAACAAAAAGGAAAGGAACTCCAAGATGTAATGATTACTCACTGAGATCTTGATGAATTTACGCTGATCAAATTCCAGATCCAGCTTCTGATTTTCAAATGGATAGAAGACAGGATCTGGCACAAATATAAATGCTTCATCCAAGCCACTGATTTGTCCATTATTCTGCAGGGGTGCATACTCCATCACACCATCCAATAAGAAGCTGACATTAGCAATAGGGACATGGAGGGGCAGTGTCAGGTTGAGATCACTCACACTTGGGGTCAAACACACCATGGAGGTTGAGGTTGTCCCGCTCTTTGAACAGTTCTATAGAGATGAGATGACGGAAGAGATAGTCACCAAGTTTATTAAAATAATTTTTATGCAACATAATATATAGAGTAAAATTGTATCAAGAGGATAACCCAACAGATTTGGATTTTCACTAGCATGAATAATGACATAGTTGTCTTTTTGTCTATGTGAACATTAGAAAGCATTCCAGTTACTGCAAAGCAGAATCAAACAAGTCTCATCATCCTTAAAGAATAGTTACAATTCACATCAAAGTATATTAATCTTAACATAAAGAAAATAGCTATCAAAATTAGCAGGAAGTGATTATAAAATCCTTAAGTACTCACCGAGATAAGTTGCTGGTCCTCAATAAGGAAGCTGAGTTGAGGCCACTGAATGTTGTCAAAATATCTTCCTTCCACATCCAGCTCCAATGAACCACTATCAAGACATAAACATTGAATAACACATCAAATACAGATTCACACATCTATTTTTTATTAATGTTAGGTAACAATTCTTAAAATATTTATCAATAGAAATATGCTTTTAACTATGACTTTATCTATGACTTCTATGACTACCTTCAAATTGTTTGTGTGGATTACACATTGTACCATCTTCTTCACATTCCTACCTATTCAAATTCTCATTTCTAAAAATCTAATCTACAGGACATTTTTAATTTCCAACAGAGCAAAAGGATATACCTTCAAGCATCAAAGACATTTTGATTTTTTTTTGCACTCTTTGGGATCTGCTGTTTCGACACAGGCCATAACAAATGGTAATTCTCTAGACATTCAAATGCATTCATACAAAAAATTCTATCTTGACCTATATTCTTAATGTGTCTGTGACCTGTATTGATAAATTACCTGCTGATGCTGCTGAACCGGCTGACTCTGGTTATAACTGGATCTGACCGGTATTCAAACTCCGATGATCCCTCTACATAGTGATCATCTACAGTCATGCTGACATATCCCATGTTTCCAACCTCAGCTGCACCACTTTGGCACACAACCTCAGAAGCTAAAGCACTAAAAACAAGTCAAGAATAGAGAAATTTCTTAGTTTCCTTATAGCTCTCCATGAAAAAGAAAGGAAATATTTATCTTTTCAAGAGTATCTCTGCAAAATAAGTGAAATATTGAAGCATTATATCCATAGTTAACTTGAAAAGAAAGTGAATGATCAAGATTATATCAATTCCTCAAGAAGAAACTTCATAACTATATCTCAAAGAGCTCTAATTTTAATGATATGAGTCAGCTAACACTTATCATGGTCTGAAAATGAAAATATTGAGAGGACTTTTCACTATGGTAAAAAGCGGTGCTACTCAATGCTATTCAACTGCTTTTAACTAAAGATATGATATACCAATTGAAATGATATGCCAATGAAGGAGTTTCTTACCTAATAATCTGGCAAGGAATGCTGCCTAGATTGGCTATACTGCTGCTACCAGCATCAAGATTATGACCCAAGATAGAGACTAGAGACCCACCAGAGGCTGGACCATATGCAGGATCTACTCCTGTGATCTTAGGCAACTATGGAATAAAGAAAAGACAAGAAAAGAATGATGATCAATTCTCAGAAACTGCCACCTGAAAACATTACTTTTGATTAACAATCATCCCTCCCAATATAATTTGCTCGGACACAAATGGAAGAACCAGTACAGTCAAACCAATCTCAAGAGCCACCTCTCTTTCAAGGTCACCTCCCACTTGGAGGAAATATATGTTGAAGAACTCATCTAGAAAGGCCATCTATCTACAGAGGCCACTTTTACTGTTTCCTTTTGGTGGCTTGACTATACATGTATAATCAAAGAAAAGCTCACATTAGTAGCAGTAACTTACCACATAGCTAAACCTATTTTGAGAGGTAGCCACATACATCTGTCCTCCATTGTTACCAATTGTTACCTCCACATAACCAGAGTCAGGCCTTAAAGAGGAAGCCGTTGTGCAGCTTATCCTGTTGAGAAAAGAAAAATTATATGATTTGTATGTTGATGATTCATATTAAGTTAGAATGTATGAATGTATGATTCTTATTAAGTTACAATGTATGATAAATAATATTAATAAGAGGGTTTACATATTATCACTTATTCGAAGACACTGCAGTTAATGTGGAGTTGGAATTGTTATCAACCGACATATATGACTAACTAAATGATGAATATATGACTGGAAAGGGAGAAATATGTAACTGATACTCACTGAAGGGCAGTGATGTAAGAGTCCTCGTCTTTGACACACTCAATACCAGCTACACTAATACTGATGATGTCTGCAGCAGTCAAGCCAAGGTTGTAGCCTTTGATGGTTAGATAGGTGCCACCAGCAAAGTAACCAGATACTGGCAAGATCTAGATAACAGATGAAAGAATATGATTGTTTTAATACCATCTGCTTCATAGTACCATGATCACGAGACTCAACATCATCTTCATAACCATGAAAATAATCATCTTCTTTATCAATATCATAATGAAATTTTTCCTTATCATCATTATCACTGTCACCACTGTAGTCATCATCATCATCATCGTCATCATCATCATCATCATCATCATCATCACCATCATCATCATCATCATCATCTTCATCATCATTGCCAAGTGCTGTCATCGTAATCTTGATCATCATCATCATTTTCAGCAACACCATCATAATATTACCATTACCATTGTTGTTAACCATTATCATTATCATCATCATCACCATCACCATCATAAGGTTATGAGGTGGAGTAAATACCTCTCTGATTGTTGGGTCTGGGCAGACTGCATCCTCACCAGTCAACCAATCATTATCCATACACTCTGATTCAATCCCGCATTCAAACTGACTGCTGCACCAGCCACACTGGAACTTAGGATCAGCGCTCAAACAGAGTCCACAGTTGGCACGGTCTACGGCACACTTGTACAAGACAACTGAAAGATGAATAAAAAGTGTGAATGAATTAAAGACAATTTGAAAAATTAAATGAAATTATCATAAAGATCTTATCTTAAGAGTCTTTGGTTATAAAAAAGGCATGAACTAGTACTTGACAAAAATAATTCATTTTATAAACTTGTTTTCTTTTTAGGCAATAATGTATTCACCGATAATTTATTTTCATTTTATCATGACATCTAGCACCTATAAATCATAAAGATTATAGCTCCCTAAGTAAAACTGAAACATATGAAACATTTTTCAAAATGGGTAGGTAGTAGAATATATCAAATAAAATCCTGCATCACATCTTATTTACATTTGGGGAATATTTTCTTTTACCTGGTATCTCTTGATCTGTGATGACATAGACATCATTCCAGGTAACGATCATAGTTCCTATTACACTGTTTGTCTCTGCCTCATAATCATACTGCAAATGACAAGCATAAACATATACCACATTCGTTATCATTTGAAATCTAGCAATATAGTACAATCTTAAATATGTCAATCGATGTTATGTTGAATATTACTATGTGTACATAGATACACTTCCTACACATATTTAAAAAAGACACCATGGTAAGCACATAGTCATGAAATGTCTCCCCTTCTATCAATTTCTGAAGGTTCAAAAACAAAAAACAAGGCAATAATCCACTTTACAATCTTAGGAGTCTTCTTCTAAAATGACTCAAAAACTTGGCTGGTGAGAAGTACACAGAGATCTAACTGAAAATTTCATTACTAAATTATACCATTTCTTTGGCAAAGGAGGACTTACATAGCAATTGAATTTCTTCTGGCTAACAAACATTGGTAAATTTATTATTTCCTATTTTGTTGCAACAATGTTATGAAAAAATACACAAACATCATTTTTTGCAATTGACAAAGGAAAGAATAATTTGATTACAATGAAAAGAGGCAGGAAACAGGAAGGGAATCCAAGAAGTACACTTCAAAACCTTGTCAAGAATAATTACAGATCAAATATACTCACAAATAGTGTTTTGGAGAGAGGGGTGGGGGAGGGGGCAGATATCATATAATATTAATTTATAATTCAAGTTAACTATGACCAGTCTGTGCTCTATTGGGAATGAATTTGTTTTCTTCTGACACAGATGCTGGAGAAAACATTATCATTCAGAAATTTCTGAACTTTATAGATGGGATTTGAAATGCATCATCAAGAAAAATTAATACATTTTCCATGGATGGAAGAAACAACATGATTCGTGGCCATATAGTGTACATATCAGCAAGCAATAAAATTAGCGTGTGATTAGGTATATGTTTTTTAATTGTATTTCCTTCACACTATGTTCTTTTTTTACAATTTCAACAATAAAACCAGATATCAAGAATCTCTAAGATGTCAACATGATGTTTAATCATCTTAATTAAGCAGCTCAATATTATGAAAGCAAATATTATTGCTTAGCTTGGCACATCTTTCCCAAATAATGTGGCAATAGATGTTATTGAACTTTTGGAGGAAATAAAGCTATATAAACAAGTATGACAAAGAAGTACTCAACCTTTATTAAAAAAAAAAAACAGTGCTATTAATTGAATGGTAATACTGTTTCATAGAATATTAATAATGATAATAATATGTCTTGTTTACCCAGGGTAGCCTCATCAGTATTACGTTTGTCTTGTAAAAACGCAATGGTACTATCGGGATTGCTCATAAAAGATTTGGAAATTGAATGTAGATGAGGACTGCCCATAACTCCAGTATAATCTCAAAAGATACTGTTGACAATCTTACAACTCTTTTTTGACAGTGGCAGATGCAGGCAGGGGCACCAAGGGAGTGCACCCCCTTTAATTTTTCTGTTTTGTGATTTTTACCGTGAGAGGGGGGATAACCCCCTCCCACACCCTCTGCTCCCTCGCCATTGGCGCCCCCCCCCCCCCCCCCCCCCCATTTCAAATTCCTGGATCCACCACTGCTTTCGAAACCCATGTTACTAACATTTAGAACATCAAGATAAATATATTTATATCAATTCAGGATGTAAGATGTTTGAGAGATGATACTACATATCCTTGTAAACAACACTTATAATCCCAGCTTATTATGTCTTAGACCTAGTTCTCATTACTGAGATAGTGAGCTCTAGCGCGCGCTAGATCACGCCATCTCTAAGGTGAGAACGCTTTGGCGCGATCCACGGAGGTCCACAGCGATCGCAAACTGGACCACCTCTAGGGGGTGGTCCATGAGAGATGGCACAATCTAGAGCAAGCCTATTCGCCGTTTACTGTGCAGAGAGTGCCAAGATTGATTATGCTACCCTCTGCAGGTGTGAACCCGCGGCGTGCCAGTGGACCTCCCATAGGTCGCCCCATGATAGCACGATCCAATTTCCTATCTAGTAATGAGAATGGGTCTTATACAGGATGTACATCAACAGTCTTGCAGCTTGGATACCAAACAAGAACCATAGTACTGAGTCAAGTGCACACAAGATGAAGACCATTATGAGAAGTACAATGGCTATCTGAGACGTCAGTCACACTTACCATACGTTGTTGACAGACCAGAGTATCATCTCCATCTAAGTAAGCTGGGACAGAGACTTCCTTGCTCTCATACTGGAAGACACATTGATAGCCACTGGTCTGGGCATCCTGAAGAAACAGAACAAAGAATATGAATGATTCATCCTCGGTCACAAGCATCAAACAATTTTTTTTTTATTAACAGATTAATGGGTTCAAAGTGATCTCTACCTTAAGGTACATACCACTTTTTTTACCTGGTGGAAGATGAATGTACGGGTGAAAATGAAAATTATTCGCTCAACACAATCAACTTCTTCAACACCTATCATCAAACAGCATAATATCATTCTAGACTTATTTTAATACACATCAGGATCATCAAGTTTTCAAAATGAACTATAACTGTTTCTCAGACAAATAGAAGTTGATAAAGAAAAAAAAAAACCTACATAAATACATTTCACTAAATTTGTCAAGTACAGGTTGGGCATTCAAGGTGAAAAAGAGGTAGAGCATATTTCAATATGAGTCATATACAAAGTAGATTACCATCCTTAATAAGGTTTTAAGTCCTATGATTAGTCACTACTTGAAAAATGACTTACTTTTGAACTGACCAATTATACTTGATCTTCTCATAAATAATCTCTGCAAATTGCATTATTTCAAACTAAAAAGAATTGTCATGACTATGCTATTCTTCATTACATTCCTCATTCTAAATGATGTGTGAATTTATTCTTGAAGATATATCTTTCATTTTCAACCTCATTGATTTTAGGTAAACAGATCAATTCATCATTTGATGTAAAGATCTCTGCTTCTCAACGTGAATTGTTGTTAAAAAAAAGAAAGAAGATTCTTAGACTCTACATGAGAAAAAAAATCAACTTTTCAATAGTGCACTTTCCACAATATATCAATTTTGTTGTTAATTGAAAAATTCAATGTCATTTGTTCACTTAAATTAAAAAAAAAAAATAAAAGTGAGAAGATTCTTATACTCAACAAGAGAAAGAAAAAATGTGTGAGTACATGTACTTTTCAGAAGTTGGAGGTCAATTTTTTGTTAATAGTGCAATTCATTTGCAAAGCCAGGAGTACTGTGATCCCTACAGATTCTCACCAGGGGTGCTAGCAAATTGGCAACACTGAGCTCAACGTCCTTCTGAATCCCAGCTGGTATCAAGATCTCTGTACCATTGCCAAGGTCCACACGAGGGCAATATTCTTGACCAACCAAGTCAGTGGCAGATGGGGTGGTCATCTGAAAAAGAAAGAAATTGTTTTTCTGTCAAATGGAAAATTATTAATCAAATAATCATTCATTGAAATCATGATAAATTCACCATTTCATTCATCAATAAATACATCCATTGATCATTATTATATAAAACTGCATGAATCATTCAGTAATGAAATCCCTTGTTCCTTAATTCAACTTATAATTGGCGGTGCTAACATAGTTCGCATTAGAAAAGGCATACAAAGCCCTTTAAGTGATACCAGGTTACAACCAGACTGCTAATATTTAATTGCTATGTATTCTCTCCAATGTGTTTTATAAGAAAAGCACTCATAATCTTGATTTCCACCTATTTAACAGCAGTTACTTACCCCTGACCCTAAAATGACCCCCTCTTGTTGACATTGGCCTAGATTGACTGTACATAAGTTCTCATAGCCACACCAGTTACATCCAAATGCTTGTGCTACACACTCAGAACATGTGGAGAATGTACTACACTTGTAGAAAAAGAAGTCCGTGAAAACAACATCAACGTTTGTCTTGGTGTGCCGAAGACTGAGTTCAACTTGCGTAAATCCTGTAAAAGAACAAGCGTACATAATTTAAAATTGAGCTGGCAATGAACTAGGCAATGGATTATCCTTTTTCTGGGCATTTTGTTGAATTGACAATCTCAATATTAAAAAAAAAATGCAAGATGAAACCAATAAAACAGTGTGTGACTTATAAAAATATTCTGTCATATAAAACTGATTTCTTATTTGATATCATACAAGACAATGAAATATTCTAGATGCAATTCCATAGGTACATGTACTTGAAATGCTACTCAAGTTACTCTTGAGGAGTGATTTGGGACCTTGTTTTTACCATGGTTAGTAATCAGAGTACTATAAGGCTTTCTTAGATTTAATCTTCCTTTATATTCTCTATTAATAACCAAAAAAATGAACAGTTTCTCAAATAACAAGTTTTGTTAATATCCTCTAAATTCACCCTATAATACCCCAAATCTACAGCTCAACATCAAAGATGTGAGTTCATACAGAGCAGGGCTCAATGGATTACTGCATTTATTGTCCCTATGGAAATAGAGATGGAGATCCGCTTGTCTGGCGTTCATGCTAATTTCATCATCAGAAGGATTGCGCTAATGGACTTGAGATACTCCCAAGTGGCAGATTTGTAAGACATGAATACTTGATTGTTTGTATCAGAGCACACTCTTACCTGAAGAATATGTTACAGTTTATTCCTATTGCTATCAGACATCATCACATAATAAAAGTATGAATTTCTTGTGTAAAGGTCCTCAAGATGCCATATGCATGTGATTTTTAGCAGTGACAGTAATGATTTGAAATACAGTGGAGCCTGCTTCAGTGACCACCTGTCTCTAAAGACAACATATTTTGGTTCCCCTCATATGAAACCTATACAATGTATTTAAGTAAAATGAAAATAAAGATGACTTACTTATAAAGAAAGCCTTTTGTCTCACTTGAACAGCTTATACAAGTATAACTGTATAAAAATATTTTGTGAAGAGATGACTGAATTGTACACCTATCAATATGAAACTTCCAATGAGAAAATACTGAAAAAATACATTTGCAGAGATACAAAAAAAATAAAAAATAAAAAATCCAGCAGAAGTGAAGAGGCATGAAGGAATAAAAGATATGAACTGTTAAAATCTAATCTCATTAATCTTAATCCTATTTCAACTTACCATCAACAGGTTCAGGAATGTTAGGAGGGGTGTAACATGTAACCACTGTACGATTGGGGGTGGCGGTGTTGACTGCTGCAGGTCTATCTCCTAGATCACCAAAGATACACTGGTAGGCCTCCATATCATCAAGAGCAGGTAGATTCAGTACTGTGATGTGAAGCTGGAAGGTTCAGAGAAACACATGGTGCTTTATAATTATATCTCAAAATGATATCACATTTAGAGATACAGAGAAAATCTGGGCTAAGTTTTGGTTTTATTATCATATTGTGTGCTGAAAGCCTAAAGGGGATGTATAATGATAAGAATAAGCCAGTTCGTAACTAGTACATGGTACAAATGACCCTGAAATTACCCCAATTTGTACGTGCATGCGCATTTGTTTTGGTGGGCGCTCTACTTGTTTAACACCTTAAATCATACTGATGCATGCAGCATGGCTTGCACACTGTGCTATAAAGGTCAATCATACTCGATACAAGTGACCTTTATCCACACATGCCCAAATCCTAATTACGAAGCGGCTTATTAATGCCCTTCTGGCTCTAAGTAGATGGTATCTGAGAAGAGAAAACAATTATCAAATTGCATTACTTCACACTTTCACAGAGGATTCCGAAAAGTGCAGGTACTATTTATCCAAAAGAAAGAATTTGACAAGAAAACTCCTTTCATATTCGAGGACAGAAAACAGTACTTAAAGAAAAGGTTGAGTTCTGGGGAAAGGTAAAAAATAATTTGTGAGCTTTCTAATTCTTTTTATGTTAGTTTGGAAGATTTTCATAATAGCAGATATGTCCCCTGAAAAGGATTGCTCTTCAAATGCCCTCACATTCAAAATATGACAAGAAACAGCTGAAATGTTCGGGCCAAACATTTTTGTGTGTAGTCAAATATACACATTTCTGTGTGCAGTGCACATGACTCTCAGCAGGATTGAGTCAAGTTCTTATCATTTTGGTGAATCCAAAACCTTACAGCATACATAATTATTACGTGCTATATAATCAACCTTTCCCAATGGCTTTGAGATAGTTTCTTTCACAATTCAATCTCATGACCAGAACTCAACTTAACCTTTAAGCACAGTACTTGTATGCAGAAACGCTTGCTTTATTAAAGAGCAATACAGCAACTAATCATTAGAAGTAGCAAAAGAGAGGAAGGAATGCAATTAGAAAAGATATTCATGATAATGGTAAGAAAACCACTTGAGAGAATAGCTTTACAGACCACTTACCATAATGGTTGTTCCACTATCAGTGTTTGGAGGAGTTACTTTCTCAATCCTTGTATTTTCTTCTTCCCTTGTCAACCAACGATGAGGAAGGTTAGGGTTTTCCACACCAGGACATTCTAATTCGATACCACGTGTGCATCTGAAAGATAAAGAAAAAATATAGGATAGCTGGTTAGTAGATAATGAAAGTATTGGAATTTATATTCATTTCATATGTCACTTTTAATAAACCAATTATAATGCAAAAGCTTCAGTAACCTCTCAAACCATAGCCTCTTTCTACAATCAAATCAAGATACTGTAAGAAATGAATTTGAGAGGAGAAAAAAAAAAGAAAGAGATAAGATGGTATGGAAAATAGACAATTGGAAACTAAAGTCACTTCATGTCATCCTTGTTGTTCACAAAGTATCCATTACACACAAATGATCTGCTTTCAAACTCAGAAGCAAGCCACATTTTAACTACATTATAGTTGATTCACCAGCCTGGGTTTTCTAGTCATAACAACACCTGTAGCTATCTAAACACCCACCACTTCTCTCTCACATTTCAGACAAAACATTCACTAAACTTGGACAAGCTCTTATCAAGGACTTTACTTCTCTCCTATCATACTTTACTTACATTTACGTATGCCTGTCCACCTAGAATTACTCTTTTTCCCCTCTATCTCTCTCTTTCTCTTGCTCACTCTAAATCTTGCTCCTTATCTCTGTACCATTTTTCTTTCTTTTTCTTTCTTTCTCTTTCTCTTTTTCTCTCTCTGTAAGATTCTCTTTTTTTTTAGCCACATCTTTTCTCATGTTCTGTACATGTCAATTTGCAGCATGTATCAAGTATTTCCCTGCATCCCTCTTCATTTCATTGTGATCATAGAGACATGAAAGCTTGGCATGCTTTATCAAATGATCGCCACACAAATTCAATCACCTGGCGCTCAGTGTAAAAGTTCATACCGATTCCTCCTACTAGCATTAAAGTCGACTTAAGACATGCCACAAATATTCATCTATTCAAAAATAAAATTAAATATCAAAATATTGTGCATTTGTAGGTTTTGTTCGAATGTGACAGGACAAGCTGCTATAATATCATTCCTTGTGAAAAGTGAAAATTTATAATTTTGTTATAGAAAGTACAAAGTGATACTGAATTGTCACCACCTTTAACATGTGTGCTTTCCACACCACCGGGCTAAATTGAATCAACGTTTGCCGTGCCCTGTGGGGGTTTTGTGAAACCAACACCACATTACATACATCAGGATATCCTGATTCTTATGATAAATATGGACTGCACTTCTAAATCCACTTTGCTTGAAGTACAAGCTGAGCAAACAGGCATCTTCTCTGTTCTTTCATTTTTCTTCCTTCTTTACAAGCTTTACATTCTTTTTATGTATCTATTTTACAAGGATTCGTCTACCCTCTACTTCTCTTCTGCCACCTGTCTTTATCTTAATCTTTTATTGATACAAGTAAAGCATTTTCTTTGACACTTTTTTGTAGAAAAGGAGAAAAGTGCCTCCCCAATTTTTTTTGCACCAAATCAGTTACAAACTAAGTAATATAAAAGCATTCTGATAGAAGTTGTATAAATCAATATTCAAAAATTATTAGTTTTCAGGAGACACAAATCCTCATGGTGACAAAATTGAAATTCTACACCCATCATCAAACTCTTTATATAGCTTATCTATCTTTTTATCACCTTGCATTTCCAAATTGGATCAAGTTCATTACAGATTTTTTTTTTCAAGGTCACCAAATGGGATTTTCTTTCAGCAACTCATAAACCAATATTTGATGACTGACAATAGATTCATGTACATCCAAAGATCCAATATTTGAAGAGAGGTACCGATTTATTAATTTTTATGGTTCACTGAAAAGTGAACTTCATACCTGGTAGTCTGAGTTTAATTACCCAATACAAAATAAAGGACTATGACCACAACAAGATGAATTCAAACCCCTACACACTAACATGTATAAATATAATATGTGAATTATTTATTTCATGCTATTCTATCAGGTGTTAATTTATTATATTTGTATTCCCAAAGGAAATTCAAGCATGATTGCTTGGGAATACAGCCAATTCAAACACCTGACTAAATTAGAGCTCTCAAAAACACTCTAGGATAGTAGGAGTCCAATCAAATTCCCCTAACTAAACACATAACATAGTTTGTATGAAATCCAATCCTATGCCAACATTTGTTAATAACCTGAAAGAAAGTGAAAGATATTTTACAGCAATCATTAGTTAGGTTCACACAATCCAGAATTAATCTCTGATTAGAGGTAATTCATCAAGAAAATGTATCTCAGCTGACCGTCTGCGAATATCAGCACAAGTTATGAGATCATAGTCAGACATAAATTTGAAATATTCTTCATCTTTGCTGGTTAAGGAATATGCTACTGTTCTGAATTTTCTCAAAGTTTTGATAGGTACCAGTACTTAGGATTTTTCTGTGGTCTACCTTCCAAGTCTCTGAACATTTAATTCTAGGAGATACAGAATGTGTAATGCAAATATGGTTCATGTTACATTTTGTGCCCTCCACCCCCAACATGGCCTCACCTTTGGTGAAGCGAACACCATCCACAGTAGGGATCTCCAACGTCATCCTGCCCTCCTCTTCCTCCTACGCACTCCTCAAAAGTGGTATACAATTCACACTCCTCCACTGGGACCTTCGTAACCTGCACCCAAAAGAAAGGAAACAAAACATGAATATCGAGAGAATAATATCTTTCATGTGCGAAGCGAGAAAATTGAGACATTCTATGGAGACATTGGACACTTCATTTGGGACTAATGTGCTCTGTTTAGCATGGACTACGATGCCAATTAAGATTTAGTTTCTTGATGACAGCATGTTGGGGACGTCTGGGGAACAGCATGGGGGAGATGTGAATTAAGATGCTTGGGTTGAGAAAGATGGAAAAATGCATTGTGAAGACTTAAACCAGATTATGATCTGGTCTTGCTGAAATAAAGAGGAAAAAATCAATCTTGTTTTTTTGAATAAATGATGCACAACTTAAAAGTTGTGGATGGATATATGTTTGGCTAAGTAGGGTATCATTGGACGATCTTTGGAATAAGATTTCTAGCTAGCTATTTCCCTATGGAAGAGATTGTAATTCCAAAGGAAATCCCTCTACAGCTTTTCACAATCTAACCAATCAAGCATGCATCTTAAAATGTTTGGGTTTCTTTGGGAGTGGAACATGTCACGTATAACAACCATTCATTTTTCAGCGGAATGCTTCATAATTTGATTGTTTACTCTGATAATGTTTTGAACTTAACTGCCTTTTTGTAGGGGGTGAGGAGGGTTTGAAAGGTCAACATAAAGTGCACAGCATCTTATTGTTTAGTGGAATATAGAGTTGTCAATATTCACTGGACAGGTGTCAAATAATGCTTTAATTCCTTTTACAAAGAAAAATGTTTTAACCGAGACCAAAGAAAGAAAGACAATTTTAGGACATAAGTGAACCAGTAAAGAAATATCCACATTCCATCTCTAAAGCTCTTATCTTTCAACAATCAACTTCTACTTCCTGGTTATATTAATAATCCTTTTCTATCCTTTTCCTCTTCCTTAAAAAAGATGAAACATTTGTGCATCCTAATCGAGACATCAGGCCCAGCTTTCCGATGTATTACCCTAAAACACAATACCTAGTCTGGATATTTGTCACGTTAGTGACAGAGTATTTACCGTTGGATTTCTTGCCGGAGCTCAAATCTTATCCTTGGAGGGAAATTTATCCCTGTCAGTAACTAACAAACTTTTCACACAACATGTACCACAACATTCCTTTCACCCCCAAAGATTTTCTGTAAGAAGCCTTTAAAAATAAATCTCTCTTGGAACTATGCTCAGGACAAAAACATGTTCTGTAAGGAAAAGTATTTATTCATCAGGTAATACAGCTAGTAAGCTCTGTTGTATAAATGTTCCCACTAATGCTTAGGGAAAATGAAACCTTAAGTAAAGAAATTTAGTGATGTTTTGGTGCAATATGTAATACTTAATCATTCATGCAAATATTTTCTTTAAAAAATCAAAGAACCCTTTTCTACCAGACTACACAGTTCAGCAAGGACACATATTGTAACAACATCACGACTTAGACTGCATAAAGACGTGGCTAACATTTGTATACACATACCTGAGGTGTATTCTCTCAAATAAAATGGGAAGGCTAAAAGATAAGTGCCTATGTATCTATACAATCATGCAAATAAGTGTGATGTCACACTAAGTTTAATTCATGGTCATATAAATATAAAAAGAAAATCTAATTCATGGTAACAAAGCTGAATGCAGAAGAATGCTTGAAAGTGAACAATTCTGTTGGACTTTGTAAGGCTGTCAGTGAGGGTTTTTTCCCACTATTTCAAAAAAGGAAACCATACAGTAGACTCCCAGTTCTAATCTGTTACTTTTGACAGGGTGTGTTACCAAGTACTGCTATAGTACTATAGTACAGAGACAAACCATTACAGTGCAAAAATGAAAAATAACAATATGATACCAAAACTTCAAAAAGGGCAGAAATAGAAGACAAACGATTCTGTCTAGATTATATAAACAAAACATGCAGGAAAGAATAATAAGATCTGATTTCCGCAACATGGAAATTCAAGTGTAGATTTGTATAATTTTGTATATATAATATAGTTTCAATTTCAAGCAACATAAAAAGAAATGTACTTGCTTCACATTCATACAATCAATACTTAGAATAATATGAAATAGCAATTCAAATTCTTGATTTAGCCATTTGTTCATCAAGTCCTAGGATAATAATGAGTGCTTGATGTCAAGGTGAATTTCTATGTGAGGAATTTACTCTGATCTTGGAATAATTTACTGTTCACTCTAAATTGTAGATGGTTTAACAATTCAATTTTTCCTTTCTGATTTGGTATACCACAGAACGACCTATGGGATCTTCACAAACCACTCCCCTGAAAGGCACACCTTTTCATCAAGCCAAGGCCAGTGACCAAATTTATGGGAGCTTAAACAAGTTTAGGGACAACAACAAAACAAGTTCATAAGCCAGGTAGTGATAGACATCCATGGGAAAATAAGATGAGTACAGCTGCTCTGAGACAGCTGAGCAACAACCCCCATATCAGATTCACCAATCATCAATCAATCTTGAAGATTCTTACAAGATTCAACCATCAGCCATGTTCACACTTGGGAAATATAGCATCTTGGAAAATGTTTTGTTCTCTCTGACATAAGTCAATTGCTTCATTAATATACATGTATATCACAGAGAAAATGATTGTGTTTGTAGAAATGTTAAGTGGAGAAGACATTAAAATTATGTTTTGATATGACTGATAAGAATACAGATACTAACAATGATGAGGTAAGTATATATCCTAAGTGTTCATATTACATTCATTATAACATCGGTTGAGAGCCAGAAGGGCATTAACTCTGGGTTAAAGTATAGGAATTAGCGCCCTTCTGGCTCCAAACAGACAATAAGAAATGTAATACAGTCTGGTACAGTGGTACAGCACATTTACATTTCCAATATGATTGTACTCACTACATGAAGATATATGGGACTACTCTTACTCAATAATGTGATCACAAGGTACTGATATCATAGTCTACCAAATTGATAGGTGTGAACGCCCAGGTTACTCTTTCCTGTCAGCTGAGTCTAGATGATGGGGACACACCATTATGATGGAGGGCGTGAATCAGGAAATTAATAATGGTGTGGTATCAGGAAACAATGATTGCTTTAACACAGGTATGAGGTGCACTTGAAGAGAGTAGCTGTTTATTAAATCTCTGCTTGAAGGGAAGAAACAAGCTTCTTGTACATGTTCAATTTACAGAGTACTGTTAGTGTTTGCTACTCCATTAAATTAGACTTGACCTTCTACTACTTTTCAGCATGAAGCTATATCCAGACATATAAATGATTTCAAAGTTACCAACAGCATAAAATAAGTATGGTAATAAACTTTGCATGATATGATACTACATTATTCTATTACCAGTAGTACAAAATCTCCATTAAATGCATATTCTTTAATTTAAAAATAGCGAAATAAACATAGAAATATCAAAATGAAATATTTAAGTATATCATTGTACTTGTGTTATTTTAACTAACTGAATTTTGATGTCCTATCATATCCTATCACCTACCCAGGTAGTTCATCCAGACGGCAAAGTTTATACTGCACATAAAACATCACCTGTAATCAATTCCATATCCTCTAAAAGGAAGATCATTTTCATTTAATTACAAAACTTGAGCCAATTTCTTTCCTACCACGCACACTCATCCTAAACAATGGAAGGAAACAAAAAAAATCATAGCTTGAACCAGGAAACGACATCATACAAGCTAGCCAACAAAAAAATACAATGTTCCATCAAATAGAAGTAAGTGGCCAACTTTTCACCAGAAATGCAAGGAAATGTTTTCACTTAGTCTCGCATGAATATGGTTGATTAACAGTGATGTCAGCAAAGGAAAACCTTCGAAGTCATAACATCCGAGTCTGATATTGTAAACGGAGACTTGTCTGCATTGTTTCATTTAATATCTTCTGTAACTTTCTTGATGAAAATATATGCATGGTATAAGAATAAAGAGGAAGGGAAAATTATTTCCATATTTCTTTGTATGGGAAAAAAAATTGGGAATTTGAGTTTGTTGTTTCTGTCTAAATGTGAGTGCAGACAGCTATACATGTATAAAGGGAGTAAACTCTACATCTTTGTCAACTACTCTATTCCCATCTAAATTCTTTCAAAAGGAATGTACAGATGGACAAACAAAATGAATTTCAATGATTTTCTAGTTTTGTCTCCTTCCATATAAACTTTATATTCCATGATGAGACTTGTCAATTTACTCCAAACTTTTTAATTTCAAACTGAGTGTAACTTGATTCTAATAAAAAGACTTCCTTGTAGACTTCCTTAAAGACTCAGGAACCAATATTCACCAGGGTCTGGTATTTTCATAAACTTGTTTTCTTCCCAGTATAACTATGATGCTTTAACCACTGACAAAATGTGTTATTACATGTACAACTCCAATTTTCCCCACGAGCCAAAATATACATTAGCTGTCATGAAAAGGGTAAAAATAGATTTTTTTAATTTCAGTTTTTCCCAAGAAGTTTATTCCAATTTTCTTCATATAACAGACAACACTATATGACATCTGCAGATTCAATCTGAAATATCTATAGAACATACAGTTGATACACTGAGTGCAAACTTTTGGTTCCTTTTACATGCGACAGAGAATAAATCATCTGTTCAGAGCCTGAAGGACGTTAACTCATACACTTAAACACAGGTTAATGCCCTTCTGGCTTTCAACAGGTGAAGTTAAGGAAGATTATTAACTACCTCTGACTTTTTTTATTGAACTTGATTGTTATAACATAAATGAGAGTTGAATTAAAACATTCATGTTTAAAACGATACATACTATCATGCTTGTATTTCATTGTTACAACAAAAAAAAACTACTATTATCAAACAATATAGTTGAAATCAAGATATCTCCATGCATGTTAACATGTAATAACACTGACAGTGCTATGATTCCTTCTACAAATTGTATTGTAACCTATAATGTTTAAGAAAAATTAAGAAAAATATCCATACATAAAAATGTTAAGGAATCATTTGTTATTTGAATCCAATATTTTTGATATGGAATATACTGTTAAAATAGTCATCTAACACTTCACATTTCCCTTGTCTACCAGCCCTATCCAAGATTAACAATACCTAATATTGAGCAGAAAAGTGTCTTAAGCCTCATATGGAATATTCATTTTCTTGCAGGGAGCTAATTTGAATGATACAAGATTCACACACTAATTCATCATATCCGCCAATCTCTAGAACTACCAAACTTCTTCCAGGAGTGGAGTGATTAAAACCCGCACAAAGATGAGCTCGTATGTCAACAGTGATGAGTTTACAAGATGATGTAATATCACTGGGTCCTGTCTGGTCTCATACTTGGTCTCAGATGAGTGAAGATTGGGGAAGATTGGAGATACATGTAGGTGTCATAGAGAGAGAGAGACAGACAGACAGACAGAGAGACAGACAAACAAACAGAGACAGACAGAGACAAATAGAGATATATATAACATGAACAGAAAGAAAGAAAAGCATGAAAAGAATGTGTATGATATGACCTCCTCATTTAAAAAAATATTATTTGTGATTTGTGCATTGTATAACATGACATTTGCTTTTATATCATGTTATGGTGATTGCAATGTTCTTCTCAATCAGATATACCCCACCACTTTCTTGACAACTTTTTTGACATCCATGTCATTCCACCTTGATTGTTTGCACGAAACATGTAGGGAATATGCGCATGATTTTTTTGTCATTTCACATGTGGCTACATGGAGAAAGCTGAGCTAACTGATATGACATAAGAAGAGAAACATGTTGATAACTCTTCTATCAGCACATTGCCTGGATTTTAAAAAATTAAATAGCATTCAGTTTTCTTGGGTTCCGCATGATATGACAAGTAAACCTCTATATGATAAATCATCATCATCCTGAGAAAACTCAGAACTGACATTCCTATATTTTATTATGTGACATCGCCATGGCAACAGACCTTTCAACATGATGCTTGTCAACCTGTATATAGTTGAAGGTTTTTTTTTTTTTTTCACCCACCCTCAAATCAATGCATGAAGAATGTCAACAGGTGTATTGGGAATGACTTTACTGTATGAACTTGAGTAGAACGTTCCCAGAATAAGCCTCCCAGGGATCATGAACTTATTACCTCTCCTTGTCATCTGACTTTTGAAAACTTTCTGCCCCTTTGGAAGGCAAATCTGTTAAATATTTTTTAAAGTGAAAACACTGACTGGAAAATATTAGTTTTTACTGATATTTGAAAGATTCTTCATATTGGTTTTCATTTACATTCTTTCTAAGAATTTACATTCTTTCTAAGAATGCAGTGAATGATTGTTTAAAAATCACTGAAATTGTAACAGCAATTTGCTTCTTAAAAAGTCTAAGAAGTTTACTGATGGAAATTTGTTTATTGTTGTATTACACTGACAATGAAATATGCAGACTTATTGAAACATCGTTTCTTCTCAGTTTTAACACTTCCATATTGGGTAAAAATTGAGATTTGGTTGAAAATTGCCAACACACTTAGATCTTGCTTAATGGGTTCGGTGATTAAACATCTTAGGAATGTGAAGAAGCTATCTAAATTGAGAGCTTCCTCTTAAATAAACAAACTTTTATAGCACCTTAAACTGAAGGCTAGAGACAGCAAACAAGGTTCAGAGATACCAGCTATGTTCATATGGGACTTGTAGTTTAGAATCTTTAAGTTAGCGAAACTTAAAGTCAATGAAACAACAGCTCACTAAGAACGAGGGTTCACATGGGCCTAAACCAACGATGCTCACTGTTCTGAGACTACAAGTCGAGTGATCACAGTTTAACATGAGCAGAGGAGTCATCGTTAACTATGAGATTGCTAAACTTCAAGTTTATTCTGTCCACATGGTCTGTAACTACAATAAGGACCCATGTTGCTCGTGGTTTCAGCTTTAACCACAAGCGAGCTTGTGGTTCTGGAACTACACATAAACTTAAAGTTTCGAATTTAAAAGTCTGTTCGTACAGTCTGAAACTACAAGATAACTACAAAATAACTTAAAGTTTTGAAACTACAAGAGAAACTTAAAGTTTATCTCCCTTCATGTGAACCTGACTACTGATAGAAAGACTAAACCATTTCGAGATCAACCCCACATTTCCAATTGATTTTTACTTAAATGTGAAAATGAAAGATTATTAAATGACTTTTTTGCATGTACAATTGAATAAAATGTACTTTGTATAAGAAAACATAAAATTATGTGAATCTAACAATGTACACGTACATGTTAGTGTTTGATTTACACCCAGATAAATGTTTGTTTACAAAATGCACCAAACATCTAGAGCTGAGTTAGCAAGCCTAACTTCCTAAATATGACCCCTATAAAAATGAAGTAACAAGCTCTTTTGTTTACCCTTTTTATCACCACATCTATAACGGAAGTTGACTGTAAAGGCACCCATTTAACATGCAGTTTGCCCCAAATCTCTTTTCTTTATTTGCTGTCTACAATCTGTGTTTTATCAAAAAACCAACTACCTTTTGCTTGCACTTGATAAAGAATGAGAGGTTGATCAATAAATTCTCTCCTTTTAAAATGATGGTTAGATGGCCTAATGGTGTCCAATGCTAATATTGACAATGAGTGCTGAGGTATGGTGACTAGTCCCAGCATGTTGTTGAGCTACCTATAGATTTGATATTTAGGTTTCAAGAAGAGCATGATGTAAGACGTACTTGACAAGATACAAGAGGTGGGAAAGAGGGAAACAGGAAGGAGAAAGAGAGTAAAGAGAGAGGAGAGGGGGTTTGGAAAGCGAGGATGAGCAAGCACCAGAAGAGATGAAAGGAGATAAGAGACAAGATATGAAAAGAAATAAGAAATTAATGAAAAAGAAAATGGGTAAGGATAAGATTTTTAAAATCAAGATAGTAAATAGGTGCTTTTTAGAAGCTTAATTACCTGCCAAAATTTTTTTAAAAATAATTTATATTGAATAATGGAAAAGCTACACAATTTCTAAATCAGCCAGTCTGGCTTACATAGTCTGGGGTTACTAGGTTTATAACACTGTGTACATTGTAAATCCAATAGTTATCTTATTAAAATGATTAGGTGGCTTGTTTTAACAAAATTCCCAGCAAAATGTTTATCATGGATTCAATCCTTAAGAACAACATAGTCCTATTCCTTTTCCCAAAGTCTAGGCCTAATCTTTATCCCTAGTTTACTCTTTATCTCCAGCATATCAGGTCATGATTCATCCAATCTATGGCTACTGTATAAAGCTTATAGCAGGATAATGATAGTGCACATACTCATTTATCTTCTAAAATAAGCTTAATGAGAAAGACAGAAGTACTGATTTTCACATGTTTTGGTTAACCTTTCAAACTTCAAGCTGAAACAAGCTGAATATTCTGAACTTAGTGTATAAAGGAGATAGACTGAAAGTGACTGTCACAGGCAATAATTATATTACTAAACCATATTGTCATCACATCTCCTAAATCAATTAAAAAAAATCTTCAATAACCAAGAAAAGGAAAAGATCAGTATATTTCAAACAAAATAAATAGCAAACTGTTCACTGTCAAACACTGAATGAACATTTAAGATAATGTATTTAAGTTCTATTTACATATTCATCTGGTATGAGATATAAAAATTTGCAGGAAGGTGTAAAGAGTAAAGGAATGCCTCTTTTCTGACTTTCTGAACACTTTGCAGAGAGAATCACTGCTTTTTCTTCTCACATCAAAACCAGTCGCACTCATCATCCATAGTCCCATGAGGAGTCTGGAGGAAAAGAGCTTTTATTGATCTCTTCCTTCCTACATTCTTGGCCCTGTTCCTTTCCTTATATCAAGGTCATGTTCTCAAACTTGCTTTAAAGATAAAGTTGAGTTCTGGTCATGGAATTACATTGTGAAAGAAACTGTCTCAAAGCAAGTGGGAAAGGTTGATCTTGTTTACTGAGAATTTGTGCAAACTGTAAAGGTTTAGAATACTAAAAATAATAATAAATTGACCCAATCTCACTGAAAAACACATGTATTGCACATACAAGTGGCATGAATGTTCGGCCCGAACATTTCAGCTATTTCTCGTCATATTTTGAATATGAGAGCATTTGAAGAGCAATCCTTTTCAGGGGACTTTTCCAGTATGATGCTCTTCCAAACTGACATAAAAGGAATGAGAAAGCTCACAAATTATTTTTCACCTTGCCCAGACCTCACATTTCTCTTTAACTGAATGCTGTATGGCAAGCCATTTTTCCTGGGTACCAGTATAATCTTATTCAAGGGGGAAACACATGTTTTATTACTATTATCAATTGAAATGATTCTGTCTATAAAATCCAGTTCTCCCGCTGTAATGTACTACTAGTCCTTTCCTTAAAGATTGTAATTTTTGTATTGTTTCTTTAGCAGACAAGAATTTGAATACTTAAAGGCTATTTTTATGCCATGGCATTTGAAACTTTGAAACTATACTACTTCATAATTTGGCCCTTTAAACATAATGGCTTTCTGTTGATGTGATGTTGTTATACTATAATCATTACATAATATTTCATATTCCTCATTTCTCTCCATTTTTCTGAGAAACATAGATCTATTCATAATCATTAGAAACCTTGAATTTCTGTTTTGATTATAACTACAATATCTCATCCCCTCTCATTTTTATATTAGCAGTGCAGCCATCTGTTTCCTGAGCAAGATAGTATTCACTTGACATGCAACGTTGTCATCAGTAGCTGGCCATCCCTGTAATGTCTCGCAGTGAACCCTAGCTGGGATAGATCGAATCAGTCAACATATCTTACCATCGTCACAGACTGTGATTCTTACTACACACTTACAAGTACTCCAACGAACATGAATGCAATCTCTAATTCATCTTCTATCATTCAATTTCATCTTCAGACTAGTCACACATTACCTAAGTGAGCTTCAAACTGATGTTAGGAGATGTTATCCATCTGTTATTACCAGACACAAACAACTTTATCAAGTGATTTCTAGGAGTTAGAGGGTAATGCCTTTTTCTTTTCAAGCTTCAAGATCATAACACAATATTTGTGGCATGAAACATACGTGAATTTTCACATACAAATTTCTGGTTCTACACGACAACATGGGCCTTCTATATAGAAAGAAAATAACGTTTTTACAATGAGAGGCTGGGTGTCTTGGAAAATGTCATTCATGGTTTGACCTAACTTAGAGGGGGTCTGAAATGAGACAACCTGTTGAGAGCTTTTGCATGTCCCTTTAAGCATTAGAACCATCCATACCATAAACTCTACCAGACGATACTTCACACTGAAGACAGAATCATAATGTTAAAAAAAAAGAAAACATACGCAACTTATCATTTGAATATCTCATGCATTCGTGTTTAAACTTTAAAACCAAGCAAGAAATGAAAATATCATTACAAGCCTATAATTTTGCCAATATGCATATTTTAATCTTTAATCATGTACAGCAACTCCCTATTTTTCTGGTTTTGTGTTTTTGTTTACTTTTCAAAGATCAATTGGCTGTCAGTTTGTAGAGGATGGAAACACATATGTGAATATCTCATGCATTCGTGTTTAAACTTTAAAACCAAGCAAGAAATGAAAATATCATTACAAGCCCATGATTTTGCTGATATGCATATTTTAATCTTTAATCATGTAAAGCAACTCCCTATTTTACTGGTTCTGTGATTTTGTTTACTTTTCAAAGATCAATTGGCTGTCAGTTTGTAGAGGATGGAAACACATAGTCTCAATATTCAAATATACATAATGCATAGACTCTTTATTTTTCCTTCTTATCCTTTGTCTTCAAGTATATTATTATCCCTATTATCCCCTTGGCTTCAAGTATGGGGGTAGACCATGGGGTCTAATCAATCAGATTGAGGTTTGTTTAATCTCAAGGAAGAGGCAGTGATTATCAGCTTCCTGTGTACCATATAAAGCACTTCATACCTACAAAAACTTGAAGGTAACTATCAACATACCTAAATGCTTTGACTTCCATGTACCCCTATATATTGGTCCTTCTTCACCCTTTATACATGTATAACTAACTTTGATATTTTCTTTAAGTAACTTCTGGTATTTTTCCTTTACAAAAGAGTTAAGTAAAAAAATGATCAAGAGTTCATAATTGATTTTATAAGATTAAAGTGGGGATTAAATCTTGATGGGGGCAGATATGCTTTCACAGTCTCTTGCTTACTATATATTGCTAGGTTTCAAGATGAAAAAAACATACAATTTAGATCACATGAAGGAGGCCTACATGCTACAGATTGTAACGCTTGGTAAAATGTTTCCATTTTCATCTCTTTGTGCTATATGCCTTGACCATAACATTCTGAAAATATTTTATAAAAATTAATTCAAAGACAAATTACCTAATAAAGTATCCCCCATGGTGTGCTTACTGCTGGGAAGTTTGTTAAGTCACCTTAACAATAAAATTCTGCAATTGCATTAGGTTTATTAATGAATTGCAAGATAAATCAAAACATGTAGAAATTAGCTTTAAGTAGAGAGTTAAGGTGACTAAGGTCAAGTTACATAAATGATCATGTGAATCTAACAAACTCTTCTTGGCAATGACTCACATTCATCCCACATAATGTCACTGGATGTGGTGGTCTCAGATTGCTGCAAAGACACCACCAATATACCCTAATTTAGGTGAAATTTTGAGATGCCTTTACAAAATCTGAAGATATTTTATTTCTCAGAATAAATGTGGAATGATAAAATCATTATCACAATCAATCAAAGGTAATGAGGAGCTGAATCATCAAAAACATTTTATTAAGAACATTCATTAAGAACATTTTTTCACTAACATTGCAAGGGTGTTGAAACGATTTAGAAAGTATCTTTTATCCTGCAGGCAAAAAGAAGAATATACAAGCTATTTTCAAAAATAAATGCTCAATGCTCACTGATTATGTTTGCAATCAAACATCATGCTACACATGAAATGATTTTATGATGCTACTGGATTGAGGCAATACGATGCAGAGACTGACTGAGAGACTAGTAATATGTCACCTTGATAAATGACTGGGATATGTCATGGCTAGCTCAACGATGTTCTTGATCTAGAATTAATCCCATAACTAATCTAGATGAATGGATGGGAAATCTACCAAGATTGAGCAAGTTATTACTGTGTGATCAAACGTACATCGTCTGCCTGATTGATTGCTTAATAATGCAAGACAGATCACTGTTTACTATCAGTCTCTTTTAAACCAAGGACCACTCTCAATCCTCCATAAAATCCTATGACTTAAGCATCCTTTTGCTACTAAATCTTGAAATGAGCAAAATAGACAAGGCATGTCCAACATAGACAAAGTGCAAAACAAATTTTAACTGATTTAAGTGTATCTGTTAATGTCTGACAGTAACATTGACTTCCATGATCCATGTCTGACTGTAATCATTATTTTCAGTCATAAAGATTAGTTATGCAGATGATCCATAATGCAGATCCATTTTGTCAATGATGGGGGAGATCATTTACAGGGTCAGGATCTCCATTTTGGAGATGCTCAAATTTCCTAATAATAAGCTTTACCCTTGAAATTGAATTTAAAGGAAAAAATAAATCAACGGTTTAAGAGTTTCTAACTGAACACAATAACTTTATTTCTCAAAAGTATCTCACAAAAGTAAATAGGAAATTCAATGTCAAGAGAAAAGCAAGACATATACCACGTCAAACTGTCTATAATTTTTAACAAAATGTACAAAAGGTTGACCTAATAATAACAGAACACCATAGACTAATTATAAAAATCAAATGAGTGCAGTCAATCACAAGATGATTTGGGGAATCAAAGAAAAAAAGAGAGAAAAGGCCCCTCACTTTCTGGCTTAGGTTCAAGTGTTCAATACTGAGTGACTTCTGTCAAAAACTTTTCATTTACTGTTACCCCATCAGGAGGCAAACCTCTTATTTACCCCCATCAAATTGAATCTAGAATTTCTGTTAAGCAACCCTGCTTATCCAATCATAAATCACCATACTACAACAAAATGAACCAAAACGGGAAGAAAAAACAAACAACAGTCTAACCTCGGTAACTAAGGAAACCTCACATTTGGGTTTAGAATTACCAGTCTTAGGGTGTTATATCTCAGACAGTGGACCAGTAAAAGTAAAGAAGTATTTTCTATTTGATAGCAGTTTTTAGAGACTGGGAGAGGATTGCGTGCAGGAATGTTAGAGACCAAACCCAAAGTTTGCAAGGGACCAGAAAGAATGTCGGATGAAAATGTCAAGAGGACACATTTAATTTCTTTATTTGAGGTAAACTTGAATATGGTGGTAAATCTATTTTCTGAGCAAGCTTTGGTTAATGATTAACATTCCAACGTGGTCTTAACTTTCCGTGATGCGGTATCATGTTTTAAATCTTTCATAAAAATACACATGCTCAAATTAAATCAAATAACTTTTCCGAAGTCACATTATGAGTTCAAAGGTAAAATAAACAACAATGTCAGTAGAAAGGCTCAGAAATGCATTCAAGAATGCTACTACTAGAACATCCTCTAAAGAATGAGAAAAAAAATTAATCTTTTTTGTAACAAAAAGAAAAAGCAAACATTGGTAAACCTAGTTTCCTTTTCAGATTTAAAACAAAAAATAATTGTTAAATGATAAAAACCTCATATTTGATAAAAAAAATCAAGCTTCAGAAAGCAGGTATATTGATAGACCACTTAGGTTTTGATTTGGGAGTACCAGATTAGCCTAAAGAGATATTTCCTAATTTAGTAATGACCTATAAAATGTCAGCGCAAAGAGAGGATAGTCATAAATGCTATAATTATATTTTGTTATTTCAGGAAAACATTAAGTCAAGTCATCAAAAATATGCACAAAGAGCCAAAATACACATCCTCTTTCGAGGAGAAGGGCATTGAACAAAACAACTTTCTTGATGAAATATTGTATGAATGGGTTGTCCTTGGTTGCAGTTCACAGACCATGAACATTATTTTCTTTGCATTTTTTTCTCCATCATTCTCTGATTGATGAGACGTGCTGCCGTGGCAACCATTGGCTAGGATTCCCACGCTCATGTCTGGTGCCTGGTGCCCGCCCGCCCACCCCGCCTGCCCCACTTTTATTGAGAGAAGTGAAGAAACCGATTAAAACCCCTTCTATCTCTCCTTGTCTGACGAATTATAACACTTCAATGTTCACATGAAAACAATTAGGGAGCCTAAATCTGACAACATGTAACATGAGTTAGTGCTTCATGAAGCATGTTGAATTATTTCCTTTGGTATCAATCACAACTTTGCTACACTTGAGCAGTGGTGGATTTACATAGGGGGGAATCCGGCCAGTGCCCCCATCTCTTGAAACCTAACTGGCATACCTTAAGTACACACCCCCCCCCCCCCCCATGCTCCCTTGATTGTGTACTTTTTCAGCATTGTGCTCCCTCTTTTATAAAATCCTGGATCTGCCCAAGGACATTGGCAAGTATGAATTAGGATATGCGTTCAAATGCATTAGAGTAAAACCAAAATTGAAGGGGTGAACTTTTTCCTGGACACCACCTCTCCTAAAAAGGAAATGAGGGATAAGCGCATTTATTCTCACTACCATTCCCAAATCCATTCCCAAATCAATTTGTACAGAGACCATAATGACAGCTCATTAAATTTAGATAATAGCAAAGATTAGGTAAGCTCCATGGGATAACATTGAAGAAATGTATCCAGTACATATTTGATCTTTTTTATTAATAGATGAATATGGATGATTAATGATATTCCTTCAAAGGGAACATTAATTTCTAGGCATAAACCTCAAGCATAAAGCACATTTTGATCTAAATCAGTTAATGGCAGGTGCATAGGTGGGTTTCTCATAAAATTATTATGAGCAGAAAATTATGATTCTATTGATTTTTCCCTAAAAAAGGCAGGAAGAAGGCACAACAGAATCACCTGTCATTTCCTGCGGTGTTGGTAGAAGATGGCAGATTTCATTGTATTTCATGACGCCATGATCAAAATCTTAATTTCCATTGCAGGAAATAATTTCCAAAATTCCCAAGTAGATATCTTTCTCGGCTCATTGCTTGAACAAACTTCTCTCATATCAAAATTTCTCTTCAAATAACATCCAATTTCTTTTTCAGAAACTCTTAGAGAGAACATAAATATGTGATTTGTGTGATTCAGTTATCATCTGAGAGATTATTAATCATATAATCTCTCTTGAATGCAAGGTTAACAGCCCATGAAATAACATACAGACTCCACTCAAGGTCAAAAGTTTAGATCATGGGCCTGAACTTGAAGGTTGCAGTAATGACTCAACAATGATTCAAGCAATTTGGAAAGTGCACATAATTTGTTTCAATAAATCAGCAAGAGGATATCCCATTCATGAACATATTAGCTCTATCCATTTTATTTGTTGAATGGAACTGCTTGATTTGCTTAGAGAACATGTGCATCTCAATGGGGTCATAAAGTTCACTGGGTCTTGCATTAGAAATGAGAAAAACTGAATTAATCAGCAATTCGTGCAAGAATACTGATTCCCATAAATGATTAATTTTGAATCTTAGGAACCTAAGAAACACATCAAGATCGTACACTAAGTACTCTCCCAGGAGTATTTACACAGCTAAAAATTCCAGGGGACAAGCAACTACTCCTTTAAGAGACCATGCATAACATATTGAAACATCAGCACATGACCAGTAACCTGTAATACCTTGACAGGCCGCCCGAGAAGAAAAAAAATCAATTTCCCCATAGATGTAAAAGCTCAATTAGAGATTTGCTCAGTGGACATCATGTAAGCGAGAAGAATTTCAAGGAGGGCTTTGAGTACAGTACCATACTCTAAGGGCCTTCCAGTCTCTTTGAAAGCCTTGCTGTCAATATTTATCCCTAATGTGTAAAATGTTTTGGCTATGTGAAGAGTGGGGTGGCAATAGGGTGTCGGAGGGCAAGACAGGCAATTGACATGGAAAGTTTGCAATCAATGAGAAATACCGGTAAGCAAAAAGGAGTAAAAACTAAAAAGGTTAGTTTGCGATTGGAAAGAAAAGTATGCAAGGACATTGTGGAGTGTGTGTGCAGACCTTTTAGGGGATACATGGACTCCTGAAAGGGGCATGACCAATACAGAAAGGGGTAAACACCTTAATGAAAGGGAAACACCAACAACCAGGGTGTTGGATTATGAAGGCAATTGTGTAATTCTTTTGTGGAAAAAAAGAATGTTCCTGAATCGCTGATGGAAGGTGATGGATTAGTGAACAAATACATGTTCTTTGGTTAAGACTAGCTGAAGGCATGTAAGGAGTTTTTACTGACTCATTGGCTGTACCAGGGATGGGTTAAAAAAGAAGGAAAAATGACAGATGAAGAAATGATGACTGTCTCCAGTCACAAAAAGCTACAATATATAGCTGATCATGATTCATATCTTAACCGATAACACATATAATTTATCTCCAAGATAGCATGTAGTAAAAGGGAACATTTTAGTCAAAAGGTACAATCCAACACCAAATCACTTTTTTGTATTTAATCAAATTGATCAACCAAGGTTAAATATACAGAGAGTATCAAAATTTCAGGAATGTTCAAATTCTTAAAATTAAAAAAATATACATCTTTAATTTTCAATATTTTAAAAATACTGAATTATTTCCTTTTTGAAAACATTTCTCTATTCAGCTTTTGAAAAAAACAAAAAATTGGGTAAAAATTTCCAAGGAAGGTTTTAAGATAAATTAATTTTCAAGAACCATCATTCAAACATTAAATCCCTATGACCATTCACGCATTTAGATGCCGCCTTTAAAAAAATTTGTGCCAACAATTTTGGGGGAAAGCCTCTGCTTTTATTTAGAAAAACCAGACATTCTCATTTGTCCAAATTATTGGAACCTTACTCAGACACAGATAGTGGCTGGCAGTATCGAGACGAGAAGTCTGTGAGTGGGTCTGTAAGCGTGAGAGCAGTAGGAGGGTTCCACAAGAACCAAGACTAGAGTTGGAAGCACTTTTGATTCATGGGAGGGATGACTGTTTTTCACATAATACTGTTGAATGAGTTTGGGTTAGAGGGTAGAGACCTCTATGCAGCAAAAGGATGTGGATTGTGGAAAGAAGATTTTTTTTTTCATTCAATCTTGACCAAGGTTACTAGCACTTTCTAAACTACAGATGATCTTATTTTAATCACAGGTAATTGATAACTGTCTGAAGAAAGCATCTGGGCATGCTCCTTTGATAGCAACAGTTTGACTTTAATGAAGTTTCCCAAATGGCAATGATGCATGATGTCATCCTTACATAAAAGATGTCCTATGACATATCATGGTATCAGTATGCTGCCTGATAAGTTTGCCTTTTTGTAAATTCATAACACCAGTCAAGAAAATACAAGTGGTTTGAGCATATTTGGCCTGTTGGTATGATTCAAACAGCAACACAGAATGGTCTAAACAAGAAGACTAACAATGATATAATTGCAACATCAATATCAACAATTGGGGTTAGGCGTTGCCTAACGTAGAAATTGCATAGTATAGAAGGGTGGAGGGCTACATGGGCCAAGGCAAAGGGGTAATTGGGAGGAGTTCAATAATAGAGGGGTAATAAAATAAGGAGCAAGAGGTGAATGTGGAGGGCAAGGGGGTTGAGGGTGTAGACCATGAAATGGGTGTACCAACATAAGGAGATCGAGACACAGGGTCAATTCTATTTACCCTTTTCAAGGCAAGATGTCAGAACGTTTCTTGAATGTTCAATACAACTAAATAGCTGCAGTGGTTGTATATTTACATGAAAACCATCTCTTGGGACAAATGTTAACTGGTTGATTCTTGCTGAAGTGCTTAATGTTCCTATACAGTGAACAATGACCCTGCTGTAAGAACGTCTCTGGACACATCAATATTCACAAAGCCCTGCTTAAAATTCTTCCCAACCTCTCACACCTGACAGAGGGCATCTCCCATTCCTAACTTTGAGACATCAGATGATTCCTTTACCTTCTCACTTCATCATGGATACCACAAGGCTTGAGATCAACGTTGTTCGTTAAGTAGGCTGTCATTATAGGCAGCCATCTTGACGTCTCAATTTCATGTTCAGCGATTGTTGCTCCAGGACCAGAAATAAAACATGAGCATTATCCACCTGTTTGCTATTGAGCCTAATCCTACTTGCCGCCTGGAAAATGGATCCAGACTGACATGAATGCTCTAAAATTGGAAATTAAAGTTGCAGTTCTAGAGACTACTTGATAAACCAGATTTTCTAATCTTTACTAAATACATCCCCCCCCCCCCCCCCCAAGTTCACATATTATGCATGATCTCCATCAATTGATGTAGTTGTATCCTGGAGAGCATTTTCTTGAACCCTACCACTAAAAAAAATATTAAATTTTCCTTCATTTCATTTTTAGTACTTCAATTAAAGCACATAGTTGTACATGGTAATGATTATTGCTTTCCATGTCGTCTTGACAGATCACAGAATATCACTCTAAAACCCTACATAAACATTCCATCATGTTTCTATTGTCTGTGTCTGATACATTCTTGCTACAGAAATTAACAATTTTTGTACTTAAGTTTGTGCATGTTTAAGGTTTTTAAACATCTGTATCAACAAGCCTTGTAGTCTTTTGTTAAACTTAAAGAAAGAAATAAAGAAGTCATGAAAAGTTAACAATACATCCTCGGAATCATCCAGGCCAGCCCATTCAATCACGGGGAACATTCATGGCCTGGCATTCTCCTTTCTACTCCCTATTCTTCCGTCTGTGTGGTCTCCAGGGCAAATTCAATTACGCTTTGCCGCAAATGTGCATACAGAAGTGATCATGAATGCCAAATGGCGGGCTGAGAATGGGGATTTTTCTGAAGAGTTTTCCTACTTTTTCCCCCCCACCTGCATTTGAAATTGTGTTTGCAGACTGCTTTGTTGGCGAGCAAGAGTCCCGTCTCCCTTTCCCTGGTCAGACTTTGTTCCATGAAGAATTTGAAGGAGCCATGCCCATACATTAAATTAGGAAAGGATGTAAATAACACCTCAGAATCAACTTAAGATTGAATTAAAGAAGTCTCTCAGAATTAAAAGGATGGAATTTTAATGCCTTAAACTTATAGCCTCAGGCTTATCAATTGATTGCAGGATTCCTATGATCATGGTCATGGTGAATTGCAATTTGAATAATGGTCCATCAAATCTATTAATTTTTGGCAGCAAATATTTGAAAAATATTTTATTTCCCAACGTAAAGGAGTAAATCAAATAATGCCAGATGTACATGTGGCTTTCAATGAACATGATTGATGAAAAGGATTACATTTATAAGTATACCTTTAAAATTTAAGCAATGCTACTCCTTAAAGGTAGAAGATAGTTTTGGGAAGCTCTCAAAAACTTTTCGTGAGATTTCTTTGATTTTACTTAATAAACAGCACGGTACTAACATAACTAAGATGCTGTGAAGTTTTTTCCTCCTCAAGTGAAATATTTATTGAATGAGAGGTGAAAAGTAATAAAAATCCCTGGCCCAAAAAAGAGGGGATGTATATTCAAACAACGGCCACACACATTACGCACATAGGGATTGCTGTGTGTTATAGAATACGCTGCACACAGTGCGAAGCGCTGGGTTTATTGTGCGGGGAACCTTCGGGTGGATATGGTCTTAGCGTGAGGCAGTGAAAAGCCGTTACCAAGCGTTTCTCACAGATATTTACACTAAAATTTGTTCGAAATCGTGAATGGAATGTTAAATAATCTCGTACATGTGTCTTATGATAAAAGGAGAATAGTATGTGACTATGTTAGATAAGTTTCTTGCCAGCCTTGTTTTTGCTACCGAGACTGTCTGTGAGCTTTAATTAAATCTTCAACACATCTACATTGCATTGCAATATTGCATTCAATACTTTAAGTTGGTGACAATAACATACAGTCATCTCTGCATCTGTGCTAAATATAGGCTCAAGGAAAAACAAATTGTAAAGGGGAAAAAACCTTATTCCCCTACAATAAAAGTTCAAGTCCTCAGGATATACCTATTCAACAAAAATTGGTAATTGTTTAGTTGGTTTTCCTGTCCTGTCTGCTCAATTAGTTCAAGTGTACCCATCACAGAAATCGGAAGTGTCACGATTTCATAAAATTATCTAACAACCTCAAACTCAACAAGTGGGACTACCAGAGCATAACAGGTCAAATTTCCTCTACTTGACTAATTAAAAGCTCTGTAAAACATGATTCATCTTTGACTAGCCCTTTTTAAATTCAACAAAAAATGCTCTTCCCAGCATGCAGTCTGTGTCTTGCTGCAATACAAACATGAATTCAATCAAATTCAACATACTATATTCAGGTAAAAGGTTTCATCATCTTAAATCCCTTTAAATTTCTCTCTCCTATCCCTCAAACATTTAAATGACATATTTACAACTATGGAACAACTATGTTTCTTTTTGTCTTTACCGGTACATGGTTTTTCAACATTTCAAATGGTGGGTGTGTCATTGAAATACTTATTTTGGCACAATCAGTGCATATTGCTGTCTGCACCCAATTTATCATTGTAGACAAGACAGAATCATACAGCAGTGGTGTCAAGGGAAACCAGATCACAGGTCAGACCCAAAGCTAACCTAGCTCCCAAAATCAAACCACACCTCTCTCATGATAGGTCAAAGGTCAATGGCAAACATGCAGGTGTGTCTGTCATATCAATTCACTTGATCCTACTTGTCGCCAGGTGAGACAGTCTTCGCTTGCAGGGTCATTCTGTGTTCTGTCCTAGAGGTTCTCCTGAACAGTATTCCTTTTCGTTTTTTCTGTCCTGTTTGTTAATGTTTTGAAAAAAAGTTTTCAATAGAGTACTGATTTAAAATTATCTCCTTCAGAACCTCCAACAATACAGAAATATGACAAACATAACTTTTGATTTCATACATCTAAAATTCCCAAATTCAATCTGAAGCTAAATAAACTTTTCCATATCACATTTTCATCTTTTTTTTTTTTAAATCATGGTCCAGAATTCCAACAAGACACAAGCTATCATTGCACTTTCCAAGCCCTCTACCCAGTACAAGTATTAGAATGACCTAAATGGTACAAGGTTTACAGGTGGCACTGCCCTGTAATTGTTCATCATCCCAATCTGTTGATTTCAGTAAGTTCACCAAAGACACAAAAGACATCATCACGTAATTGAGCAAGATGATTTGGATGGATTACCAAACGTCAAAAACCCCTTTCAGAAACATGATAATCCCACCACTAAATCAGGAAGCCAGGTAAATGCAACCTTTTGGAGAGAATCATCTTCAGGACCTGACACCATTTTCTTCATCTTTAAAGAAGTCAAGAGGATTTCAAGGTTCACCTGAGATCACAGACAAGAAATAACCTTTTACCCAGTCTACATCTTATATAAAGATTTATCTTCCCAAAACAATATCCCATATTATGACTTTATAATTAGGAGACAGGTTTCTCAAGATTTTATCTGATTTCTGAGGAAGAAAACATCAGACAGGAAATAAAAGAATTTCATGGGTATCATTAGAAATATGCCAAGATGAGGAACCTAAAATGGAGAAGAGTTTGTACTGAAGACTACAATGAAATAAATATTTAGATGTTGATTGGGCAACCACTAGTCCACTAATGTTAAGTAGCCAGTGGCTAAACCTTTGTCTTCAGGATTTGCCATTATTACCTGCGAATGCACTTTACTTGCTGCATCAATCAATTCCTTCCTCAGCAATGTGTATAATAAGTGCAATTTAGAGGCCTGTTCTAATTATCTGATACCTTACAGAATATTGGTTTGTAATCCAGTCAGAAATCATTATATTCTCCTTTTCTCAATGTACTTTTGAAAAGGAAGCTATTTTTTTTTACAATGTACAGATGGAAGTCACTTGCAATGGGAGAGTTATCACAACTTCTGAATCCATCCTTCAGAAAAAGCGATCTGATTTACATGGTAGCTTGAAGACAGATAAGTAATTGTTGAAGATGAAGCTTACGGTGGGCTCAAGTAATTGCGGTTTCACAGATGAAGTACATAATTTGAGAAAGCAACCTTACATGTTTTGTTATTGTAAAGTCTCTTTCGATTCCATGCTCGCATTCGACACAAGACCAAACTACAGAGACATAATCTTTGCTTGGAGGCTGGAACTATACATAATTCTTTTAATCTTCTCTCCTATATTCCTCAAGAAGAAATCACAAATCCTCATGCTTTCTTGGGCATCGGTAAAACAGTTTTGATGTGCATATGTACTTAAACATGCAACATTAAAAAACGAAAAGCAACCATCAGTACTGTAAACTTTCAAAAGTTTAATCTTTATATTAGCTTTTAATATTACAAAAACAAATGTAACTTTCCCAAAGAAGTGAACAAATGCACCAATAAATTATGGGCTGTTCTTTAACAAGGACTTGAAATCATGTAATAAGGTGACTAGCCAGGCTTACTACTTATCTTTCTCTGAGGCAAAAACAGTTAGGAATGGAAAAGTATGGGAAGCTACAATTAAAACTTTAAGTGGACTTACAATTCTTTTGGGAATATGATGGCATTCAAATGCGGCACATCAAAGAGCTGGGAAATTTTCTACAAACAAAAATAATATCCCGTTTTGTTGACACACATTCCATAAAAAACCAAATGCATTTCATCATCGAAATGAGTCTATCTACAAATTGCACCTGCAACGGAAATACATCAGGATTTGAAGAACTATCAATGCTGTTTCCATGGAACTAACGCAAGGGACTCCATCCAAAGAATACAAAGGAATGCTATCCTGATTCTTATGAAGTGGGCGGATCAAACAGGCTCTTATTTTAATAAAGAGGAAGGGTTTCATGTTGTCAAAATGGTTATGCATACCTGAGGTTTCTGCCACATACATGTTATCAATAACTCCTTGATGTTATACAATCAATAAATCATGTGTGGGAATGTTCATCAGTTTAAATAGAAATTGGAAATAATAGAAGCTTTAGAGCTTGTAAATATTTACTTGTGAGTTGTTGATTATACATTCAATACCATGTTTTTAAGTGAGTATAAGAATGGATATCATTCATTAACAATATAACCACAACAGAATTCAAATTGTGGGTCTTCTGATAGTGTGGCTTTCTTCTTGAATGACCTAATTGCAAGGTTTGTGTAAATCTCATCACTGGAAATGCAAACAACATGTTATAATATTCCAGTTCCTGCTTGTGTTTGTTGAAATGCTAACAACAAAAATGAAAGGCCATTATCTATTTTCTTCCTTTTTAACCTTCATCATATTTTTGTCCTTATTTCCAAACTCCATTCCGGACCTCCCCTTTTCACATCATTACTCAGACTAACTTCAGAACTTACAAACTTGGCTGAAAATTGGGGCCCATCCTACTTTCTCACAATACTCCAGCCTTATCACATTCATCAAATATCTCCATGAAGATACAATGAGAGCCATATTTTCAGTATTTGAATAAGCGCAAACCCCATGACTCATAATTCTTTACGTTTATATTGTATGGGAAAGCAGGTCCTTTTGATGAAGAGTAGAATAGATCAGGAGGTGGGCTCTTAACCAATCACGGCAAAATCATACTGATCAAACAAAGTTCTAAATGCCTGAAGTGAAGCAGTCCGTGGCGATAAAGCTATGTCTCCTAAATCAAACAATCAAAACCTTCCTAAATTTACTTTTCGGGCAGACAGGAAAGAATAAAGACCCCTTTTGCGATTCTATAGAAATCTTATTCATGCACGACCCATTGTTAGGCACGTTTGGGAACTTGGCAGTTGCACACTGTGATTCAAAAGACCAAGTTTCAGTTAGGAGTGCGAATTTCCCTCACTTTTTCTAGTGTTCCATTCTACATTAGTCACATTCCATTGATTGTCCATTACGCTTCACACAGACATAAAAAGATTCATTTTATTCAAATCTCTAGGTGGCCTTTCAAATACCACATCCGTCATAATCAGCACTATTATATCTTCTATTGTAATCTCCCTCAGTCTCCCATTATCACCTTTATACTATTCCCCACTCTTATCCTCACAAATACAGTTCAATTGAGAAAAAATGAGAATGATAAATAAAAAAGAAAATTATAGACATGAAATACGAACGAAAAGTCATTTGGTATTTTTCATTCTATCTATAAAAAAAAGAAGATTTTATCACTGGTACAAATTTTCTGATTCAGTGCTATGTTTGTCATGAAAATAAATGATGATGAAGTTATAATCCTACGATGCTGAAATTCTACAAACTTGTTCTAGTTTGGCGGATGGTGTCTGTTCAGTATATCATTGCAGGATGTTCTCAAATTCTAGATTCAACGGATTATAATTTCCCCCAAAGTCACAACAAATTTATATCTACCTGGTCCTTTTCCAACTCCTAACCCAGTTACTACTTTCCATTGTCAGGAAAGTTGATCATACTCCCTTCATCTTTCAGCATTTATTTTAAAGTAAATCTTACAAATGTAGAAGTGAGGAACTTGTTATGCAGGAAGGGTGGGGTTCTAATATCCTATCTGAAATCATCCCAGAGAGAAATGTTATTTTCCCGTACATGTCATACACATTCCAATATCAAAATAAGAAGGAAAAAAATTCTCATGCGCTGTGTCTCAATACTTCAAATTTTTTAACTAAATGACTGAAAGAAAGAGTCAAGAGCACATATGCTGAGTGAATTAACAAACCTTTCCACCATCTTTATTGATTCAAGACAAGATTCAGGGACTTTGATGAATGACTTCTCGCCATTCAAGGAACATGCCAAGACTGGAAAAAACAGTAAATACCCGGAAGACACTCTTCACCTCTCAGCATCGATGAGATGTGCGATTTGTTCAAATTTCATTGAGTGACCCAATGATTATAGCAGCTCTATGAGTACATTTCTCTATAAAATCTCTCCGCTTGCTAATATGGATACCAGATTATCTTCTCAGAGCTCCAGTTTCTACCACTGCCCATGTCCCTTTAAATAAACTTGACTCGGACAACTTCTGGTATGTGCATAATTCTGATATTTGGGGCCTATTTTGGAATGTAAAATTCATTATGATCATTTAATTATCCAAGAAAGAAATTGCCGCAGTGAGTGTGAAAGATATTTCAATTTCATTTCTGGTTTGGTAATCATCGGCAGTGGACATGTACTAACTAGGCTGGCCTTTCTTATGACCAGTAGCATAATTTCATTAGCCAAAAATCTGATCAGGTATCACCCAAAAGAACCTGCAAAATCAATTAACCTATTCAAGTTTGTTTCGAATAGGGGATATGAGACTATTTATTCATATCTTAAACTTAATGGTAATTCCAAATGCATTTCATCCTGAAAAAATATTATTGGTCAGACACATTTCACAAGAGTGAACACTAGGCATCTTCTCCATCCCTCTTCTTCCTCCCCCATTTCTCTGTATCTCTCTCTCTCTCTCTCTGACCCCCTCTTTCAAATTCTTCAATTTCATTCTCATCATTGTTCTCTCTAAGAACTATCATCTGCAGATTCTAATTGATTTCAAAGGGATGTGACACCCCCAATATCTTCATTTTTTCCAATATCTTATTTGAATACTGTATATTCTTTTTTCTCATTTCTAAGAGCAAGAATAGTGTTACATAAAGCAACATGTTATAGAGTCCTGTCTAACAATGTAAAGTTTATAAAGGTTTAAAAAAAGAAAAAAAAATCTCATTGTAGCCAGTTTAAGGAAAAACTTAAGCTTCACATCTACATTAATCTCCAAGAAACCTTTAAAAGATTCCGCTTTAATTATCCACGCTTTTAAAGAATTAGGGAAAAGACAGTGCGCAATCAGATCCTGACACCTCCTGCTTTCAAGCTCCAGGCAATATATTTCATCTCTAAGAATGAGAAAAGACTTTCTGCCAAGCCATTTTCATCTCAAATGTAAATTATTCCCCGTTTTTAAAAGCTTCAACTGTCCAGGGGTCGTTTGTCAGGCAGAGCTACAGAGCAATGAAATCAAACTATGTCAGCAGTCTTGACATTCTCATGGACAATCTTGAAAAATGCATGTACCTCTTTCCAAAAATGAGATCATACTATGAGATGTATGATGCTTCTGAACTATGAAGTAGAGGCACACAATTACCCCAAATGAAATAAATAATTAAAAAATAACATAAGCACTCTGTAATAAACTTGAAACAGAAATTCATGTGATGTCACGTTCCAAAATTCAGTGATATCTGATAATTGTATGAGCTGTTAAATCTTCCTGTAATAGACCAACTGACAAAATTGTCAACTGGGTGAGTTTAAACATGAATTCATAATTCTATTTGAGGTTTAACACATTTGCACACACAAAACTGTGACAGAGGTGTAACATTTACAGGAATCACATACTACTGGCTCTAGGCATTTCATTGATTTTCATAGGATGGTTCACCGATGATGCATTACATGGGCTAAAAGAGGAGAAGGTGCTTCAAAAGATGAATTACCTTGTGGATTGAGAATAATAACACTTCATCTCTGTAATATTTTTTGGAAATCATGTTTATCAATGCATCACAGGCAATGTTTAAGATCATGGAAGTGGACATGGCTCGCTCTCTCTTTCTCTCTCCCTTTCTCTCTATCTCTCTTCCTTTCTCTCTCTCCCTTTCTCTCTCTCTCACTCTCTCTCACTCTCTCTCTCTCTCTCTCTCTCTCTCTCTCTCTCTCCCCCTCATCTCCCCAAATTCTTCAATCACAATAGTTCCACAGGACAATCTGACAAGTGCTACATGAAAAAATCTACCTATATGCAACTGAAATTACTTGCTAAAACAACCAGTATTCCAAGGCTTTGATTAATTTCAACATTGAACTGAGGAAGGCTATGAAAACATTTCAAACGTATTCTCCACAAACATCAATCTCAGCGAGTATTGGAATCACAATCTTGAGAGGTTAGCACTTTTAAGATGGATTGTTTGCCAAGCACTCCTGTGAATTGTTATTTGTCTGGATGAGGAATAATATGACAAATTGAAAGCAGGAGTTAGTTTGCTGTCAATTAACACCTGAGCAATTTGCCACATGCATCAAATGATCTTCATCAAAATCCATTTTAGATGAAACGATGATACAAAGTAAAAAGGAAGAATCAATTGCCTATAGATAGATTGAAAACAACTTCAGAAATTTTCACTTAACCAGAGGAAAAAAGATCTGTCCGATTAAATTTTAGAATTTCAATTTTCATTGATTGCCCATTCTAATTATATTTGGCTAAATCGGTGCTATCATTTCATGCAAAAATATCAAATTAATGACAAGTGTGGATCATTACCACGAAATCAACTTGCGTTTATTACTGATTAATGCAAATAGAAATCAATCAGTAAATAATGACTCAATATTGCTACAAATTAAGGCTACAGATTGATCAGATAGTGGTGATTAATTAGACTGGTCCCCTAAAATCCATTAGAAATATACTTGATGATATGCAACACTGTAGTGCTACGTGCTTAGAATTTGAAAAGAATTCTAATTGCAGGAACTCCAATCAAGTGTGTTGTAAAGCATGTGACTAATTCTACAAGTGGTACTTCCATGCTATGCCAAGATTACGAGCAATACACATTAATTCTCTTCAATATTTGTACAAATGAGTTTTGAAGCAATGTATTTGTAGCTTCCTCATTACCCATTAGTCATTTCAAATTGTGCCCAAAGCTACTGATCTATCATGAGGTTACTCAGTCAATGTTGTGCTGTCTTCCCGCTCTGAATAATTCAGCGTTTAACAACTTTCTTCAATCATTTCTCGCGATGAGGATAAGATTTGTGTTGAGTCAGGTTGGGGTCTCATCAAGGGTATACATGTAGATGTACGTTTGAAGTGCTCCCCACTTCACTGATTCATCCTTAAAACAACTCCACAGATTTTATGAACTTATAATGGATCAAAATGTCATGGTTGAAATCTTCCTTGTATCAGTCTTCAAGTCACCATCTTAAATAAGTTATTACTGACTTTGGTGTAAATTTATTGCAGCAGCATATATTCAGTACTTTTATTAAAAAACAAAACATTTTTAAGCTCCCTGTATGAAGAATTTGTCCATACAGATAAAGCTTGAAGATAAAATTGAGTTCTGGTCATGCAATTACATTGTGAAAGAAACTCTTTCAAAGCAATTGGGAAAAGTTGATGATTTGCACATAAGAATTGGTGTATAATGTGATGTTCTGGAATCATCAAAGTGATACAAAATTGACCCAATCTCAATGAAAAACACATGCACTGCACACAGAAATGCACACACATGTGACATGAATGTACAGCCCAAACACTTCAGCTATTTCTTATCATAATTATAATATGAGGGCATTTGAAGAGCAATCTTTTTCAGGGAACATTTCTACAGTGGTGTTCTTCCTAACTGACCTAAAAGGAATGGGAAAGCTCACAAATTATTTTTCGTCTCTCCCACAACTCAAGCATTCTCTCAAGGCAGCGACCAAACAAAAATGCATATATGTTCGAGTTATAAAAAAGGAGACATTCTTCTTTCCAAATCTTCTCAACTAACAGTACAGATGCAGTGATATGAAATAAAACAAATTAAAAGTTATTACCTTTGTTTCTGTCATCACATAGACATAGTCTTCATCAGGTGTTAACACCAAACCATTCTTGACCATTCCACCATCAGCATCAATAGTCATCTCCTCATACAGTTTAGCAGTAGCTGAATCTACCAACCAAAGCTATGCAAAATGAACAGAGAGAGAGAAAAAAAAAGAGAAAATTATAAACGTGATGAAAGAAAAAAAAACACCCTCAGACGTGTTATGTACAAAAATGTTTAAATTCTAAAATGTGGTAGAAATAACCATCTATTAGGTGGATTCAACCTAAATTATTTCAACACATGACAGAAGAATTCATCTAATTTTATATAACAAAATAACAAAACAAAGTTTAAAAAGTGAAAGAATAAAACCTTCAATTATTATATAGCGATCAAAAGTCTAAATATAGAAAGAAAAAAAAAACAAAAACACTTGAAAAAGCATTTGAAATTGGGCAAATGAAGAAGAAAAAAAACCCCAGAAAATTTACACTGGAAATACATGCTTCTTTTCATATCAGATATAAGAGCAATTTATCAATGGCGCATCCTGCCCAATAAAAATCTTCTTTTCATATAATAAATGTTATCAAGATTGTCAACATATCTGGAGTCTGGTGTTTGAACATTAAACAGACAATAAACACTGTCTTCCCGACTTTTTTCCCCATCATATCTTATATTAACTAAATTCATGCTAAAAATCAAAATGGGCCTTAACTAAAATGAAACCTTGTCAACCTTATCTTGATGGCATAAGCAAATACCATTAGTTCCATAAAGATTTCAAGTATTAATACAAACAGAAATGAATGGGCTTCTCAAAGTTCAGTTCTCACGATAAGAGTGACTCATTCACAAGATTCAACTTCATAAAGTTTGCAATTGTGAACTACAGTTGAATTATGCAACAACCTCCTATGTGTATGCATTTTACTTTTAATATTATCAATGAAATGTTTTCAGACAGACCAAATTCTTTTTATCAAATTGAACACTTATGTATAGAAGTCTCTTAATGCTATTAGTGCCATTAACAGATAATTAATCCACTTCAGGCCCAATAATTCTCTCATTTTCAGCATTCAAAGCAGAATTCCATGGATGGTCAAATCTTTTTCTTACAAATTTTGTTCTCCAAAGCTCATCAAATATTTGACCATGGAACATAAACATAATTTGTTACCATATACAGGTTACCTTTCCTGACAGACCTATTCAACTAATCTCACAAAGCATTTCACAGATAACAAGTTATAATCTGTTATAACCTTTGAACATTCAATCTCATAGTGATAACGAATGTGGAAGTAGAAACTCCTTGTTTGAATAACCATTAAAGTACACATCCAGCAGAAAATGGTTTAACGTGCAAACAGAGAAAACACACATTCTTATGTGTACATTTCTCATGGTTTCCCACCCATGCACTCTTTGCTTTGCTCAATCTTAGAATTAAACTTGTAAAAGGCCCATTTGAAATTCAGCCAAGGGGATATAAAGAACTACATCAGAATATTAAGTGAAATAGATTAGCATTCAGGATCAGTATTGGCAATAAAACAATTATTTACTGCTTAAAACTGACTGTACATAGTTGATACTACATTAAATCAAATTACAATTATGTTGACTCTCCAAAATTGAAAGTAATATTTGAAAGAGTTTTTAGCTTCATCTACAGGTATATACAAGGATTTTACAAATATATACAATGCCCATTTCTTTTCTCATAATTGTAATGCTATAAGGTTATTGATTAAAGATAAATAACCTGCATTGATATCCCTCATGGACAATAAGACCATCAATCGATCCACACTGTACCTAAATTATAATGAGAAATCCAAGTCAATCGATTCTTGGGTTTCAATGTTGCAAACCAATAAGATTTTAATCAAGCCTTCTTTATTGTCTTCACCCCATAAAGATGCAATTAATTTTCTTCAAAGTCGGCTAACTTGAGAATTAATTTTGTCCAGTAAGATGATAATTAGACAGACTGAGGTCAATCCACTTTATCACAAACACTGAAGTGCTCAATGTAGCATCGCATTATACTGTTATCTAGAGAGGATGGAGGATACATTTACTGTAAGTAAAAGGGTTTGTGAAAAAAAAAAAGCCAGAGCAGAGAGCAATTTAGCACTGGAAAGTTCATAAAAAGCTCACAAACACTAAATAGAATTTGTAAAAGAGCTATGGAAATAAAATATGAAAAATATTGCTTCTCAGGAAATTTAACTCTTTCTAAAGAAAATCGGAAAAGCATTCCAGGCGAAAAATAAGTATTTTTTAGATGGGTACATTGAGCTTCAGCTATAAACATTTAGGTTAAATTTCAAAAATCAAAAAGAATTTATTATAAATCAATATTGAGTATTTAAGTTCTGATCTATTCCTAACTGATTTTTCTAAAGAAAAAAACATAATAAAGTTCTGGCTCTACTCAAAGACAGTACTGGTAAGATTTCAGGAAATGCATGACAGGATTGTATTGGCTGTCAAATTTGTGAATGTTGATTTGTCTATTTTGGAAGAGGTCATGACCCTACACACACTTGGGAGTGGGCGTCTGGGGTCGCCTGCTGGGGCGCAGATGGTGGGCAAGACATATCCCTACAGAGGGTACAGACATACAGAAGGGGTGCATCAGCAGGACATGGCTGGCTCCAAACACATTCTCACTTGAACTACAAGAAAGAATGTTTTGCAAATAAGGAAAAAAATGACTTCAGTATTTGTTTGATCTGAAATGATTCTAATGATAATAACACTTGGAGACAGGTCTAGACATCATAAATCATTAGTCAACGATTTTTCATTAAGATATGGAGCCGTCTCTGCACCTACACCAGATTATAACAAGTCCATATCCTCCTTATTTATTAAAACCAACAACACAACCTGATGAAATAATTTCACGCTTCAAATACCTCAAAATCTTGTCACCTTTTTAAAACTCAAAGATAAAATGTTTTTACAGAAGCAGAATGTCTTTCATAATTCCCGTTTTCAGTGCTTTTCATACAAATGGAGTGGGGAACATAAAGCTTATAGTAAGATGTCAATGATGGTAGACAGTGGTGTCTCACCCTGTAAACTCTTTGGACAGGATTGAAGCAGACAATGTTTGTTGGTAGGGGACATCTTCAAACTAAGCTCTGGAAGAGTTAAACGATATGGACAGAACTGGGGGCACGCACATATGTTTGTGTTTAGAGAGGATGAAATATGTAATAAATAATACGCAAGAGCCAAGCACTGGATCCAGTTGAATAACAATGAGAAAAAAGTATATTGAAAATGACAGATGTCCAAAATATTTTCAAATATTTTCAAGAATATGGAAGCCTGGTTGAGTGAGAGAGGTGATTGGCAATGCCTATCAAACTATTCATTACTACACTGAACGGCAATATGGAAATAGCTTTCTGACTTGTTGTTGAAATATTTCTTATTCATTCTTCACCTTCATTCATATCCCTACTGCACATCATGCATTTTATATGTATAAGGCATAAACACTTCAATACATGCCTGTATAGTACAAATCTTTCTTTTATGTTTCCCACCGAATGTTGCAAAACACTTCCAAGGTTCTTTGATACGCACTAAGGTGGAAAAAGGGGAAATGAGATAGAGTATGAAATGTAAACAAGACAGAAAAATAAAATACCATACTATTCATTCAAATATTCAGGATTTAAGCTGTAGAAACAAGATACAATAAAAAAAAAAAAATTGCCAGAGGGGTGGATTACAGCAAAGAATGTTATTTGAACTTGAACCAGGCAACACTATCTATTTCATCAACAACATTTGTTAAAATGGTTGTTTTTATGTTCCTAAACATTCTTAAGCAATTGCATTTGGAGTACAAGTTATTCATTCAAATGTAGTTTGGGAATGTCATCTCTTTGGGAATGGAATAACTGGAGACCAGTTATGACTTCCAGAGAAAAAAAAACACACCAAGGGGATGTTCTAGTCATGAATTGAAGAATCTGAACTTCTCTGACTTCTTATCTGGCGAACAGTTTCTGATCCAATGGATATTTGATGTCCTCATTGTGATTTGTTACAAAATAAGTTCGGGGACAAAACCTGTGAAGAATAAAATCTAAGAATTCCAGACATTCAAAATGTGATAAATGATCTAAAACTGAATATATAATTCAACTTCCCCTGATCCCTTATTATCAGCACCACAAATACAAGATATCATTCATCATTTCTTAAAAACCTGAAACCACCACCCCCTCTCTACCTCATAATTCAACTTCCTTCTTTTCTAGCATAACGCCTATTATGAGAAAATGACCAACTTTTCCTATGCCTGAAAAACCTCTTCTCTCTCATCCCAGTGGAATTGCATCCCTGGATGTGGTTGGCGTGTCTACCAGAAAGAAGGTTTACAGAACCCTGGTCAACATGTGTTATGCAGGGATCAAAACTACAAGATTCTCTGACAAGAGAGAGTAAGAGAGAGGTGGGAACTCAAAGTTCAATATCAACACCAGTTCTGCTGGGAAAAGGGTCTTCAAATATGATTGGCATGTCAAATTGGCAATGTTATATTTGGGGTTGCCATTCTCAGGACCACAAGAATGCCTACATGACCAACCATGGTGTCATGTGTGGTTACCGTGGTAGCTGAGAGGCTTAGAGAAACTGACCATGGAAATCAACAAGTAGGTGTCAGAGAGTAGTCTGACTTACAAGGACAAAGGATACAGAATTCAACATCTTAACTCGACTTGAAAACTATCTTCAGTCAAACCGCAGGTCCCCAAAAAGTGCTCTATTTTATTTCCAGTTTTGCTTGACTGGGTCAGTCTCTGAATACATAATGAGCAGGAATCCCCGGGAACATCTGATTTCCAAATGATTGAATGGACTGGTTAACATTTACTGATTCTCATGATTTATACATCAAATAAAAGAGGAGGAATTAAAGATTCATGACATACTCTATTTGTCTATGAAAAATGTGACAAAATTGGTGAAAAATAATGTTATTTTATGAGCAAAAAATGGAAATGAAATGAAAAGTAAACCTGTAAAAAACTCACATAGTTTTATTATGAGCCAGGCTGAATTTGACATGAGTGTAAAGGGCAATATCTATACTTTACAAATATTGAAATAATATGTATGTACACTTAATGACAGGGTCAGGATCCAGCAAAATGTAACCAAAGTACACATTGTATCCTTCAAACAGTTGATTCCAGCTCTCTGATTGGCTACTTCACAAGCCCTTTCCCCAAAATAGATCAACATGTTTGTCACAGCCAGGACCATGTATGCACAAGAGGTCAAGAGTTCACCCAACAGGTGGCATGTGGTTTCAAATATCGCGCCATAATCTTGCAGGGTAGCCTTGCCAGCCAATCACAGTGCCAGGATTCTATGGTCTTGACAATTTCAAGGATAAATTATGTACTTGGGTTGAATATTGCTGGATCCTGACCCTGTCATAAATGTATGGATGTTTTGAATATGATAATGTAAAAGATGAAACTTCAACGCTTCCATACATATGCATTTTAATAGTGGCTCATATACTTTTTATATGTCTTTTATTGACTTGAAATCTTACAAAGAAAAGTATTTTGTGTCACTATTTTATCACTTATTTTCAACTACTTATTCTTTGAATTATAACTGAAACAGAGTATGTCTGCATTGATAAACTATCCATTAATCTTTCCAGAAAATTTGATGAGCATAGCATTAATATTTCTTTATTTAATTAACTTTGAATATGACCATGCAAAACAGCCCACTGGCAACAAGAAGAGTGTGCAATTTCAGGCACTGGAAATAAAATCAGCCCTTTTTGCTCATTTGCATACGACCTGCGGTCGTATGCTTCCTGAACAACAAGCTCTACTGTTCCAATAAAAATGTCTAAACATGACATTTATTTGGCTAGTTCTTTCCATTTAATAAATAAACATACCATCCGGTATGATCCAATAAGAAGTTAATTACCCTGAAAATACTCTTGGAATGTTCATGGGAACTTCAACACACCAGGTATCCCTGAGAAATATGTTGACTTTTATTTTTCTCTCCGTGGGAATAGGAAATTTTTTTTCAGCTTATGGTACAACAATGCCATTTCATTCATTAAAATTATGGAATGTGTGTATTGTTATGGTGGTAATGTACATATATTTTCCCATCATTATTGATTTTGCACAATGCCCAACCCAAATATTTAACAAGTAAAACCTCCATACCTGCATCATAATCTTATGAAGAAATCTCGCAACTAAATAAGATAACACGATGAAATAAAAATAGTAACAAACATCTCAATAAGGAGACTACATCTCTATACTTTTTAAGAATAAAGGGACTTTTGCCAGAGCTAGATCAAATATTATATCATCTGTTCAGAGTCAGAAGGGCGTTAACTCTGTGTTAATGAGTTAATGCCCTTCTGGCTCCAAACAGACAATATGAAGGAAGAGGGGTTCCACATGCCATACCATGTATGATGTAATGGCAATAAGCCTATAAGTAATTGTATATTTAATTGCAAGTTTAAAAGAACTTTAGTTTCTTGATACTAGCTTATAAACTTGTGGTTTTGTTCAACAAGAAGAGGTTGCAGAACTTGACATAACCACAAATAGAGACAGCTCCTCTATCAACCAAAACAGAACATCTACACCACAGCCTGTTCTCTTGGAATTCAGAAACTGTTCTTTGTTGATGTTATTGAAACCAGAGTAAACCAATGAGAGATCTCCTTTAATGATACCAGCCAAAAGAGAAAGTGATCTGGATGTACTGCCCTGTTTTGTTTTGACTTCAACTTCATTGAAGAACCAAATTTTCTCAGAATACCCAATGGCTTAGGTCACGACTTTGCAAGTTGCTGGGAAAAATATGTGATGTCACTGTCTGGTAAAATACTTTCTCTTTGCAGTTTTTTTTTTTTATAAAGATACATATTGCTTTCCTCCTCTTCTAGCTTAAAGGAAACCAAAACCCAAGGAGAGAATCAATGTTATTGGAAAGTGAAAATTCAGAGAAGCACTTTACAAAAAGTTTCATTAAAATTGGTTAAAAAATGAGAGAGTTATGGAAGTTGAAAAGTCTCGTTTTACTTTCTATGGGGATCCTCAAATTGGCAAAATTGCTTCAAAATGGCTGATTTTGTGAACAACTCTCCATTTGTTTTGTACACAGATTTTCAGATTTTCCCCATTATCTTTCAGGGTGCAGTTAATCTCCTTCTGAGCTCAACATATATAATGGGAAAATGTATTTTACACCACATATGTCGAGTTCAGGAGGAGACAAGGAGCACCCTGAGAGATAATGGGGAAAATCTGAAAATCTGTGTACAAAACAAATGGAGAGTTGTTCACAAAATCAGCCATTTTGAAGCAATTTTGCCAATTTGAGGATCCCCATAGAAAGTGAAACGAGACTTTTCAAACTTCCATAGCTCTCTCATTTTTTAACCAATTTTAATGAAACTTTTTGTAAAGTGCTTCTCTGAATTCTCACTTTCCTAAGTGACAAACCTCTTTTGATTAGTTATATTTTTACTTTCTATGTTGCTTACACAGGATGATATACAGAGATGAACTTTTCACACTTTCAATCACTTGACGAGGAAGTGTAAACCACAATGTGGTTTAGAATTGTCTCATATCAACTAAATAGTAACTTCACAATCCTGGAAACCACGTTACTGACCACCTTCACCTATGTAAAGTGCAATTCATCTGTCTTTTGCTAAATCATAACCGTGGATGTAGTACGAGTACCAGAATTTCTAAAAAAGAAAGCAGTATTTGTGCCAAATAGGAGGGAACACATGAGTTCGGGTCACCAACAGCTATGTAAAGAATAAGTAAACATTTTTGCCAAAATGGCGCATTCAATATTTGTGACCAGGATAAGTCAAGATATAATATTACTTTCACCCAAAGAATTTTTAAAAATCTAGCAGGTAACTGTGGCCAGCATAAGTCAAGAGATCGCAGTCAATTTTATAATATGAAAATCAAGTGGATTAAATTGGCTCAAAATGACCTATAAATATAGAGATTCAAAATGGTTAAAATGGTATCAAACAAAATAAAAGATGAGAAGAGTCAACCAAGCAAACCAAAGGATACCAAAGTTCATTATAGAGCAAACAGGATAAATTAATAATAGAATAAATCCTTAGAATTAAGGGAATCAAGTCCCTGAATATCTATTTGAAAATATACCTTCTTTAACTGTCCATCTTGGTCTCCTAGAAAGATGACCGTCTGCTCGCGATGAACTGTAGCTGCAATGGACGTCAGGATAGATGGGTGGGTGTAGACCGCCCTCGCCTCAATGGGGAAATTCCCACCGAGAGGTACATTGTTTTCGTTTGTATGGCAATAGCTGGGTCCAGTAGAGTTGATCTCAGCGATCTAATGATGAAAATGAGGATAACATTTTCAGGTAAGAGAAGGAAGACTCAAGGTGCAGTTTAAAAATGTCACAATGATCATTTTACATTCCAGACTAGGGAAAGCTAAAAAAAAGATAAGGAATGAAATAGTAATATCAAGAAAGTATCATTTTCAAGTTTTAATTTGTTGAAATTGATTAGAAGATATATTGTATTTCAAACACCATCCTCAAATGTTTACCTGATATAGGATTATCTCAAAAGCTATTTGTTTTTATCTGTAACTTTAAAAAGAAGTATCAAAATTACTTAAATATTTGTTGCATTACAAAATGATCAACTACTCAAGAAAAAAATTTAAAATGGTCAAATGGTTATTCAAAAAGTTTTACTTCTGTCATTAGAGAAATTCATCACTCAAAACTTGCCAGAATTACTTCTTTAACCAAGCTGAATTTTTAAATTAATGTTGATATGAGTAATAGTAAGAAGTTAAAGAAGGAGATGATGATGAAAGAAGAGTTAACTTACCATGCCAGGCGATGTCCCACAACTCACAGATCCTAACCACTCGATGTCTGTTCTGTCCGTTAATTTCTGAGCACATCCAAGCCTCCTCTCCCAAAATGCTCTATCTATAGCAGAAAGAGGATACATACAGACAGCTGACCTGGCTGAAGGTGTTTTGGTCATCCCATCTGCCTCTGCAAACACCACATAGAGAACTTCAGATCCAGGTTGCAAGTCATCAGATCCAAAGTCTGACCCAACGGTGCCAACATACGCTGACTGTGCAAGGTTGTACAAGGTTCTTTCACCCTGTCCATAGCCATAGCAACGAAGAGGAAGCTCAATGTAGGAGTAGAAGTGGTCGTCTTGTTGACACACTCGAGCCAGCTTGGTGTAGTAGTTGCTTGGGCTATCGTAGACTTTTGGCTGGATAGCGACGAAGTAACTGAAGCCATTTGCTGCAAACCCTGATATGTAGGTGATGTTAAATTTCTGGCTGATTGGAGAGCTATCGATGGTACCTGCCGGTATTTGAATCAATGACGGATTGTTTGTCTGAGGTCCTCCTCCATTGTAGACTTCAAACAGAGATGAACTTGACAGATCAGATGGCAACTGCCTACTGGACAATGTCCAGCTATTACCCCTGAGCCATTCTGATGTTGATGATCCAACATACAATGTCTTCATGTCACCTGGTCCATTTCCTACAAATGCCACAGTGGTGCCATAGTCTGTGTTAACAGATACCTCTGTCATGGAAGAGTTTGACAACACACCCAACTTGTCCACAGACAATATATCACAGACTCCTTGATAAACCGTTCCACATAAGATGAGACGATCATCATCCACTAGTAAGACTTTATTATAATTGTCTGTTAAAACTGCACTTTCACAGTTTGTGGACCTTGGGAGGCATCCTGGGCTGTCATGGACAGGACCAGTAACAGTCTCCCCTTCCAGACTCAGGCTGCTGTTTAGTTTATATACTCTGTTCACTGAGCCTACAAACACAGTGTCTCTTTGTGCATCTACAGCTATCGTTTGCAACGAAAATGCAGTGTTCTGCTCACTAAACTGAGGATACGCTAAACATGGACTGAGAAGTAACGACAATACGTGGAAGAGAAGCATTGTTTCTAATGTCCTGCTTCTTGATGGTCTGAACATCTTGCATATATGCCTCATTGTTGTCGATCCTGTCTCAATGGTCGCACTTATCCTGGAGTCTCCTGTTTCTTCTTCTGTCCTAGCCATTTTCTTGTTCTTAGGTTGTCACTGGCAGTGGTTAGGAACACACTTCTTCATATGACCTAGGAAAAGAAAAAAGAAAAAAAAGAAAAGAACAGCAAAATTAGTCAAATGAAAATGATCTACAATCCAGTACATGAAAAAGATTTGAATTTGTATAACTATGCTATAACAACACTAAACAATATCTGCTCTATCAAAGTCAATACAGCTCTTTTGCCAGATTCCAAACTCTACCATCTTATAACAAAATATTTCTTCTTTTTATTCACTGCCACTGGTAAGACACTCATTTTCCAGCGAGTGATCTGGCCATGCAAGCTGACTGGAAGTGGTTAGAGCTCTGTTACATGTAATCACGTTTCCTACCCTCTGGTAGTAGCAGTCACAGGTGATTAAAATCTAGCTTCCTCAAGGGGGTGCATAACCAGTGGTCCTTCTATTATGTCTACATAGCAATAATTACGTCCTGTCCCTCAAAATTTTGTCATTTTATTTCGCAGGGTGATTGAAGCATCTGTTTGTCCAAGATAATTGCATGAACTAATTACCTTTTTTTCTTTCCTTATAATATTTCCAAGCAGAACTGAAAGGAAATTAGAATGTGATACATCATACACATACAATGGGATACTACACTGTATAGGAAACTTTGATAATAAACAAAATTCTTGAAAATTACCTTTTGAACTTATATAAAAATAATGATATAAAGTGATTTGTTTTCCTGGTTCAAATTATAATACCCAAGTATATGCATATTCTGAACTCAAGTAGTAGGCCAAAATATACTGAGAAAATGTTTTGTTCCAATGTTTAAATCCACATACATAGCACTTTAAAACAAACATATTCCTTCAGCAATAATCAAAAATACATATTTCCTTATATATTATAAGCAACGACCCATTAAAAAAAAGTTTTGACTTGGCAGTCAGATACAATGGAGCTTTTCATAAACAGACTGACCAAAAAGCTATCTAAAATGCATTATACAAAAGCTGAAAACTATAATTACTTTATTCAAGATTTGATAAACATATTCAAATCACAAAATTAAGGTATTGTTCCATCAACAATTGAAACAAAATAAAATCATAAGCCAAAATGACAGCAATCAAGAGCATATTATAAACCTTTACTTAGCAGTATTCCTTTATAATATAAGCCAGAAGGCAAGGATGTCCTTTTCAAGGTTAATGACCTCAATGGGATTTGATTGACAAACAGTGATCATAATGAGGCATCATGGGTAATTTATTTGCAAATTGGCAATCATCACACACGGCTTGAAAACAAATCATCCTTTGCTACAATCCCATGTGATTAATAAAGGATCTTTCAACAATCCTCACAAAATCACACTCAAGCATCAATTAGTAACAGGTCAGTTCTATTTATAAATACAGCTTGTTTCCTTGCTTTACATCACATGACCTGACTATCCACACAAGAAGAACTATATGGAATAGCGAAATACCACAAGCAGGTTTTCTAAGAATAATAATTAATTTGAAGTTTGATGATAAGATTTCAAATGAAACACACAAAACTTTCAGAACTGAAAGGGAAAGGTAAAGAAGTAACACTCCTATGCACAATGACGGTCCACAAAAAGCCACTAACAAAATGTTATTTAATAGATTACGTAAGACATAAACCATTTTTCTGCAGCTTTCCTGACCTGCCCACTCCTTTACACCTACCGACATGAGCACTTTACAGCAGTGAAAAAGGCATCTGTGAAAGCCTATGAATTATCACATCAGATTATTGCAATAAGAATCCCCAGTACAATATACAATCACACTCCAGTGATTAAACTATGTTACTTATCAGACTATAAATCTGATGTGATTACATTATGTAATCAGGAAACAGCATAAGGGTATTTCAAGCTGCACTGATAGTGACCCCCAGGACAAGTACAAGGTAAACAAACCTCAACTCTATTACTTCCTGTGCTTCCTCTATATTGTTTTACTGAGATTACCTGATAAGACCCTATCAAAGTACAGAACTGAGCATGTATACAGTGTTGATAGCTTTAGTTTTATCCTTGGTTTTATTACAGAGCTAAAAATTTGTAGTTTCATAGTTTTTCAATGAGGAAAGATTGTAACACAATATATATCCTTTCATATCCTATTAGTTGCAGGAACGAAGCCAGGACATGTAAGCTGGAATGCAATAAACTGGATAAAAACAAATGAGCAATCACGAAGACTGATTCAAAAGTTACTCAATTATACTCTGAAGCTGTACTGATCACTACTTAAGTGTAGACAAAGATTAAACATAAACTGGAAATCCAAAAAAGTTTTGAACAGCAGAATACTTTTGAAGGATGCAATATGACATGTCCCTTCCATTTATGATAATATTCACAATTACGAGGCTTTCAGGTGACATGAACACAGCTATCAATGCTTCCCTGATCATAAAATTACAACTCATTCAATCCAAAATGTATTCTAATATGAACGAACATGCTTTCCAATGCCTTGAAGCAACGGTTGCAATATAACTTGTACATTTCCCCAAATCTGACCTTCTGAATCATCTTTGGGTCACAACTTTTTACAAATTTTTTCATGAACAACTTTTAAAAAAGTAATCAGCTCTATCAATAGCACTTATGAGCATACTAACTACTGACTTACTAATGTTCTTATGCAAAGCTCCGCCACCGGAAATAATCCCAAATTTCAATTCAATGCACCACCATGACAACCTTCACACTATACTGTTAATGCTACAATAACAAATTTCCACCTGTAGACTAAAATATATCTTTTATAATACTTGCTATCATTTCAAATTTTTGATGAAAAGGAGGGAAACGTTGTTGTGACCCCCTACCAATATCCCTATCAATCATTGCCACAGTGCTAAGAGAGTAGTCCATTATATCTATTCATCTCACTTTTCATTGAAGGGAGCAAATATTGTAACAGCATCTTTTTTTAAGAGAGAAAGAAAAAAAAAGGAAAATCATTCTATGTACAATAGTATAATAAATATCAATGCAAATTTGTATAGTGAAAATGAAGGCCAACGTGGGTATGGATTAATCTGAAAGTGGTTTGCTTCTATTCTCTAGATAATAACCTTACAATTTAGACTTTATGGACCATACTTCCTGCACTGGATTCCCCCCTTTTCTGTTCTACCCATAGCCCCTAGGACCTCACCTTTATTCAAAGAACACAAAACGATAAAAACCCTATCTTTTCACAGATCAAAGGGAAATTTCGAGAACAATATCGGACTCAAAGTGAATTGCGACATACACCATTTCAAGCATGCCTCTGGGTGGGTTTTTGCGGTCATCAGCTTTCCAGCATTAGAATTTCTCTCTCTTTCTCTCTTGGTAGGTCATTTGCTTTCTTGTCATGATGAAGTTAGATATTTATGAGGTCCTATTGCAGCTAAATTATCCATCAAACATTTTTTAAACATACATTCTATAGCTATGTTCATACAGGAATTGTGGTTTCAAAACTTTATGTTTGCGAAACTTTAAGATAACAAAACAACGACTCACTAACAACAATGAGGGTTCACACAGGCCCGAAACGACGATACTTATTGTTCTGAAACTACAAGCCAAGTGATCATCGTTGTTAGCACCGGAAATAGATACTACTGATTGTGTGTACAGTACACATACAGATCCTGAATTTAAAATTTGCGCGAAGGGTATGACCCAAAAGTTTAACATGAACAAAGTGGTCATTGTTAACTACGAGCTTGTGAAACTTAAAGTTTATTTTGTCCACACGGTCCGAAACTGCAACGGATGACCCCCACTGCTCATGGTTTCAGCATTCACCACAAGCTCACATGTGGTTCTAGAACTACAAGTAAACTTTTCAAAACTACAAGTCCGTTCATACGGTCTGAAATAACTGCAAGTTAACTTAAAGTTTAGAAACTAAAAGTGAAACTTAAAGTTTAACTCCCTTCGTGTGAACCTATCTCCAATCAAAAAAGCTGTTTCAACTTCACACTTGCTATAATGTGTTTCCCAATGTAATTAACTTCTCCCTCCTTGATAAGGATATTACAAAGCAGAGAAAATATAATTTAATGGTTCAATAATGAGTTTAAATCAAGGGTATTGATCCTACTGATGTATTTTGCATTTTATCATATTAAAGGGAAAAAAGGTTGGCCTTATTGCAATAAACATAAGTTAAGTTTCTTTTGTTGAACCTTTTGGCCAGAATTCACCAAGGTGGTTTGTATTCAGACCATGGTTTATGCAGATTTCGTTGTATAAATACCCTTGATTTAGCGCATACACTTAAAAAGATCCAATAATGAACGCGCGCCAGTTGCGCGTGGTTGGCAAAAGAGCCAAATTCACGCTAGTTGCCATGGTTCAGACCATGGTTTATTTAAATTAATTTAAATAAACCATGGTCTGAATTTACGTAAACCATGGTCTAAACCATGGCAGCTAGCGTGAATTTAGCACTTTTGCCAATCACGCGCAACCGGCACGCGTTCATTATTGGATCTTTTTAAGTGTATGCACTAAATCAAGCGTATTTATACCACGAAATCTGCATAAACCATGGTCTGAACTGAAACCACCTTTGTGAATTCCGGCCTTAGAGTTCTTCAGAGTTGGAAAAAAAAGAAAAGAACAAGAACTGAAGTAAAGCAGTCTACCTTATAACCTATTTCATATTTCAAGTCCTTGCAGCACTAGAATAGACCTGCCTGTCATAAATTCCCTAATTTGCTTTCATCCTGTTATCTTTTCCTTTCATATCCGATGGCAAAGACATAAAATTTAATGATTTTCTGTCAAACTTTCTTGTGCTTTTGGATTGCATTGTCCTTGATGCACCTGTGTCCTGAAGTTCATCCAAACGTTTTTTTAATCTTATTCATTGCCTTGCCTGCAGTTAAATTCATCAATACGATCAAAGATTGTTCAAAGCATTGTTCATCTTTACAATTCTGGCACCATCCCCAAATAACAGACCCCTGCTTGAACCCAAGTATTGAATGTCTCCTGACGTGTGTACAGTGAATTATGAATGGAAATTTAATTCTTCTGGCCAATTTTCAAAAAAAGATTTTTCTGAGACAGACAGTTTTATTATTAGGACTGTCTGACAATCTACTTGAAGATGTCATAATGTTCTCTCTTGCAATATGTCTATCACTATTCACTACCCCTCCCCATCCCAGTTTTTTTTTCTCTCTCTCTCAATTTTTATTAAAAGTAAGATATTTTCAGTTTCCCAGCAGGACCTCTCTTACTCTCTATCAACCCAATCTTACATCGTCACATCATGTATTGTGGGTAAGGGATTGCTCCTCCAACGTACACTTCCCCATTCCCTCTCTCTGTGTTAACACAAACCACGAGGTGTACTCTACAAATCTTTGCTTTTCAGTATCTATGTTCGAAAGAATTTATTCTCTTTACCTTTCTTCCTCTCTCTCTTCCTTACTCTCTGATTCATTCTCCAAAATCAGTAGGCCGTTTCTTTTCACAAACTGTGGTTTGAATGGAGGGCGGAGATGGCCCATTGGAGCTGGCATTGGCTTGAGCCCAAATGCAAACTGGACACCATTGTACCCTGGCGTCAGCTGAAGACAGCGAACTCTAAATCGAGGTCATACACAACCCCATTCAGAATCATTATAAAAGTTTGCTGGAATCTCCCTCCTATGATATATCTTCTTCTTTTTTTTCACTTTTGCTAATGATCCCATTCCACAGAGAGGGACTCCTATGTATTCAAACATTTATGCATTCACGGCACATGAAGAATTCTGACTTTTCCTTCTGAAGTGTTTCTGTAAAGTGGAACTCATGTAACTCTTGTGCATGAAAAGACTGCTCTACTTTCAGCAGTTTGGTTTCACCCCTGAAACCCTTTTATTTCTGCATTTAAAAAATGAGTATTCATGTACACGCATGCAAATTCTTACGCTATAGCCTGTCAATCTAGAATATTCTTTTAAAGAATATGTACTCTCATTTAGCTTCATTTTTATAAATCAAAGTAAACATATTCTATTAATTGTTTGCACTGTGTATCCAATTCAAATGTTCTTCTGATGTATTCACACATTTCCTCCACATGACCAGTTTTGCCTAATTAGGGCAATATGAATTTCTATACTGTTTAAAACTGGACACTTGTATATTCTAGGTGACCTACATATAAATGTCCAATAAAACTAAAATTTAAACAAAATAGTTTCCTGCATGAAGAAAAAGATGTCCTTAAACCCTACAATAGGATACTGACTGACAAATAATTTGAGTATTTGGATAACCGTGACTGAAGTTTGTTTATGAAACCTATTTACACTTACTAGTCAAGTTCACAATTCAGTTTGGTCTGCTTAAAATAGCTATTTATCTTGCACTCAATCATGAAAACCACCAAGTTGAGTCATCTTAGTAATAACTTGAATAACAAATTAAAGACCAATCAATCACAGTAACCAATAATGAAAGATTGAAGGCTGCCCAGTACTTCATTAGAGATATCAGTATGGGAAAAAATATCAATAAAGTTTATCTGCATGAATAGTTGAAATATATGGCCTACACAATAAAGAGTTAAGAGTCCCATTAGACAGTCCATAAAAAGATGAAACAATATTGGTATCAAAAAGCTTAAAGTGATTTGGAAACTTTGTAGAAGCTTGAAAAAATCTGAGCTGCCTGGCCTTACATGCTATCAGTGTATGTAATATTGTGGAAAAATGAAGCCCTGGGAAAAAAAGAAGCACTTTGAAATCATCATGTGCTTCACAGAAGTAAACATATATGCAAGTGACCAGAAATGCTGGACTCATTTTCCCCAAAATACTCATGTGTTAGACTAAAGCGTATGGCCATACACTTTTGTAAATGGGAGTATTCAGTCATAGATATCTTAATAATAGCAATATATATTTGAAAACCTTTCTATGCCTGACTATTTATATATCCTTCTGAACATCAATATACAAGAAAGATATCAAAATTCAACAATTTATTAAATCAAGCCTCCACAAAGTTACCAAATCCCTTTAAATGGACATTTGAACTTCCAGTAAACATTTGTCAAATAATAGTATTTAAATAAGAAAAAACCAAAGGAAACAATATAAATCATACTCACTTGAATAACCTGCATTTCATAAAGGCCAATGCATAATGCAGAAAACAAAAGTCAAAGAAATATCCAGAGAAATGTATGTACATGTAGCTATGAGTGTCCTGATCAGATGGAGCATTGAAAAAGTTGCCACCTAACTGTCCAGCCTACCATCACTGAATAACACTAGCTGACAATAACATGCTCTTTGTCATCCAAATCTACTTCCTAGACAATCAATCATATCAATCGACTCAAACCTAATGGTCCTGATTACTATAAAGACAAGTACAACAATCCACTTTGACAGAAAGTCAAAGAGTATTCATTAGAACTTACAACAAAACCACCGCCCTTTTAGAAAGACCAAATATGTCATTCATAAGAGAAGGATTTTATTGATTTATCGATCTGTTTGGTTCCTGTAACATGCCTCAGACAATATTGATGAAAAGATAAACTTGTGTCATTAAAGAGGAGACATATGGATTATGTAATCCATACTGGAAGGATTACCTTTTATTGGGGGCAGGATTATCCATACTTGTTTGCAAACATTACTATTGTTCTCTATTCATCAAGTGGGTAAACAAGCTCAGAGGCGTGAAGCCACTGCTGGGCAGCTTGGCGCGGGACATGTGTCACGGTCTGCATGCGGTGAATCTTGCGGCAAGTTTTTCTTCCCCACCGGTTGCCTTTGGAATACCGAAGTCGACCTGAGATCTGTGACGTCACTGGTGATCTTATTTCTAAGCCTTGATAATGACACACCTACATGAATATTTCAAAAGCATTGTAAATGTGATATATATTAAAATCATAATGCAATCACTATGTAATCATATTTGCTGTTAGAAGCTTATGTTTTTAACAGATAAATAAGATAAGAATTAGGCTTATCTTGGCTATATCTTGCTAGTGAGTCACTAGCAAGACATAGTTGTGACAAGATGCCTTCAAGAGTTATTTGTGTATACTCCAAGCTACTGAAAGTAAGATAGCTGCCAACAGTTTCACACCCTATTCCAAGACCACCTAGTCAGCCCCATGCCGCCATCCCTTTCAGCATGAAATCCTGAAGAGAAAGGGAAATAGCGGATTAATTGATTACTATTGATCATCAATGCCTCTTCACGGCTCCAAATTCCAGTAATGTGGGGGATCCTTGAAGGAATTATAGGACAGACCATCTCGGATCAAACCTCAGGATTAAGTTGTTATAGAAAATGTCTGTCATAAAGTCTCATCCCAATCTTCTTAACGCACTAAGTAAAGTGGATTGTTGGGCGATTGTTTGAAAATATTTGGATCTACAATCCACACTCCCTATTTCCAACATTGTAATCATGAAAATCTGTAGAAGTAATTTTGCACCGTGGCATTTTTTATATGAAACAGATAAATACATTCCAGGTCATATAGAAACAGTGCAACTCAAGAAACTGTACAATTTCAGAGAGTCAGACTTTACATGAAGGAGGTGTATGCTAAGAGTTTTCATTCTATTCTGGGCAAAGGAATTAATAATACCAGTGCCATTAATTCAAAATGAAATTGATTTCCACGAAATTGAATTACAGTGATTCCTCTAATAAACAAATAAAGTAATGTATCAAAAAGAAAGAATACTTCTTAGACTTGAAAAAGTGGATTTCTAGACATGGAGATGCGACATTGAGATGCAATCATACTTGGTACTAGTTCTTGGAAGAAACATCCCTTTATTACATAGTACACTGGTCTACTTTCCTAGAAAAAAAGACCACTTTCAGTAAACTGATCCTTCCTGTTTTCAGAAATCTGCCTGTAACATGCAACTATACTATAACATTAAAAACTTACTGGCAGAGACATTCTGACCACAATGGTAGTTAAAATTGAGGACTTACAGGGTACATGCACTATAATATCATCTTATGGCAACATGAATTACTTTTGTAAAATCACCAACTGCAGCAATGGATTGATTTCTGTGTGAGGACACTTGCAGAAAAAACTGGGAGGATTGGACTTTGGTCAAGAACCCAGCAGGGAAGACAATCCATCCAAGGATTCCTCATGACCTCAGGTCAGGTCAGCTGAGGTCAAACAGGTCAGGTGACTACCTGTGGACTTCAGGAGCCACAATGTCTGGCCATAAATCTCAACCACTTGCTCTTGTCACTCACACCTTGGACAAGAATGTTCAGGAACTTTTCTAGACAGAACCAGAAAATACAGTATGTACAGTAGGCCTACACATTGCCCTATGCTTTATAGTTCTGAAGGCCTAGAGTAGATGCTGCGAAGTGCGGCCAGTAGCTGATGTGTGGCTGGTCCATCGTTTGCATTACAAAATCCCTTTAAAATACATAATACTGGCTCCAAAACAGGGAAAATGAAAAATTAATATTACCAAGGCAACTCTTTATTTTTTTCGGGATTATATTTTTGCTCAAACAGTAACGTTATGAACTTCCATTATTTGGGTAAAAAGTGAAAATAATTCTGGAATAAAGAGTTCTAAAATTGGATTTTGTCTTAAGTGTCTGCAGACCACAGCATCTCCTCTATACATGTATTTCAGACAAGAATCTCTGTGCAGTAATTTGGCTTGAATTTTGTCTGCTTCAGATGCCACAAAGTAAAAAAAAAAAAGGTAATTTCTAGTTCAATTATCAAGACAAAATATTGCTAAAAACAGCCATATTAGTCTTAGACTACCACCAAAGTACAGCCCCCCTAACTTGAAAATATAATTTTGCACTTGATGTATGTCTGGTGGCAGTAAATCCACACTTTCATCTAACTGATGAGGCTCTCTACAATAATATGGTAGGGTTCATGATATAGGCATAGGCCTACTGCCTATACCCCATAGTACATCTTTCAAAGTTTTCACTCACACAAGTGAGTGACATTTCAATTTTTTTTTTTTTTTCATTTTCAGAATGGATGAATGATGGGGGGACCTAGAGCTACGCACTTTGTTTCCAGCCACCAAAGTCATTTTATTCAGGGTTTACATGTATGCAAATTTCTTTAAATATCTTGGTTCTACATATTCTGAAGTTAAATCGTTGAGAAAATTATGACGGATGAATGTCTGTAACATTCATTTCAAGTCGATGACAATGCCTATGTCAAATTTTGTTCAACAAAATGAAAGGGTCCTAAAGCTACGCACATGTAATCAATGAATGCAAAATTTGATTTTGAAGCTGACTGATGTAAATTTCACCGCGATTTCCAAATAGTGATAATCTCAGAAAAATAAAGGGAAATTACTCATTCTTTTTGGCAAACATAAATGATATTCTCGTTGCTTAGTCACAGCAGAAATTTGGCGCATTGTACACATCGCATTGCGCGTACCTGCGGGGTGCATAGCTTTAGGACCCCATGCCATACACAAAACTGTAACTGTAACTGCAATATACACTGCTGAGGCCTCCTCTCTTGATAAAAATGGCCTCTGTCAAACTTCTTAAAATTCGGTAAAAAAAAGTATGCACAAAACAAAGTATCTTCACACCACATAGCCCTGGAGTGCAATTTCCCATCTAAATATCACAAATCTTCACATGTTCACAAATACCTCTACCACTTGCCTTCAGCAGCCACAGCCTGTGTTTTCAATCCAAAATGTGGCTACAAAGATCTATCCCATACTGACATAAAATTCCAGAGATGAGTTACCATGGCGATAGAATCTTCTGAAGGTCACTCATGGTCAAACAGTACCAATATTTTTCTTTTGGCAGAGGCCGCCTGGAAGTGCAAGGATATAGATGTCCCATTCAAGCCTCATATTACATCCTAACTTGCTAAAGACCTGCTCTAAACTGGGACTTCAATCCAAGGCCAAAAGGCAAATTAAAGTCCAGCTTGGACTAAGGGTATATAACCACACAAAAAAGTGACCCCTGACTGAAAGCATGGATAAATGAAAGTTGGAGCTGAAAAGAGAGTTGAAGGGAGGAAGTCATGGTGATACAGAAATGCATGGAGAGAGAGAGAGAGAGAGAGAGAGAGAGAGAAAGAAGTTCAGAGAATGGAAGAGAGGGAGCACAGGAGAAGCCTAGCAAGGGTTCCATGTGGGGCTTTATAAGAAAAGTGAAGTAGTTCAACTCAAATATCCGCAGGGAATGGGGGCCAAATGAAAAAGAAACCCGACTCCTCTCGCATTGTAGTTCACTGATTATTTTATAGCAACAAATGACCCTAGAGATATGGGTAGTTTGCTAATAGAGATATTCAAAATCTTTCAAAGAGAACAATGAACTTTATTTAGAAATGGCTGATGTAAATCCAACTAAACAGCCTGGTATATTACTTGAAGTCAGAAGTATGGCTTGATTAAGAGTACTACTACTACTAGTATGGCTTGATAGTATTAACATTTCTATCATTTCTTGATTTCTTTGGTTCTGTTCCTTACCAAGAAAATCTTGATTTCACAGAATATTTTACTTTACAACTGCATGCAAGATGCTAACAAATTAAACAAAATGATAAAATAGTAGAAGCAACTTCACATTTCGCCTGAAGAAAACAAATTTTGAATAAGTCACTCTAAAACCATTGAACTTATCTATGAAAATAACCAGCCATTCCTGTTAAACCATCTTTTTTTTTTTTTAAGAGTTCAAGGTCTGGTGGTAATAGTCATTTGACATTTCCCCCAATATTCCTCTACCCAGGTATAAAAAAATAATGTTCATCCATATCAAATTAAAATTGGAATAAGATAAATGTAATGTATCCACAACTCACAAACTATCTTATCAGTTACCAAACCAAATTGTGAACACCATTCTAGTGTTCACCAGGACCAAAGAATTTATTCCATGCTGGAACTAAGCCCTCTTTCACGGTGCACTTAAATGTATGCAAATCTCTCTGGGAATTTGGCTTCAATTGCCATTAACCACTATAATTAGATGTGCAGTCACAAAATTTCTTACTACACTTGAATGAGTTTAGGAGAGTCAGAAGCTCAAAAAGATTTGGGTAAAAATACAATTACTGATTGGAAGCAATGGCCATCCAATGGTATCTTGTTAACTACATGTAGGTTTCCAGGTAGGCCTACACATAGAATTGCTCTCTTCCTGCTACACTTCCAGTCCATTATTCAACATATACAGACTATCCTTGCTTGTTGTCCCCTCCCCTCTTCCTCCCCTCTTCCTCCCCTTCTCCCCTCTCCCCCTCTCTTCCCTCTCCCTCCCCTTCTTCCTCTCCCCTCTTCCTTCCCTCTCCCTCCCCTCTCCCTCCCCTTCCTCCCCTTCTCTCCCCTCTTCCTCCCTCCCTCTCTCTCTCCCCTTCTCTCTCCCCTCTCTCTCCCCTCTTCCTTCCCTCTCCCTCCCCTTCTCTCTCCCCCTCCCCTCTCTCTCCCTTGCTTCCTCATATCTACCTCCCTCCTATTTTTTTTTCTTTTTCTGGCTTCTGCATTGTTCAAACCTCCTTGGGTTTCAAGAGAAAGGTGTCTTTTCAGTGTGTTGCATCCCATATTGTCCTCAACTGTCAATATCCTCACTATAAACATTCCAAGAGTCTTCCAACCTCTTCAAACTCTTTCTTGAAAATACCCAATAAAAAGAAACAATTTGTGAAGATTCTACTTCAATCTTTCACACACCTACCTCAATTTTCAGAAATAGCATTTGAAATGGTTTTCAAACAATGTCCTTTTAAAACTTATTTCCAGATCTAATGGAATAGTGGCAAACCACATCATAAAATTAGACAAATAATATGAATAGTTTGGCTATTCTCACATGACTTCACGCTCTTTCTGCTCTTTCCGGTTCATTTTTTTCTGTGGCTATTTTGGTTCCCCTCAACTCTCAAGTTCTTTACAAATTTAGATATTGATACTATCTATATCAATTTGATCACAACGTCTTTTTATGCAAGGACGAGTGGTGGCCTACAATTAAGGAAAGGTGCATCTGCATTTGGGAATTAGATGGGTAGATTGTTAATTGAATTGCTTTTAAAATAACATTTACTCTGCGACAAAAGTTGTTTTGTCCCCCCCCCCCCCCATCAAAAAAAAAATCTAAACCCCTTTGGCAAAAACCTACATTAATTAAACTACACAATCATATAAAAGAGAACAAGAGATGTAGACATCGACAGGAAAACACAATAATTTCATTATATTCATAATCTTTGTGACTACCCCTCTTCCTTTTCCTGTTCTTTGTGTTTGAAAATTTTTGAAACAAATCGTTTGAATTGGTTTGCATCCTACAGTTCATTCAGATTGATAAAAATTATTGCCCTCTGAATTTTTCTTGAAGACAAGTTTGTCATAATTTTCTTCAAGTAACCAATTACAGCAGCTGGGCATTTAGCAAGTTTCTAGCAGTAGCGATGCAAAGGAATCACGCTCAAATAACAGTTTCACTTAAATGGCCATTTACTCTACGAAAATTATCATGTTACTGGTACATGTATTTTCAATTTCCCAAATTATCATGGACTTGCTAAAAGTTTCCATAGAACATGCACATGTAGAATTATAGAGGCATCAAACTACAACAACAACAAAAACAGCAGTGTTATCTTGTCTCATAACTTAATTCTGGGAAAGTAAATCAATAAAGAAACACAATAAATAACAGTTGAGGCTCTTTTTATTCCATTGAAGTGAACATTTTTTTCAGTCTTTCATGGGAACAAATATATCCTTGCACAAGTAGTTTATATGACTGTTTTGCCAGACTAAGACTCAATTAAGCATTATGTAATACTAAATTAAAGCCAGGCATTAAGATGCTAACATGTTTATTAAGTTCTATTGCTATTCATAGTCTACAACTAATGAAAATTATGTCAACACTGCAGTCATCAACTTGTCACAAAACAGGTGGGCTCATTCCCTTTCCTACATGTATTTCGATGACTGGATACATGTATCATGTATACATGAACAAGCTGATTATCAAAATGTTCATCACACAGAAGAGATGTTTACATGATACAGCTCCAGTGTAAAAATTAAAATTTCTTTTGCGAGGGCTACTTTGAAGTTCATCTATTGTGTTGAGAGATTTTAATGCACTACGACCCATTGGCAGAAATATTATTTGATGGTGGCTATTTGTTCATTTACGGTAGCTTTTTCAAGAGTAAATCGCCCTTAGCCCCAGCTTATTTTTTTCATTGTGCAGCTCCGCACAGAGCAACAACTGCTAAGAAAGACATTAGGTATCACCAGCTCCAAAGTTGGCACCAATTCTGAGTTATTTTAAAATAAATCCATCGACACCTGCTACAGGAATGATTTAATTTGCACCACTTGGGATCCTGATCTAACCGACAAATCACAGAAAATCCAGGGCTGTATTAAATGACTAAACAGACAACATTCTGCAGCTGAGTCGAGAGTATTCTGAACAATACCAGCTTTTGTGAATATTGCAATCTCTTTTTTTAATCTCAAAACCTTCCAACTAATAATGATATCATGACCTACATATGAAAGTTTCCCATTTCTCATATTTTCATTTACTTTTCTTTTCAATTAACCTCGTATTCTGATTCTCTCTAACATTCTCTTCCTACATATGTAAACAATGACCTACAAATTCCTTTCCTTTGTTTATTTGTTCATATATCTCTCCTTCCTATCTTTCTGTCTGTCTACTGTCTCATATTCTAGTTCTTGTTTTCTTTGTCTATAAAACCTACGTAGACTTTCCCCTCATCTACCATACACCTGCTCTAGCCCTTCTTCCATATGGAGAGCTGTCTTTATTTCTACCTTATTTGACTTCAGACATCAAAGAAACATTCAATACAAACATAAAAATGGGCAAAATACTTTACAAATCTAGTGCACACGACAGAAAAAGTATCACGAGTTTTGCAAACAATACAATTAAATCAAGCATTACTTTGAAAATCCAAATCACAATGCACATCCAAACATGACATTTCAGGAGCCTTCTAAGAGCTGGGTGGTTATCAAAACATACCCTGTACTTTCATAAGGATGGAGTCTACATTTACCAAATAAAAACCATGACAAAAACCATAACAAGAGAGCACAAATTTCAGATTGAAGTCAGCATAGCTTCAAAAATGATATTATTGTATTTGATGTTTAGTCAGATGTCATGCTGTGATGGATTTGCTTTCAAAGTTTCACTTGATTAGATGCATTCTTGATTTGATAAAATAATGTCAGAACATTGGCTTCTATGAGCAGCTGATTAGACCAGGTCACATCAACTAATATTAGCATACCCATGTAATTCTTACTTGGAAAGATAATGCAGGTGCAGCATCATTTTTCTACATCCTTTCATAATGTTAATTTACATCCCAGATACAGTTTTAGAAACATCTGAACAGCTTTCATTTAACCCTTTCGAGACAAATGACCACACTTTGTGGTTTGGCTCTATAACTTTTGATTCAGAGCTCTAAAAAATATACCAGATGCAGGATTAGAAAGAGCAAAAATTTCTACACACATTGTTTCCATTTTTGTTGCATGACCATATTGCGTTTGATGCCAGGAATTTTAAAAAGGAGAATAAGCTTCAAAATCCTTAAAATGGCAACACATTGAGAGGTTCAAAATCACTGTTTTTTAACAAAATTGGCAATTTTTCAACTTTCGACTAAGTTTCCAATGATGTATATTGTTTTCAAAGACATTACATTTTGTTAGAACCATGTAGCACTAAAAGAAAAATATTATTGTTGCCAATTTGCAGAACAAAATGTGATCAATTTAGCCCTTAAATAATTCCTGTCTTGAAAGGGTTAATAAACAGTTACTAATATAGCATAATTTACTTCATTCATTTTCTATTACACAATAATAAAATAAGAACACTACATGCAGTCTTATTAAAATAAGAATATATCAAAAGTTACAAAAATCTATTGGTAAATACCCATCTACATGTAAATGTGTACATGTACATGGGTGGACATCATACATGTACCTTTAATGTCGATTTTTTTTTCTGTTTTAGACTTGTTTGATTTTGGGGGGATAATTTAATGAAATCTTCTTTCCAGTTACAACTGTTTTAAGGATGAGTGAAGTCTATTCAACATACAATGATTTACATCTAAACACACCACCCATTGTGTTCATTCACAATGCTATTATTTCCCCAACATCTTAACTTTTCTAGTCCTAGCTGCAAATAGTACTCTCTTTACCAACATACAGAGAGGAGAAGAAGAAAAAAAAAATCACTGCTACAATGCAGAGACAAGTGAGGGTTTATCTGCCTTTATTTTATTACCAAAAGGATCCAGCTATCCATTGTACTCTCCTGCTTTGTCCCTTGCTCTTTATCTTTTATTCTGTTTCCCTATTCTTTGCTCTGCTTTGCTTTCATGGTAGTTTCGCAATACTGTGAATCACCACAAGAAGCTCTGGAATGTCAGCAATGCCACTTGTTGCATGTATGGTGTGATCTATGTACATATGGGTTGTGTGTACAAATAGTGTATTTGAAGGTTTTTTTGGGGGGGGTGGGGTGTTGGATTCTTACAATATGTCACGTTTGGAGAAGCCATGGGAACACATCCGGATCAATAGCACAAGTCATCTTTAGCACAATTACACAAATACAATGATACTAATTATACTCAATTGAGGAAATGAAGGAATGATATGTTGGTTTAAATTGTCTCTCTCCATTCTAAACCATGAAATGTGCACATAAGTTTAGCTTACATGAAAAACCATACAATTTTTTCTTCTTTACAAAACAGTGGCGGATCCAGGAATTTGAAATGGGGGGGGGGGGGGGGGCGCCAGCAGTGAGGGTGTGGACTTTTTAAAGACTTTTTAAGGACTTAAAAAAAAAAAATCATGTGAGAAAGTCGCATTTTAAGAGCACTTTTAGAGTAAAATTTTAAGCTCTAACTCAACCATTGTCTGTAAATGAATGACACACCAGGAATGACACACCAGGAATGGGCTGTGTGTAAGGAAAATTTATTAAATACCTTTAAAGTTTATCAATTTGTAATATTCAAAACATGGTCGGCGTCATTTTATAAAAAAATTCACCTTGAACGATGCAGTCAAATTTAAGCACATTTATTGATATTGAACGATAATAGTTAATAGGTCTAGGCGCGAGACTCGAGTGCTTATTCAAAGTTTTATTTTTTATTCATGATTGACAATACGTAGCATTGTGCTACTTATAAAGTTCATAAAAATTGAAAATATAGGAAAACATCAAATTTTATTGCCATACCTTAGCTTGTTACATCTCTGGAGTAGACTAAGGAGGCACAGCACTAAATATTCAAAATTGAATGAAGTGCCGTAAAAACTAAATTAATAACAACATGTTCACTGGACAGGAAAGCAGAGGGAGAGTAGTTGGGTCTGCTTCATATGGCCTGCAATATTGTACATGCGCGCACGCTCGTGGATCGTGAAATAAACAGTACTTGAACTACATGTACTTCCCTAAAACTTTCAGCCTTGGTATCAATCTAAATTCGGGCTTTATTATGATTAAAATCTTGAAGTAAGGGCAGGGCGCTTCTTACAATAAAATGTGGTGTGCTACTACTAACGATATACTTGGTAATGAAACCAAAGAATATTTATGAAAAGCCCGCTCTATATTCAAGGTCACAAAATGGAAAAATTAAAGGGGGAGGGGGCACGCCCTTGGTGCCCCTGCCTGGATCCGCCACTGGTTAAGTAGTACTGATTCATTAAAAGTTTCTTGCTACAGACTGGACTACTACTAGGCTACATGTACAACACTTCAAATTTTTGCAAATCACAGTTTCCAGCTGCAGAAATGGCCGTCTTTAAAAATTTGTAAAAGTTTCTGGTCTTTCAGCACCAGAATTCACTCAAATGTATGGCATGCCTTCTAAATGTACATTGGTGTCATTATTTCACATCACCTGGGAAAAACATGTTCTTGCATTAATCAGGCAGAAACCGCAGAACCAAACTGTTACTATGTACAGGTGTATTTGCCTATCATATTTAGCTCAAATTCTTCTCCATAAATTCAACTAGCCAATTTCACTTTTTGCAGTGGAAGTACCAACTACACCCATTTTTGCATTAAAAAACCCATACAAAAAGCATACGCCCAGAAGGGCTCCAATGGGGTCATGAACCGATTCAAGTTGAAGCTCTGCACAAAAGAGAAATGTCAGCCTAGGTCAGAATCAGAGAGCTTTCTCCAACCTCGTGACCCAATAATAAGAAGGAGGGATCACTTTCAAAGCTTTCAAATATAAAATCTTTGTTGGTATAGTTACAGTAGGCATTCACAAGTACTTAGAGTAATACACCTTGAAAGCAATCGTCCAATATACGCCATGGAAATTGGAATTAACCATCTTGGCACTTGAAAATAATGCAACCTTACTCATTGTTTTCAAGATTTCTTTCTTCCAAGAATCTTGTCATTTGAAGATGTGTACTTCAAACAAATCTACATTTCTTTCTGAGTCTTTTTTTTTCTCTTTTCTCACAACATCTCTCTTTATCTCTCTCTTTTAAGATCCTGATTTTCTTCTTTACTTCTTTCCCTACAAAACATTAAACAATGCATGTGTAGTTTCAGCTTTGCTAAATCATTTTCTCATATCAAATACTATTTAGACTCTTTACTACATGTTTGTCTTCATTATACTGATTATTCAATTAATAGATCATTCTTCGGCAAAGATATTTACTTTGTCAGCATGCTCCCTCTTACTGTTTACACCATACAGATCCTAACACTATCTACAGTGTAGTGAGTGTACATGTTAAAAAAAAGGACCAGCACACATCAAATGAAAGCAGGAACCTTGCTTACTACTGGAAAATGTTGCTTTTTCAACAAACGTTGATAAGTAGGCCTAAATTGTGCAGCCAAATAAGCTACATGTAACAAGGAATTGTCACATACAAGCAACACTTCGAGAGGCCTATGCAATTTGCATCAGACTGCATCACAACCCACTTAGTCTGAGTGAAATAAAGAGACAGAAATAACCTGCTTTGCAAGCTCTTTGAACATGGAACATGATATGGGTAGCATTACTCCCCCTTGAGGCACAAAACAGTAGCCATGGAAGAGGCTGACAACCTGGTCAATTACCATCTACATGTATATTTCAACACTTTAGAACATTAGCCTGTTGAAATATACTGACTAAACCATGACCACAAAGACAAACTTGTTGCTAAACTGTAAAAGGTTTTCCTTTGATCTAATGTGTTTCCATCATCACAAGCTCTGGGGGGCTGACAAACAGTTCACTGAACATCTTGTTTTCTCTGTTTTGTTTTCCCAATGATGTATTGTTGAGACGTTATCTTTTTAAAATAGACTTTATTATCATTCATGAGGAAGACTTGTAAATTTCATTTCCAAATTACCTTGCAAAAAAAGTGTACATGTATAATGAACAAAAAGAAGCAGATTTTTTAAGGACAGACCTGACAAAGGAAACAAGATAGATAGACAATCTGTCAAAGAAAAGAAGATGCCATGTCAACAACACAAGCACACAACTACAGCTGGTTCATGACTATATCAGGCTGAACATGACATGTATTCCAGTGCCAGTTATCTCAGCAAAATTTTTTTTTTTACTCCAATCTATCCATAGACATGAAGTCAGCGACTTCATCATTCAGTCTGCAGACACATTGGCCTGAGCTAACTGAAAACTTCCTCCGCTCTCATCCAACATTTCTTCTCTCTCATTCAAGAAAACTTTCTAATTCCCATCTGACTTGCAGAGGAGGGAGGACAAACATTCTCTGCTTCTTGCTACGTGCCCACACTCTGTGAGAACTAAAGATGACTGAATAGGGATGTCTTTTTGACTTTATGAGAACTCTTCTGCAAACATTCGCACACCTGCATGGCAAGGCCACAAAGTATGGTTGAATTTTCATACAGAAATGCCTATCCATTGTCATCATCTTTCAACATTCAAAAGAGGAGGTAGACTTAAAGGTCTACGGCACACTTCTTGTCATTGTCATCTTTTACTTTTGTGCCTGATTACATGTATTTTTCATAATCACATCATGGTTAACATACTTTACTTTGAAATGTGAACTTGAAGACAGAAAATGACAAAGCTTAGCATCAGAACAAACTACATGTAATGGAACAATAGCAGTTCACCACATACATATTGGTTCTTACTCAAATTCAGCATTAATGTTTTCAACAAATATCATGAAAATTGACTTACTATCTGTTTAAAATGACCTCTTTGATGAAGTGATACCAAGTTTTCTGAATTGTATCAAAATAAGAATATCATGAGTGATGGCTCCCTTTTATCATCTTATGACCATTCAAAGGGCTTTACAGGCTCATTACATGTACATGTATGTTCATGTTCACTAATTGCATTGGAAGCACAGTAAACACATCCACTATCAATTTACAATTTCACTCGATTTCGAGGTCATAAAGGACATAGCATGTTCACTCCAAGGTTGCCCACTTTATCAAATTGCAATAGGAAGTGATCAAACTGGTATGATTGTCCATCATTATTCATTATGCCATAATCACACAAACACCTACATACATGTAAATAAAGTACATGTAGCAAGTATAATGCATACAACTAATGTTTGTATCAAATAAACCTCACTTCAAATCAATTCTAAAGTAGGTTCTAGAGCAAGGTAAGAACAACAACAAATTCCCTAATCAAAACATCCTGATTATAGCATTATTGTGGACAACAATGGTAGACTAATTGGCCAATCTGGTGGTCCATTCCCTATGGCATGGTATCTGTGACAATAACTGACCACTCCTGGATGAGACGGGTCATTCACAAAAGATGACCATTAGAATTTAGTGGGCAATGACTCTCTGTTGGACAATGGGGGTGGGTTAAGCAAATGAGGAAAGTACAAGGGAGTATTACTTCACCAATGTCTACAAAGGAGAGGTGATGCTGGGATTATTTTCTTTGGTAATTGGAAAAGATAAGAACTCACACTTGAGTTTAAAGCATCGTTACATAAACTAAAGTGTGATTCATGGATTATTTTCTCTTGTACTTGTGGGGGGGAAAATGAGTTACAGAGTTTTCTTTGACAAGTTTGGAATGAAAGGCATTCTGTTTGAGTAAACGATTGTCCTTTCAAACACTTCCAAGAACAAATGTGCAGAGTTTGGTCCATACTTATAAAGCCATGGGAAGGGTCATGAAGTATAGGGCTACTTCTTACCCACCCATCTAATGACGGTAAAGTCTTCCATATTGTTTTTCAGATTGACACACATTCAACATATTACATGTACATGTACAGGTAAGCTGATGCTCTAGTATTTTTTAACATGGAGGAAATAATAAAATGAATGTTAGATTTTAATATATTGGGTTAATTCATCTCTTTAACAGTATATTTTCTGCTAAGAGTCAGAAGAGTCTAACTTTATATAAATGTACTCGTTAGCGCCCTTCTGGCTCGTGGCAGATGATATCATTTTGGTGAAGATAACTACAGATCACTGGAACCTATATGAATGAATTATTCCTCATTATACTACCATCCATAAGGCATAATTACCTATCAATTGTATTGATGAATATCATAAATGTAAATCTTTCTGTTTCACATCCTACAAGGCCATGTTCCGCACTACTTCTTGTTAATAGTTTCACACAGCCTAAGTGTTTGCAAAACCTGAAACATAATCACTATGTGCATCTCCAAACAAGTCTACATGAGGGACTGGAGCTACTCCTTATAATCCCTCCTCATGGAAAGGATGAAGATAATCCTACAGGTTTAGCCATTGTCTGTGGATTAAAGTGGACCAGGGATTATTGATTTAGGTCTCCAGCAGTCTGTTCCAGTATCTTCAAGAGCTCTTCTTTGGTCCTTCTTTCTTTCACATCCCTAGTCCCTCTACCCCCTCTCTCTCTCTCTCTCTTACTTTTCTCACCCTCTTATAACTATTTTTTCAAAGGTTAAAGTGTAACTGAACCTTAGCAAATGTTTTTCAACAGATGTTTACATTTCATTTTTAGTCTACAGGAGACTGTGCCTGTGGATTTGGAAGTAATAGAAAAATTACAGTTCATTTCCACACACATCTTCACTGTACAGTACTGTACCTAATATCATAAGCCTTCTTACCCAATATGTAACTACATGTACCCTACTTTTCCTTTCTATTTTCAAGCCAGACCAAATACTTGAATCCAGTGCATACCACATCCTCCTAGCATGGAATTGGGAAAAGACCTTGAGTAATTGGGTGACCCTAGACGACCTCTGAAATAAGAGGGCAAGACAGAACTATCCTCTGTTCCCTGCACTTGATTGGAGAGCCATCCCTACTTGTCTGGCCCGAAGGCCACGATTCTGTCATCGCATTGGTCATGTTCATCCCACCAGGTAACCAGGATTCATCACAAAAACATGGTGGAATTTGATGCTATTTCTCATGGACGACACAAGCTTTCCTGAACCTCAAGGCAAATGATGACCCTGCAATACTGCACAAGGCTACATTGTAAATGTACATGTAGGCCTACATTACCAATGATACATCTACATGTATATGGTTAGTGGCTAAATTTAAACCTTTCCCAATTATTGTAAGCAAAATTATATTTTGAAATCAGGGATATGAAGATTCTACTTTATATCTTTGCTACAAGTACATCTCTGGTTTTATGTTCCATGTTTCCTTGTATTTCCTACTGATTCTCCTCTTGAATACATTTCCTTCCTCTTTCACAGCACAGATTTCACTATCCTCTTTTCCTTTCATGTCATTCAAGCTTTACCTTTAATATCTTTCTTCCACATTTATTATCTCCCTAATTCATTTGTTAAGTGTTTTTTAGTACTTTACAGTACTAATTAAATTATTTTTTTATTTGATTCTCAATCAGCAAGTCTCAATTTCTCAAATGAATCCTGTAAATGAAAAAGGGTCAATGTTAAAAAATTCTGTCAATGGGTTGTAACACTTCTATTCCAAATTCACTCCAAATTGTTGTGTCCAATCCTTTTTTACTCTCTAGGAATTTCCATTAACTCTGCCATATTGCATTATTCTGAAAGATCAGAAAACACGACCGCATGCATCAGAGAAAAGTTGTCCTTCACAAAATAATGAATAATCTAAACCTGAAAATGTGTTTCCTTTTTTTGCAAGTTTTGGCAAATTTTCTCTTCTTTTGATGTGCCGCTGAGTTGCGATACTACACTACCCAGTACCTTGAAAGTAAATAGTCTCAGGTTTCTTCAGATTTTTTTTTTTTGCCACACCAAACCATTCTAATTTTAAAAGTATGCATACATTCATTGTAAAATGGTAGAAGGAAACAAATCTGATACACTGCTCATAAATGTTCTGTATCTGAATAATATGATACAGACATGTACCTACAGGTGTATACTGATCATAACTGTTGACTCATTTGCAGAATACAGATATTATATTTGAATTAATATGTAGGATGAGGGCAATATTAACAACTGCATGTACATGCCATGATGTTTTAATTCAATATGATAAGCGATTCTTCAACATTCATCATTTCTTTGATAAGCCACAAGAAAAGCAAAATTTTGGAAGAATATTGCTGAATGTGCCATAAATACAATTTAAAAATCGCATTTCTCTTCTGGAAATTCGTTTCTACCAAGAAAATGTCTTCATATCGGATGCATTCTAATTAGCTCAGAAATGCAAAAGTTGTTTTTTTCTTGCTTTCTAATTCTGAATATATGCTACATGTATATGTAGGCCAGGCCTTGCACATCCTGTCACAAAAATTACAGCTTTAAAACCAACCTGCTGGTCCCTTGATGACGGCTAAATTTGAAATCAAGACTTCTTGTTTCCGCTCCTTGCGATTGCGTTACCAGACATGATCCAAAAGACAGTACTGGTACCCCAAAAATGTTCAAAATACCCACCACTTTCCCACCCTGTCTTCTTTTCAATATAAAGCAGTATTCTCATTATGCCAACGAAGGCAATAACTTTTTACCAACAAAAAGCAGAGAGTTCTGTTTCTTTTTTATTATATAATGCATATTCTAATCAGCAGGTCATTGCATATATTCTCCATGTTACAAATATGCTACTACAATTTTGGGCTTTAAAAGTTAATAGAGAAATACATGTAGGTTAATAGGAATATAAAACAAAAATCAAATAATTTGACTTACTGTATAAGCACTGCAAGTAATTAAAATGTGCTCTCTAAAATGCGACCTATATACAAGGATGTAAATACAGGGTTCTGTCAAAGTTGAAAGAAAACTTGTCTAATAACACTTTTTAAAGTTAGACTGTTTAAAGATTATGAAAATGCAATCCCTACTCCTCTCTCTCTCTCTCTCCCAATCTTTATTTCTCCCACTCATTCTCTCCATTTCCTCATCTGAGTCTGATTCTGTCTGATTGTGATTATGTTGCACATGGCTAGGTAATAGAATCTGCAGATTATGAATGGGAGTTATTCACAGAATGTTGATTCGATTACCGACCTGTAGCCTAGAACTTCCCACCATAGAGCAGTACTGATGAGCTAAGATTTCACTTCAGTTCATTTTGGATTCTTATTTCACCACTGTTATAGCAAATGTTAAAACACAAATATGCACACTGAATATACCTTACAATCTTTTTTTTTTTCAAAGCAAGGTGCAGAGCTGGTTGCCCTGAAATGGTGAGTGAAACCTGATGTTTCACTTGTGTCCATTTTGTGGCGAAGGATATCATTTGTTATGTTTTGTTTCATTCTTGGCCTGTATCTTGGAAACATGTGATACATGTATGTATACTTTCTTTCAGTTTCAGATCAGAGTCAATCTTGCAGATCTAAATGTACAAATAAATGTGTTGTTTTGTTTTTTATTAATTACATTACATCAAAGTGAACAATTATTTGATACAAAAGACCAATTAAAAGAAATCTAACAGATATTCATTTGTTTCAGAACATGATACATTTGAAACCAACCCAAGCCCAATAAAGCTTTTACCAGAAGACAAAGTAGAGCTCCAGTATTTGAAAGACATTCTTATTTCATATGCAGATTGTTGCAATTCTATCGATATGTTATGTAGGCCTGCTGCATGATATTGGCAGGCCTAGGCCTACATGTAATTCTTAGCAACATACATTTAGACCTAATAGTAAAAGGAAAGAAAATGAATGATCTAAACACCTGAACATGATATTTCATTGTTTAATATTCTAAAGCAAGATGGAGATCAATTGACATAATAAAGTGAAGGCCCAAATCATAATTTGAAAGCAAACTCCTATTCATGTAATCATATATGTATATCCATCAAGTTGATGCCAAGCCTGAGCTTGGTACCCAACCAAGAAAAAAATTGTCATAACTCTCAAATAAAATTTGAAATTTGAAATGTGGTAATGGTTTTCAATTTCACAATTTCCATAAAGTGCTAAATACACACCACAGGCTCTTCTAAAGATCATAAGGTCCAAAGGTCACAAATCCAGCCTTTCTCAAGCCTTTTATTTTGGTGCCGTGGGAAAATGACCTAGTCAAACTTATTTCATTGTAAGGGTTCTCAAGACTTTGGGGCTGGGCAGTGGTAGGACACATATACACTCTGTATCCTCTGCGTAAAGCAACTGAAGTGAACACACACACACACACATTCAAACAGAAACCAGTCAGTATGTCAACAGAACCGGTTGAATCATGGTGAGCAAGACTTGCTTCAGAAAATAATTTTACAGTAGCTAACTTGCCATTTAAAAATAGTGGTCACCCCTGAATCTGATTTTTTTTTCAAATGAAATATTCCAGCATTATTTTGAGAGACTTGACTACATGTTTACATGTGTATATCATGTACGGTATGATCAGGAATATGCACTACATGTAGGGCACATGAACAAGAAAAGTGGGGCAGCCGTTTGCAGGACTCAACTCACTTCAGGAATTTGGAAGGGGTATTTTCCCTCACATCAATACTCTGCTATATATTCCCATACAAAGCACCAAGTATTACAAAAATGACATCAATTTTGATTCTTGAAGTTTTGAACAAAAAAACAACAAAACAAAACAATAGGTGTCTGTAACAAAATTGAACATATTCTTCATATTCAGACCCTCTAAATGTCTCATGTACGGTAACTTGGGATTTTAAATACTGAAAAGCAGTACACCATCTTAGTACCTTTAACAAATCCCTTATTACATCTTGAATGAAGCAATAACAATAACGTTTGAAATCATCACAACTGTAACATGGGGACACTTGAAAAGAACTTGAAATACCGGTACATATCTAGCTTAAACAGTCTTTAATAGCAGACTACTGCATTCAGCAATTAACGGTCAGAAATTTAGAATTTTCAACAAATACAAAATCAAGTTCAAGAGAGCACAGAGTCTTGATGAGAAAATAAGCCAGTGAATTGTGAGGAATTCTTGAGGTGAAATGGCCCATCACTTCCACACCCTATTGTAGAAGCGAATGACACTGAGAAACTTGGCATGAACTGTTGAACTTCTATTCTCACTGGTATCAGTTTTTATCAAAAGGTGTTCATTCGAAAAAGGAGAACCACAAATTAAATTTATTGTGTGCTCAGGTCTTAATCAGGCATCACCTAATTATTTCTTGCTAGAAAAAATATGAAAACAACAAGAAAACTGCTTCAAGGCAACATATACAACTACAGGAAAATAATAAGTTGGGACTTTTTTGTTTTTTGTCAACTCTATTTGATACCTGCTGATTCTTAAAGAGAATGTTGAGTTCTGGGTAAGATAAAAATAATTTGTGAGCTTTCTCATTCCTTTTATGTCAGTTGGAAGAATATCATTTATAGAAAAGTCGCTGAAAAGGATTGCTCTTAAAATGCCTTCATATTCAAAATATTACGAGAAATAGCTGAAATGTTCGGGCCGAACATTCATGCTACATGTGCATGCAGTCCCATATACCCATTTCTGTGTGTAGTGCATGTGCTTTTCAGTGAGATTGGGTCAATTTCTTACCATTTTTGATGATTCCAAAACCTCACAGTATACACCAATTTTTATATAGACATGATCAACCTTTCCAAACTGCTTTGAGACAATTTCTTTCACAATTTCATGACAAGAATTCAACTTTATCTTCAAACTTGATATACACATGTAAGTTACCATTACCAGAAATTCATAGACATCATGTTCATTAAACATCCAGGGAAATTATATGACTGTATACATACATTGTAAGCCCTATAATATGCCTACAAATATATGTACATACTGTACATCATTGGAATACAAACACATTGTCTGCTGACAGCCAAAAGGGTGTTAACTCTGTGTAAAAGGATATCAGTCAAGTTAACCCCCTTCTAGCTCTCAGCAGACCATGTACATGTACTACTGTACAAGTTGTAGACACATGGACTTGCCTGTTAGCCCACCACCTTTCAGCAAACAAATTTATTCAACTCTCTCTTCAAACTCAGAACTACTGATAAAAAGATATAAAAGTGAAGTCCAAGCACAAAATGAAATATTTGATTGGTAAGTTTCATAGTTTGCCTAGAGCTAACATGTGACAAGTTCCGGTAGAGTTGGCGACCTTGCTCAGCTGGAGTGGGCTGGGCTTTGGTTTCGTGGTTTGATTTCTTCTCAATTTCAGCATGTCTGCCCAAGTTTAGGATTTCTCAGCATTGGCGTCAATGTACTCAGAGGCACAATGCATGGGAGACACATTAAAGACACATTAAAGCATTAGAACATTTTTCATTGATTGTCGTGAAGACTTCAAAATATTAGGCCTAGTGGACAAGTATAGGTTACATGTACAGTATATGTGCAGGCTACAGGGCTACAAAGACAAAATATGACAAACACATTTATCATCATATATAGGATTATAAGCCTATAACAGCTATATCCAAAATGTTGAAGAAATTAAAGCACTATACCTGTATGTGAAAATATGACTACTACACACACAGCAGTACACATATCAATATACTTTGGGTTTTATAAAACTTTTTCATTTTCACATCAAGACTTACATGTACACTACACTGACAGAATAAAGGACTTTTTTAAAAAGAGGAAAACATTAAACTTCCTATTACATGAAGAAGAGTATATTTCCTACAATTATAAATAAATCTACCCACATGTAAGAACACTAGATGTAAATTGAGTCCAGGAAATAATATTTGACACACCTACTGACCAAAATTAGAAGAATATCACAGAAATTATAAGTTCCTATAAAAATCATCTCTACTAGTAATTACTGATGATAGACGGTAGAACATAACATTCTAAATAGAATACATAAGTACTGTTACTGACCAGGCAATGTATATCTATGAAAGTTGTAAGTTCATTATTCAAAGAAATGGTAATATGAAACAAACCAATTGCCATACAGGTAGTATAAATTTTAATTTCTGTACCAGACAGTTTCCCCATATGTTCATATTTATAGTACTATTTTATATTGATTAACACAGACATGTCTCCACCACCATCCTCACCTTTTTATCCCATTTTCACACAATATGCAACCATGTGTGTCATATTTAGAAAACTCTACTCAGTAGTCAGTACCAAAATACCACAATGTTTCATTGTTTATTGTTGAGTGAAGTTCAGCAGACCTAAACAACAAATAATTGATTCAAAGAAATAAGGAAATGGAGCTTGCATTTTAGTAATATTTCCCAACAACTGATTTCAGTTTCAATATATTCCAAGATATACATCCTGTAGACCTACACATGTCGGCATGGCCTTCGTATGTTAATTCATCGTTTCCCCTGTAAATTATCAAGTCATTGTCAAATGACCATAAGAATTCAACAATCATTCAAAGTTTTCCTCTTTTTTCACATTTTTGTCTGAATTTTTTTTTTAGCATGCCTCTTTACCTGCATTACCTCAAACTACATGTACAATATAGGCTTATTTGCAATATGGAGCTCTATGGTAGTCTTTTTCTCCTTTAATAGACAATTACATGTACAAATCGTGTTAGAATATTATATTCTATTTTATTCAGCATCAAAGGTTAGATTATGCTTTAACTATCTAAAATTGATTTACAGTAGATTTATTATGACAATTATACAGAATTTTTTCATGCTTAAAACTTGAAAACAACTTTGAAAACTGACTGTAAATTCTATGGAATTGATGACAACACAAGGCAAAGGAATGTCATTCGATACTTTTCTCAACATTTAAGAGTAGGAAGATTATTATTCCTTTCACTTCTAATTAGAACTACAAAGTGCCAAGATGATTAAGACTCCCAAGACTCCCATTCCTCAGCTCCAACCTTAGCTCCACTGATAAAACAAGTCCAGACAAGTTTGCATTCCTTTCTCCTAGGCCATTCACTGCCCCCCTCCCTCCCAGCCCTTATCCATCCCCCCTTCCTGGCTGTGAAATGAGCTTTGTAAACTATTTGCTCCCATAATCCCCAAATTGGACCACTCATAACACCACATGCTGTACACACCTGTAAGCTATCCAGATAGATTGGAGGCCCAATGACCACATGGTCTGTTCGATGGTTCCATGGTTTATGTACTGTAGCACAATACAAATGTGTGCTTCTTTGACCAGGTCAACAGGGGAAAATTTCCAGACACAATTTACACATTTATCTCAAAGACAATGTAAACCTAAAAGATTTCCATTAATTACCAAAATCTCAGAACAAAAATATTGAAAGAAGCCACTTAAAATGCCCTATGGCCTAATATGGATCTACATATTAATTTAAAGGGAAATCGAACCTTGATAGCAAGTTGCTTTGAAAGAAAGAGGAAAAATCAGAGAAGCAGATTGGTGAAAGTTTGAATGAAATAGAACAAGCAATAAGAAAGTTATGAATTTTTGAAAGTTGTAATTACTATACATACAGGAATTTCAAATTGGCCGAATAGGTAATGTCACTGTGATGTAGCTGTGGACAACTCCCCCATTCGCTCCAACACACAAAATGACTAAAATGTCACTTTTTTCAAAATGTATTAGGCCTACTCAGTAGGATCTTTTTCTTTCATGAGGACCTATAACAATATGCTATCTCCAATATATTTTGAGTATTGCCCCGAGGGTAAAAGCGCCACGAAGAAAACCGCAAATTAATATTTTTGTGTACGACAAATAGGAGAGTTGTCCACAAAAATGTCACATTCAAATCACCGAATTGCCAATTTGAGATTCGCATAGATGCAGTGATCTCATTTTTCAAACATCCATAACTTTCTTATTGCTTGTCCAATTACTTTCAAACTTTCACCATCCCGTTTTTCTTATTTTTCTGCTTTCACACAAGTCATCACATTACCAAGGTTGGATTGCCCTTTAACAATCACGCATATTCACTGAAATTTCTTCCTGGTTAGTGGTTTATTTTGAATGAAAATTGATATCATTATAAGCTTTCCTTTTTACCGTTGTTGGAGAAATAATCTGTAGTTTACAATAAATCAACAAAACACACAATCATGACAATCCTCAAAATCATATATTTTTTAAAATGAATATTCCTCTTATTTAAAAAAATATAATAAAAGGCAAAAAATGGCAATAATGAAAAGGGGGAAAATAACATAAAAAGTGACATCACAAATAACTTCATCATATACAAGTGCCAGAAGTAACAAAAATTAAATTTTTACAATGAAAATAATGAAAGTGTACCATGTACATGTTATGAATTCGAGCCCACACTAATTTCTTGAAATTTCAAAGACATGTTTATTTTCCCCAATTTGAAAATAGAAAACTCAGTATAACAAAGTTTGTCACTAATTTACTTTCGCACCGCGTACCCAGCCCTAACCCTAACCTACCCAGTGCGAAAGTAAATTAGCACCCAAAGCTTGATCAGTTACCAGTAACGTCAAGTTCTGAGAATATGCGATGATCAAGAAAACAAGCGTGGGAGTCCGAATCATAAGAGAAGGGGTGCATTCGTCACTCATAAGCGGGGAAGTGTCAGTAACTCAGACCCGTTTACGCTCCCTTCGCAAAGAAGAACTGACAACAGTCAACAGGATATTTTACTAGGAAAAATATAAATAAAAGTAATCTAAAGCTTACCATGAACTTAAAATATATCCAACTATTCTCCTCAAAGGTGTTTGGATGTAAGGTGTCCACAGTAACAATTAAAGAAATTCCGTTCACTTGGCTCGCAAAGAGTGGCAATTGATTCAAACGACGAGGAAAGTCAATATGATGAGTAGATTCGCACATGAAGATTCTAGATTGGGTGGTGTATGTGTTCAGCGGCCGGTCGACGACATGCGCACCTGATGCGATGAGAAGCGGTGTTGTGCAATCACGGTACCGCGTTGAGAAAATAGTTCTAGCGTACAGACCTGGTACACACCTCAACTTATTATTTCAGTTAAGGAAAGGACTATATGTTAATTAATTCATACTTATACAAATGTGCATATATTATGTTATGGATAATCGAATGTAAAATTAACATTCAAAACTTAATTTATTATTTTACTTCGAAACAAAAGAGTAAAAATGCAACAATATTCTCATACGGAGATAGAAAATACGAGCGTAGACTACGCACCATCAAACTTTGAACGAATACAACCACTTCAGCATACCCACTTCAGCTGGCTTCTGTGTGTGTGAGAACGCCAGTCCTTTCCAGACGTCAGCGAGCTAGGTGGTGATAGGAGCAGTGTCCGGCTATAGCGCCATCTACAAAAGTAATACAAGATAACTTTTTATCGGTTTGGCAAAAATATAGTTCATTTTTTATATAAAAACTCAATTTCTTTTTAAAGATAAACTATTCGTCCATGCTTTCATATTGCCATGAGTGACAAATGCAAATTTCTCTTATGAATATGATTTACAAAATGATATAATAGACAGCCTGTGCATTCACAAAAAATTTTTTGTCACAGTATAGACCTACATGTATATATCATATATTTGTCATCTAATAATTGGCTTCTATGATCTATTCAAACAATGTGGTCTTCTCGCACTTGAGGCACAAACAAAACAATAAGCTGTACAACATTGGATCAATCGCCACTCTTTGCGAGCAAGCGAATGGAACTTATAATACTTTCTTTAAAATATGACTGACAATGATTTCGTTACACTTACTCAGTTTATTTTTCAAGTATATTTGTTTTTAATTGTGCTAAATTTGGCCTACTAGTCTTTTAGTGCAAATTATCTTCCATAAATAAAAACAACAAGATATTATAAAAAGTGAAATAAAAAAGACCACTCTATATATCGTTTGGGTGAGTTTGCCGCTGAAATCGCCAGTTTCCCTATCCATTTCATGTATCCAAATTCAGCTTTATCACCTGATTAGATCATTATTTTGTTTTATGGGATATTATACCAATCATTGATATTGCTTTTGGTTTTGATTTTCGCTAGAAATTTGTTCATTGTAATTTAAGATGTATCAACTGATTAGGATCATGATTTGTTTAATGGGATAATTGATATACCAATGCACTTTGATATTGTTTTTGGTTTTGATTTGTGCTATAAACACGATAAAAACTACTTTCGAAAAATAAACTCAAGAGCAATTTCAAAGGTCTATTGTACTGCCCACAGAAATCAGGTTCGGATTACGTAATACACCACTGTAATGTTCGCGCATTTCTAAAGGTGACAGACAGGGCTATTGAAATTGCCTTGAGTTGATTTTTCGAAAATAGTTTTTATCTTGTTTATATAAACATTATTGTTATCTCATGTGAAATGTATAATGAATTATGATAAACATTCTTAATTCAGGAAATGGCTTCAAAAGCGTTGTTAAAATAATACCATTAATGAATTGAATGTGTAGCTAAAGTATATGTATAACTCTACCGCTTTTTTGGAATTTAACCACCTACATACTTTGAAACCTCCCTTTAATGAAAACTACCGCCTTTTGATAATTTACTCAACTACCAATACGGTACACTGTGTTTCATTAATTTCCCACATTATCACTCATTGTTCATAGCATGGGACTGAATTATATTATTTTTCAAATTTACGTATGAAGTCATCTAATTTGAAATCTGAATTCAAAGCTGACAGAAAAAAAAGGATGTGGAAGAGGTATCTTTTTAGTTTCAATTATTGGTTATAAAATTCATTTCTTTTATCGTCTAGTTCGTTAATTAATAAATTTCATTGCACAACAGCACCAAAATCATACATGGAATTAGGCCTCATAACTCGAGAAAGTGCCAGAAAATTATGCCAAATTTAGTTCACAATGTGAAAAGGTGCACTCTGTTAGGCTTGGACAGAGGCGGCTCTCCCCCTTGAATTTTTTTTAGGAGGATCTGCATAGCAATGAAGGCTGCAACACACTGCTTGAGCTCTACATTGCTCTAAAATGCGACGTTTCATTGTTCAAAACATAAAAATTTTCTCGCTCGCATGATATTGGAGAAGATGAGCTGTTAAGCGTAGGTACAGGGTATCGCATAAAGTAAGAGATTCTATATATGTATTTACAAGAACTGCAGTAGAGAATACAAATTTCCTTTATGACAACCAAACGCAAGGTGCGATTGAAAGAGGACAGGGTACTAATTTCCCTTGAAATTGTTCGGGAATGCCTCTCCCTGAAATTGAAACATTGCTGAAAAACTTGAATAAAGATCAATTGAGCCCCATTAAAAATGAAAGAAGGGTGTGGATATTAAATTCAGACTTTAATTTGCTCGTGCGATAAAAAAAGATGTTATAAAATGCACAGTTCCAAACAACGAATGCTAATTTTTCAAAAACTAATGAATGCAATTTCTACTTCAGGACGTCACTAGAATGCACAGATTTTGTAGAGAAAAATGCAAAATTTTCTTATGCAGGTGTGTGTGTGTGTGTGTGTTGTGTTGTGTTTCAAATGAAATTGATGCACTTAAATACTTTAAAATGGGAGGAAATTTTAGTTAGGGAGTTAACATTCCTCTCTTGGTTGTTAAAGCTGCCTTGAAAGTAGCATCCCCCGGTCATGAAAAGAAATTGCCGCCCCTGGTCGGGGGTGATACCCTTCGCCGGCACACTGTAAAAAGAAAATCCCCAGCTTTTCCTTTATACTCAGTGTTGTCAAGTACGGTATGTTACCAAGTACCAACGTGTAGTTTTGAGGATAATTTAGATTAAAGAATGACCTAGAATTTCAAGAGCAATCTGATGATCACTGAATATAAAATGATCATTGTAAAGCTGTCAGATAAGTATACAACATAATTATGTTATTGATTTTGTTGTGTAATTCGTCGAGAGCGGATTGGTTGTAACACTGCGGCCTCTTGAGTGATTCAAATACACTCATGTTATTTGACCATGCAGGGGATGAATTGATGAATTTTCCTATGGCAACATTTTGCTCAAATGGAAACAGTCATCAAAAATACGTTTCAATTCCCATGAATCAGTGGAACCCATGGGGTGATTCCATCAACCAATGTTTACAGGACTAAAAAACATATCCTAGATTTCCATGACTAGACCAACGTGGGTTATAGAAAGGTTATGCATGGGGTCAGATATCAACTTGGGCCAAACGTTCCCGTTTTCAAAATACATGTATATGTGTTTATCTCAAACTGCCGCTACTGATGCATCTGAATTACACGTCCAAATATTAAAGGTGAAACGAGCCGTAGGAATGGCAATCTTTTATAACATGTGCTGGGGGCACCACTTGTCGTTATATGATTTCCTCTTAATAAGATAATGTATGAATGTGAATAATATTCACATTCATACATTGATTCAGGAATATGTATTGATTTGACACAATGTATCATCATTAGCATTTCCTTTTTTTGGAGGGGCTAGGGTCAAATCAAATTTGAAGGTACGTTTCGTGAAATAGAAAGGAACAAAACAACATAAACAAAAGGCACAATTATAAAACTATAGGAATTATAAAATTTAGCGTCATTGGAAAAAAAAGAAGAAAGATCTGAAAACTCAACAAAATTTCCAATTATGAATTCGTAGACAGAAACTTTTAAGAAGCCTACATGGGGGAAGGGCACCCTCAAAACTATTTTTTTCCCCTATAAAACTAAAAGGAAAATACATTCTGAACAAGTAAATTAAATCAGGGAGAACCAGCAGATGAATTTTGAACCCTTTTTTGAACTTCCTTCGCTTTTCTTTGAAATGTATTTTTGAAACAGACATCAGAATGAATAGATACTGGAACAGACAATATCAAATTAACAGAGAAGTTATAATAAATTAAGATTAAATTAGGAAGGATATAGATAGAAAGAAATGGATACCAGGGCCCCATTTCATAAAACTTGTTATCAATAACAATTTACAATAATTGTTAAAAGCTACTGAAATCCTTGAATCTGATTAGATGAGAGCGAATTTGTCATAGAAATGAGGCAGTTGTTATCGATAACAAATTTTATGAAACAGGGCCTAGGTAGGTGAAAAATATATATAGGACATGATGAAGAATAGAGTGAGACTAGCAAAGGCCAAAAATTCAGGACTATGGCTTTATACTGTGACATGAAATGTACTACCTGTGGGGTCTTCAGGGATTGACACATAAGTCGTCCAAACCTGACTGAATTGGATATATTTTAAAGTTGTTATGGAGAGATTTTTGGCGTAAATATTTGGAAGGAATTTGTAAATACATTCTCGATCCGTCCTTACCACCTGAGATAGACTACCGAAAGGGAGATGTGGAGAGGGCAGAATAAGGGCACGACAGTAAGAGAGAGAGAGAGAGAGAGAGGGGGGGGGGGCAGGGAGGGAGGGAGAATGGGAGAGAGGCATGAGAAGCAGACAGAGAAGAGAGGAAGAGAAAAGAGAAGGGCAAAAAGCCGGAGAATAAAGGGAAGTGGGAAAAAAGATAACAGAGAGAGATTGGGGTGGGGGATTATTGGATTGTTGTATACTCTGACAAATATAAAGTATATACCTAAAATGATAAAAACAACATATTCAGACAGTCTAAGATGTTTGCATTTACAGTTTGAGAATTTAATTTGCAAAATCAAAGTCAACCATGACAAAATACTTGCATTAAAAACTTTACAATGTCTGTTATCCACTCTTCCTTAAAGAGCGATAAAACTAATTGCTGACATAGTAATCATACAAAAGAAGGCCATTCCTTTAATTCTCGTAGTTTAATTTACATTGTATACATGATGACACAAATCAAACGAACAAGTAAATGAATTTCATATGGAAAAAAATTTCTTGGTGTCCTACAAAACAGAATCTGTACAGAGCAAATAAATTGTTTTATTATAGTAATATAGCAATATTTTACACACACTGCTCATAAACCAATACATCTGTCAAATACTATCAATACGTCTTTATCTTTTCAGTTCATACAATACAATTTCCATGTTAATTTTCATTTGTAATATGCACATACACAAATTTGATGTTAGTTTGTATCATTATTACAGCATTATTAAATAGAAATATTTTTTTTTCTCCTAAGACAGTAAGATTTACATTCGGTCTCAATAGTGCATGTATTCATTTAAGTACAAATATATATAGATATATATTTTATTTATCTCTGTAAAGCCCCCAAAACATACATCTGATTTGGGTAGTGCAAAACTGTAGACATTGAAATTTTGAAAAGTAACATAATCACATAAAAATCAAGAACATACTAAGTAATGATTAAATAATACAAACATTGACAATTAAGAAAAATAACATCTGTTATTAAATACTCCTCTATCTAAAGCATATTTTTTCATTTATCTTCATTCTTTGATGATTATCATCGAAACTTTGTATCAGATTTCTCTTCATTTGTCCAATTTCATTTTTTACAAATGTCCATTAATCGCAAACACATAACCAAACGCATTCATTCACTGGGTAGCATTATTTTATTTTTTTCTTAATAAAATAAAATAAAAAGAAAAAAATGAGAAGATAAAATCAAACTATCATCCCTTATGAAATGAGTTGCTATTTTTCCAGGACTTGAATAATGTCACATGGTAATTCCACAACTGATGTGTTTATGAGTTAATACTATTATTCCATAGTTTTATGAGACAAAGGTTTTCAGTTCAGTGAAGTTTGTGGCAAAGAGTGCTAGGTTTTTAATACTCGAAAGGGAACCAAGAACATTTTCAAACATGTATCAACTCATTCTTATTGCATTGTAGAGTCTTTTTTTGTTTTCCACAATATAAAAATGAAGTCAACTTATTGATCTGGATTAAAATTGACATTATCGGTAGCCTACTTTAACCTCTTGAATATGATTTTATTGTGGTAAGGCATGCATGTTCAATAGCCCCAGCCCGAGTTATCTTGGCCTTAGTATTCAACATGTTAACCCTTTCAAGACAATTGACCACATTTTGTGGTTTGGCTCAATAACTTTTGATCCAGAGCTCTAAAAAATATACCAGATGCACGATTAGAAAGAGCAAAATTTTCTGCACACACTATGTCCATTTTTATTGCATGACCATATTGCGTTTGATGCCAGGAATTTTAAAAACAAGAATAAGCTTTGAGATCCTTAAATTGGCAACACATTGAGAGGTTTAAAATCATTGTTTTTCATCAAAATTGGCAATTTCTTTCAACTATTCAACAAATTTCTAACCATGTATATTGTTTTCAAAGACATTACACCTTATTTGAACCATGTAGCACTAAAAGAAAAACATTATTGTTGCCAATTTGAAGATCAAAATGTGATCAATTTAGCCCTTGAATAATTCCTGTCCTGAAAGGGTTAAGACAATATCCAGTGGTGAATCCAGGCAGGGTGGCCAAGGGCTCGCACCCCCTTTAATTTTTCTGTTTTGAGATTTTTACACCCTCTGCTCCCCCCTATTTCAAATTCCTGGATCCGCCACTGATATCAGTTTACAAAATAGAAATGAATGACTAGACTTGCGTATCTGGGTATTCATGAATGTATTCAAGACACATCACAGAATTTCAGGGAAACACTAGCGGCTATTTCACCCCCACAATTATAAGATTTGTTACAGATTCCATCGATGTAACTACTTACCAATATACTTGTGCACCCTTCATTTCAGTTGAAGAGCAATGGATGCAGTGCATCAGCAGTGATCTGAAATATGTGTCCTTAGTGATTTGCTTGAATTATACATAGATTTTATACTAGCACAAATCAGAATGATGATTAAATTCTCTTTTAGTTAATGCAAAACAAATACATGTACAAAATCTCTTGAATGCATTTAAAGGTAGTGTCACTGATGTCTATACTCTAACACATTGCAATTACATAAGTGCTATCGTCAACAGGTCTTGTGTCAACAGACAAAAATTGGAGCTATGTTAACATGATTGTCCTTTGTCGACAGAAGATTGAGCAAAGGAAAATAATAACTGATATATCAATTTACTGATATATCATTTTACCAACATGTCTTTGAATATTGCTTCTGTGAGGACAGTAAATATTCATATGCACCTTTAATAAAAAAAAAAAATCCTTTCTTGCATGGAATAAATAAATGCATCAAGAACTTACTAGGTTATGCATTTCCATGAACACAGAGAATATTATTTGAACAACAACAACAAAAAACACACCAAAAAACAAAAAAAAAAATCTAAAGCTGCTTTTCAATGATTTAATTCTTGTTCTTCAATCACAATACAAACCCCTTTTCATAAACGGGTCACTCATTAAATACTAAAGGATTTGATGTTTGTATAAATCTGCTGCTGACAATTTTTGAACTATTAGAAAAAAGTTTTGAATAAATAGCTTTTTATTTGCTCTGTCCAACCAAATTCCATCAATACCTACAGGAAGATTTAATGTTTTACAAATGTGGTGCTGATCATCTTTAAATCATGAGGAATATCAATACCAATCTCTACATTAGTAAGCAATTAGTGACACTACCTCAATTAAAACCTTTTCCAATGTGAGATGTAATGGGGGTAATGATGTATAAAAGAGATATAAGATACAGCACAGACAGACAATACATTTCATGCAGTGAGTAGATGGTTTAAAACACACATTAAAAATAGATGCTTTTTCTCTCTCTCTCTCTCTCTCTCTCTAACCCCTCTCCCTCTCTCTCTCCTCTGTCAACTATTTTCATAATCCACACAATATTGGGACCAGCCCAACTCTATAATATATCAGATGACAGACAAACTTCTGTTCATTCCAGAATGCGGCTTCAAGAAATGTACACAGGTTTTGATCTACAATTCTACATATAATACTTGTAATAGACAATACACGCATTAGAAAGTTTATTCTCTGTCATTCTTCTGCACAAGCAAAGAAAGTCTAAATGCCACAATATTTTCTAAGAAAATTCTCTGAAGGGTTGAGGGCTAATGATTATATTTAGAATTTGGAAAGACTTCTCCTGTAGAAGAATTGTGAGTTAATGCTATCTATGTATATTCTAAAATATTGGAAAAAATAAATTGGTAATGCATTTTAAAGCCAAATGAAAATCGTCTGATTTTAAAATGATTGTGTCCCACCTCTTAAAAAACATTTGTTTAAAAATGCTCACAGAAAAAGTGAGATTTGCTGTTATTATCTGAAAGAACTATCTTATGGGAAATGTTTGATTTATTGTTATTTTCTTGGTTTTCCTGCTGCCAATAATATTTTGGAATCGGCTTTGAGATGAGTCATTGGTAATGTTAGGTAGAACCTTTAAACCTCTAATCATATGCAGATAGAACATGCTTCCAATAAACACTTAGACTCATTATTCAGTGTGCCAAGCTATGTATGTATGAATGATGTAAAAGGAGCTAATAATAAAATGCAATTTGCAATGATGGTGTGATTGTGAGTAATATGTAAAAAAGTAACAGTTTGACTGATGCTATACAATTGTACACATGCAAATCAGTTCAGTGAAAGATTTGGGTTTACAAATATTTAAAAATTCATGACCCTAAGGCCTAATCCTAAGTTACATGTATATTCAACTTAGAATGAACAACTGATGACCCTGGAGTCAAACTGATCACATATGGAGAAATAAATCAATTATTCAGTCTATACAAATGATAGTCTTATTTCTATAAGAGTTAAGGCTTGGTGTGGTATACTGCAGATAAGTTACTTTTCATGAGCGGTGTGTTTAAAACAGGCAATGAGATGTGCTTATTAGAAGATCATGCACAGACAAATTAAAATATTGTGCTGATACACAGAAATTCTACTTTTGGTGCTACAGTTGCATTTAAATAAACATGGGAAGGGCGTAGAGAAAGATTCTGCAGTAACTGTGATCTGTGTTTTTGAAATGCATATGCCATTTCCTTAAATCCTTACTTGAGGAGCATCTTCACTGGCATCTGAATGAGAATAACCCTTCTCTTTAAAACAATGATGTGATTCAAATGAAATGTAAAGACGGAAAGAGGCCAATCTCTACCTAGTCACTAGTGTCTTATCCTATTCAAATTGTGATGAGGACACCAAATATCAAATCATTCACCTCTCTGCTAAGGGATGGAGTATTTGGAAACCTGTGCCAATGGAGGGTAGAATACCCAGTGGATCTTCTAATGGTTACATGATTGTGATAAAAACATAACTTTGACCTCCTATAAAACCTAAAAATTGACCAAGGCATATTTAACATACAGTCATATCAAACAATATGTCATGGGTGTCCAATACTTACACATTTAAGAAACGCACTTTCCCCAGCATTCACTTGTTTCAGTTGCATTTTCATAACTTTCTAACTTATCAATACACATCTCAATACACAAGCATACAACATATTTTGTGTATTAGAGAGCCCTGACCTTCCTAATCTACATACCTCTACGTTCAGTATTTTGTATATGATCTTCATATGGAACATTTTGATTCAATCAAATGCGTAGTGTGTCTGTGTTCCTTTAAAGCCTATATATTGATAATTCCATGATTAAAATCTACAAACGAGCCCCATTTGATAATTTCTTTCATGTCACATGGCATGTCTTCACGATTGTTACCTTTTCATATTAATGATTAGAAGAGTTGTAGTGTTTCTTCCATATTGACACAGTTCTCTCTTTTCATCTTGCCCAATTGTAGATTGCCCGTTAACTCATGAGGCATTTGCTGTAGTAATTGAATTCCATTTTTGCTTCAGGATTCATGCATCATTATTTCAATCAAATCTCTTACACAATGACTTCCAGAAGTTCATAAAGTGATCCATCCATAATGTGCACCATCTTTCATTCATTTCTCAAACATGCTACATGATAGTGAAGTGCTTTCATCACTCCATAAGTTATATTTCACATTCTTCCTCAAGATTGCCACTTTCCTTTGTTATGTAGATATCAATGTAGTAGCTGACATGTGCCTGCAAAATTTGTTGGCTGCACTCCTGTTATCACAGATCAAGGACATGTTTCATCTTCTTTTCCAGGCTCTATTTCTACCATCTAAGAGCTAGCTAGAATATATGATCTGTTCCGTTTTCATGTTTCAATCTTAATAGGCATCACATTATCCCCATTTCCACTCTTTGGGGGTAGAGTCAAAGGTCCATTTCATTGCAAATTAAGAAGCACGGTTGCTTCGTCCGTCCATTTTTAAAACTGTCATCATCCACGCATGTCAAAAGGGAAGACTGCAAATTGGCTTTGAATTGGGGTCTTGGGGGAGGGGCAGTACATGAAATCGTCTGAATGTAACCTCGCCCGATTGAGAGACGAGGGTTCTGACGCACTGCGGTGGATTTTCGGTAGCTGCCTGGCCAAGCTCTCCAATGATGCCAAAATCTGCAGGGAGGTATAAGTGGGTGAGAAAAATTCTTCATAAGTCTAAAGAAGAGCAGTCAGTGGAACTAATACTCATTTAAAAAAAAAAAAAAATCACACTCAAGACATAACCTAATTGACACAAATCATAATTTCTCAGTTTGTTCGTTGAACATGACGAGTGATCTCATGTTCTTTTAGTTCTTCTTTAAAACACAGGTTGAAGATGACATGTTTTTCTTGAACATGCATTTCCCTTGAGTTTAATGCCCAGTTTTCCCATGCTTGAAATTCTTATTGGCAGATAATGATAATAGTTGATTTAGAAACTGTGCCTTTTTACAATGCACTTACTATCACCATTCTAAATACATGTGTAATTCACCTAAAAACTCAGTGAAACAATTACATACTAAAAATTACATAGTTCATCTAAATAACTAAGAATGCTAACACCTTATCATAAAGGCATATTTCTGAGTAAATACATACAACTTAAACACTGAGAAATCATTTTTTCCCCAACAATCTTTATGCAGAATCTATGATGGTCAGTTTATGGAATGAATTTAATTTGAATACGCTTTACATGGACGTATTTCTTACCACAGGGAATAAAGGTCTCTCATCTCTATTGAGAGCATAGCAATCTGTGATGAGTCTCTTGAGTGCCTTAGGGGTGTCATTCCGCACCTTACTCAAGTCCGGCTGTAAGTAACCTCGCCCTACCATCCAGATGATCTGTATGTAACATAGAGAGGATAGTGAATGGTGGAAAATTCCTGGTATACCACATGATAAGGAAGTCTACAAGTGTAGTTCATAGCTTTACAAAAAAAAAAGGGTTTCCTATAAATGTCAAAAGTTCAGATGTTTTGTATGTCTAATGAGTTCCCTGCAAGATATACTACCACATAATGTGATGATGACATATATTTTCTCATGGATCACCTTTGTATGCATCCTTATATGACAAGTGTTCACTTCAATGACTCTAAAGCACATCCATGACTTTGTAGACAATGCGAAAAACATGAGCAAATGCAAATGCAGGGAAATACTTCATAGTCTCAATTTCACATTTACATTTTCAATGTTAGCAAATCTTGAGACATGTACATAAATTGAGGTACACAGACATAAAGCTTGATTGATATAGATATGACTCTCACCTGATCTTTGTGTTTGATGTTCTGGTATGGTAAAGATTGTGTGACTAACTCAAAGAGAACCACTCCAAATGCATAGACATCAGACTGGAATGAGTAGGGGTTGGGATCTCTCATCCTAATTACTTCAGGTGCCTACAAGGTTATTGAAGAGAACATCATAATATAGAATCAAATGAATTATACCCCACAACCTGAAAGGCACAGAGCAATCTTCAAGATGAATAAACAGTAAAATACAAGATGTACATACATTTATATAGATTACAAAAGGGAATTGGAGTGGAAAAGAGGTTGCAAGCCTGCAGAAAAACATAAATGAAGGTAAGTGAAAAACAAAGTGTCAAGAAAAACTGATCACTTACCATCCAGAGTATTGAACCTGAAGGCTGCTCAAACTGCTGTGAACCACTCCACCTTGATTTGACTGTAGCTAGACCAAAGTCACCTATCTTCACTGTTAGGTCATCATGCAGGAAGATATCTTAGAGGAAGGACATTGGTTAAGGAATTATCAGGGCCCTGTTTCATTAAACTTGTTATCAATGACAAGTTGCAATAACCGTTATAAGCTACTGAAATCCTTGCATCTGATTGGCTGAGAGCAAATTTGTCAGTAAAAATCACTGACAAGACACTTGATGAAAAGCCCCACAGAAGCCTCATGTTTTATCCTGACAAAACCTACCCATGTATTGCTAATTTCTAAGATATGGGCATAAGTCGATTCTCTTTGACAATTCTTGGAATTTATTAATCACTTTCATTATTTGTGTTGAATACAGTTTGTGAACAGTATCTACAGAAATTATGATAAAGAAGAGTAAGGAATTTCTCATGTATATACACATGATTTCTCTTTTGAAACAAATGTGGAAATTTTAGTTCACTTCATGACAATGTCATTGCATTATCTTGAATTTTACTGAGAGGTTATTGTACATTTATAAAAAACAAAATTGTGTAATTTGCATGAAATTATCAAAGGCAATGTCACAAGAAAACTTGAGAATGCAGATTATCTAAGTAAATATTAATGGTAAAAGGATACTATTTGATTTCAAGTCTCTATGGATGATGTTCTTTGCATGGAGATAGCTGCGGAAAAAAAAAGAGAGAACGAAAATTGATTTATAATTTTGTAAAAAAGGAAGCATGATATTTGCATACAGAAGGTGAATGGTCTAGTATAGTTTTACAAGCCACAGACCAGGTAGTAAAATGTATGTATAAAAAGGGAGTTTGAAAGATAATGGCTTAGTCACTCAACACAGTTCTCATCACATATTTCAAAATAAAGGCCTAATAAAAGTATCTTACTCAGAGAATAATGGAACCAAACATGTACTGATATTATTAAGTGTATAAATATTAAGTTTAAACTAAACAGTTTCATAAATATGCCAATTTTTCAATTTTTCATTGGGAATTTACATCTTCGAGGTATTAGGGATTTTCATCAGAATTAACCCATAAGATTAAATTGCTCCTACAGAATTAAAAAAAAAAGAGAGAAGAATATGACTGTAAAAGTACACACTGTGATATAGATAATCATATTTGAGGTGTGTTGGGTGATACTTACTCCATACCCTGTGCCGTCTGCCGTGATATGTCGATAAGTTGATGCATGACAAATTTAGAGTCTAGAACATGGAGATGTTTATATAGTGAGGAACCTTCACACCACTGTGTAACGATCGCAAGCTGGGGTTTGGAGGTACAACCCATGAAAAGCAGGATATTGGCATGCCTTGTTTTCCTGTCAACAAAAGTTTTGGGAAATTCAAAGGTTTCAAATCACATCCTTACCCATGTTTTGACAAAAACATTCAATTACAGAATCTTAACAACAACAAACAACAACAACAGATATAGCTCTGTAAACAATTTTGTTAGATAGGAATTCATGCACAAAGAGGTAGGAAAGCACTTATAATCAAACAGTTTGAATAGACAAGAGGAATGTAAAGGTGACATAGTCAAGAGGTTTAATTATTTGACTGGAGATGCAAAGGTCATGGGCTTGGACCCAGGCATGGCACTTATGTCACTGAGCAAGTCATTTTGTCTACATTGTTCCTCTCCACCCTTTTTGCCAACTGACATAAATTCTCAGTATAAATTGAGGTTTATTGCCATTGAATTAAGTAAGATTACTCAGTTTATATTTATTGACCAAATTGAAAGCCTGAGCATCAGAAATTTCATAATCCATGTTATCTTGCAGTAAAAATCGGAGACACTTTGATGACCATGAAACAACAAAGTCATCCACAAGGTATGAGAAAACAGGATTTCACAGCGTCATCATAACACATTTATGTTAACCTACATGTCCACTGACGCATCTTACCTAAGCACAGCGACCTCATTCTTGAATGCTTGCAGTTGTGATGGAGTTGGATCCTTCACATTCAATCTTTTCACTGCTACAGAACCTGTTATTACACAAAACAGAGAAAACAACTCAATATTTGCAACCTTATTACACATTTTCAAACAGAAGAAACAACCTCAACATAAACCTTGCTAGAGAGTTTTGGTCAACTCATTTAATCCACCAGCAAATCAAGATCATCTGCTTATGAAGACAGTGCACTTTGTTTCCCCCTGAGCAGTATTTCTCACTGAAGACTACTTAAATGAACTTGTATATACAGAACAAGTCTCTCTCTACAAAAAACTTTTTCAAGTTGATAATCCATAGTGGTTTTAAAACAACCTCTTTTTGAGTGACACTTGCATTGTAAATCATCCTGATGCACTCGCTCTACATGTTAGAATTTGTTAAGCCTAAATGGGAAAGTTGAGTTCTGGGAAAGGTAAAAAATAATTTGTGAGCTTTCTCATTCCTTTTATGTCAGTTTGGAAGAACATCATAGTACAAATGTTTCCGGAAAAAGATTGCTCTGGAAAGGCCCTTATATTCGAAATATGACGAGAAACAGCTGAAATGTTCGAGCCAAACATGTGTATGTAGTCCCATACACACATTTCTGTGTGCAGTGCATTTGACTCTCAGCAGGATTGAGTCAATGTCTTCTCATTTTATTGATTCCAAAACCTTACAGCATAAATCAATTCTTATGTGCTATATAATCAACCTTTCCCAATTGATTTGAGACAGTTTCTTTCACAATGTCATACGATTCGTATGACCAGAACTCAACTTTATCTTTAATTAGTTCCAGCATGGCTATCTATACACAGAGGCTAACTCCGCCCAAGATGGATACAATAATGGTGTATGTTGCTTTGTTGGCCACGTGCAGAACAAAATACCATGCACCATGTTGTGTCCAGCTAAACAGAAGTTGGCCAAACTCTGTGTATAGATGACTTCAGGTTCAGACACTCAACAATTTCTTAAAGAATTTTCTTCATAGTTATGGACGTACTACTTACCATGCCATTGTCCACTGAACACAGTTCCAAATGATCCTGCTCCTATCCTTGATCCTAACCTAATCTCATCAGCTGGTATCTCCCAGTCATCATTGGAATCTCTTCTAGTCCTCTGAAATCACAAAGGTTCATTTTATCATTAGTATACATCTACATGAACTGGAAAATCATTCTGAAGAGCCATCTGAAGAAAGTATGTTAGCTACAAAATGTATTAATCATATTGATTGGTGAGAGCCAGAAAGGCATTAACTCTATATAAAATGATATAAGCAAACGCCCTTTTCTCACTCAGCAGAAGATATTCTGTAATCTAGGTTACAAGGTCTTCTATTCTACTGTTGGAGGTTAGCAAATCAAGCTCAAGAGAGACAGCTGTACACCTTGAGACCAATATGTCAAATCAAAAGCTACAATTTTAGAGTTCTTGTCAAATGAATATTTCTGCAATCCATTTTTTCTTTTTATTTGTACAATATGCAGTAGAGTGTACACTTGCCCCCTGTTGACAATATTTAGATTGTAATCACCCCATGACCTGTCACTACTCAACTTTGGCTGCTGGATGGAGGAATCCTATACACTTCTCATCATAGACAACACTGGACTAACCTGGGCACGGTGCACCTGGGCCCATTAATTTCAACTCTGCAACCCCAAATTTGAAATTTAAACAAAGGGACCTGCCCGAAAACCCTGGAGTTTCAAACAAAACCCCCTGTTCTGAAAAATTAGGGTGGTGGTCTGTCATACATGTATTGTCTACACTCACCTTATGGCCTGGCAATGTGGCATGTTTAATCTTGTTATCCTTAACATCTGCACCTGACAGGGCATGCTTCCACCTAGGCTGATGGGTGGGGGAGGGATGTGAACTATGCGATCCGGACTCTCTCTTCGGACTGTGTACTATCATGTTGGTGGGGTTCGGTAAACTAGATGCTAAACCTATAGCCAATCAAAATGAAAAAGAACAAAAAGAAAGAAGAGAAGATTGAGAACAAAAAGAAAAGATATATGAAGAAAGTGGAAGACATGCAACAAGGCATCAAGGCATTCACTTGCAAACTGGATCTCAATAGGCTGACAGTGAAATGCTTCTTGGTTGGGCATCCCATTCTCTACAAACATACCTATGATACACATTCAACACAATGTATTGTTGTGTACCAAGTAATAGAACTCTGCTCGATACAATCCTACTGTGGTATTCTGATAATTATTTTATTTGATTTGATTTCAGTGATGATTTAATTTGTCATAACATATCTAAACTTATGATGCATCATTGGTCAAAAATTGTTGATACGTGGCTGTGTATGCACATGATATGTGCAAAAATACCACCGAAATATCTCAATTTAAAATCCGTTACGACAATTAAAATAATTTCACTAAAATCAAGATGAAATAATTTTCAGAATACCACCCCCTGGAGAAGAATGTGACCTGAAATAGGATAAATTCAAAGCAGTGTCCAAACACATTTTTGTATTACTGTCACGAGAGGTTCTATTATCATGTCAATATTTAAAGCAACTGTTATCATACTAGTTATATACTGTCAACGGTTGGTAACTGTACAAGCACCTAATACTGCGCGAAATAGTTGTGTCGAATGTCCAACACATAAGAAGCATAACTGAAGTATACTGTTCTTGCAAACTCTGCTATACTAAAATTATTATATATACAGATGAAATGAAGATCTTATTTGAAACAGTGCATAAAAAGGGATACATTATGGATTCAAATGAGGACAAAAACGCATGGACTGTATAACCTGGTCAACCATTTTTTTTTTTTCTTCACAGGAATGACTTTTTCTTTTTAAAAGGCCCCTGCAACCCAAATGCAAGTTTACTGCTGTTGATGTGCAGGGATGCATATAACTAATATTCTGTTATTCAAACAACTAGATATGTTTCATAGATTTTTAAATGTTTTTTTGAAATATTTTTTCCAACCTACTAAGCTCCACCCTAAAAAAAAAAAAGCTCCAGATCTCATTCTTGCAATGACATCATCTGTCAATCATCAGTCAGCTACACTAACATTCTACAATAGACAGTGGAATGTAACTTCCCCCAGCTCAGCACATGCTTACAATATAATTGCATGCTTTCAAACAATACCTCCTCATTACCATTCTTTTCCTGATGATGCTACAGCATGTCTGACATAGCAACTCCTATGTAGGCATTGCATGGTCTATTAGAACAGATGGTCATCTCTGGCAAAGCTACATACCACTGTCTCTCCTTAGCTCACTAATGACTGACAGATGATGTCATTGCAGGAATGAGATCTGGGGCATTTTTTTTAGGGTGGAGCTTAGCATGTTGAAGAAAATGATTTTAAAAATATTTAAAAAATTTATGAAACATATTTAGATGTTTGAATAATAAAATATAAGTTGTATGCATCCCTTGCAACTTGCATTTGGGTTGCAAGGGACTTTTAAAGAAATACTGTCCATGGTTTAATCTCTGGATTAAACCATGGACTGGAATATATATATATACATGAACTCTCAGAAGACTGGTAAGATGACTTAAGGCCACCACACACCTTACAATCCGACTGGTCTGTGACCGGTCTGCGATTGAGTGAGGGGATATGTGACATCATGGCTCTTGTCAGCATGTGAGTCGCAGACCAGTCAGAGATAAATCGCAAGGTCAATCGTAAGGATTTCACATGTTGAATCTCTACAACTGGATCGTAGGCTCAATCCAGCTTCCAGCCAATCAGACGGCAGTATTGGTATGACAAAAAGCAAAGAGGGCATGCGCAAATCGCAGACCACAGTAGTCGGGTCGCAAGATGTGCGGTGTCAAGGCGTGTGACTGCCCTGCGATTCACCTCCCCTCACTCAATCGCAGACCGGTCGCAGGCCAGTCGGATCGTAAGGTGTGCGGTGGCCTTAACTTTCTAGAATGCATGAGCATCATTTGGAACACAGAAGTACTCATATCAAAAATATTTCTAATGATTTGGCAAGCACTATCTGTTACAACTTTATCACTAGTCTATGCCAGGCTATCACATCTGCTATTCCTCTTGAGTATCATGTCGTTTTAAGTGATAAGCTTCTTGTTAACATACTTCTCTCTCTTCAAAGCATGTTTCTATACATGAATATATATCAGAGAAGTTTCTAGTTCTTTTATCCTGTAACTCTGAAACTATCGTAAAGATAAACAGGAAATATGTACTCTGGTAGAAGTGGAAATACTCAAAATGATTAAGAACTTTTGAAGAATAATCTGAGGACATCAGCTGATATCATGTTAATGCTGATGTGCAATGAATGAACAGGATAGCTTATTTGATGGCTATTACAATAGACAAGCCAATTTCGAATAAATAGATGGCAATAGGCAATGATTTATTAGAGAACAAAGCAGAATTTGGACGTGATCCATAAAACCCGAGTGTGCATGTACATGTAAGTTACCATTGAGGGTAGGCAAAATCAATTTATCAAGATGCTTTTTTAAAAATAAAATGGAACTACATGTACAGGAACTTTGGTCTTGATTGGCTAATGCTTAGCAGCTCTATTGAATGTAACATGGCACAGATCTGGGTGTAGAACATTACCACACTGTGCAAACAGTTGGAAATAAATCCTCAGAAGTAAGAAAAAACAAGATAAAGATGAATAAACATCACAGTACCATAATCTTTCACATTCTCTCCAAAGGACAAGGGAATTGATAATGAATACCTTAGATAAGTATATTGGCACACTGACTTGGTCTTGTACATGGTTATTTTGATTCCAAGACCATCACTCTATTCGCTGAGCCATAAAATCTTACAAAAGGGTGATTCCATGCAGTGTGTTCTATATGACATATATTTATCCATATATTTCACCCACAAATGAAAAATCTCTGGATATGACAGTGAATAATGGTAGCGAAACCAGAAAGAACCACCCTTCAGTGGTCATATCAAGAAATACTTCACTTTCTGATGAAATATACGGATAGATGTCATACGTCGTACAGAGCACATCGCAAAGAATTGCACATAAGGAGTACTCCTGAAGAGAGTATGCATTTTGGATACTAATCGCGTACAGATCATGAAGTCACACACTGAATTGTTACAACACCACTCAGTGAAGGAAGGGAAGCCCCCAGGAGATGACCCTCTTACCAATGTTACGACTGTTGATAAGTAGCGTTAGTAAGAATGAGAGTGAAGCGTTAGGACACCAAGGCACTCACCATTGGCGATGTTAGTGGGGTCATAATCAAAGACGCCATCCTGAACGGCACTGTTCGGGGTTAGCACTTTGCCATGTCCACCGTGAGCCCCATGGATGTTAACAGCAGCGCTAGCAGTATGTCCATCTGAGCATACAGACAGACACCATGGCAAGGAGAAGCAGGAGATGAGAGGAGGAAGCAATGGGGTAGGTAGACAGAGAGAAGGGATAGACAAAGGTTACAGGTGATGGGGAAGAAGATGAAAGGTGGACATGGGCAGATGAATTAGATGGTGATAAAGAAAAGGAGAGATGAATAGAAAAAATGGTAGGGAGGCAGAATGATTGGGGAAGGGGAGGAGGAGGAGGCAAGAAAGAGAGGGAAGAGGAAGAGAGAGAGAGAGAGAGAGAGATGGAGCAGAATATAAATTTATGAGGTAATTGAAAATGAAGAAGATAGAGATGGTATACATGGATAGCATATGATGAAGTAAATAATAAAATAAAAATAAAAATAGAGAAAATACAGGTATTAACAAAGATTGATTATGATATAGAGGAATGTAAAAAAGAGCACAGTATGTGAAGCATGTTTTTAGATATTTTTGGGGGGTTATTTGTTGCACAGATGAAAAAAGAGAAGGTGAATGATCGGGAAGGAGCAAAATATGACATCCGTAATAAATGAGGTCAGAAGGAGGATAGTTTAATGAACATATAAGAGGTAGTGCAGGAGAGAGTTATGTTAGGAATAGGTTTAGTATGAGATAGCATTTATTACATGAGACATTGAAAGGACATGTTGTGTGCACATAACAGGAATATATAAGATGGATAGCAAAAAAATGGAGAAAGAGAAAGAAAAAAGTTAGAAGCCAAATATATGGATATTTAATTAGAAGACCTGGATTAATCATGGAAAGAACAGAAATTAAAAACTAAAACCCCCCCCCCCCAAAACCAAAAAACAAAACTAAGAGAATACATGGGTAGAATAAAAACAAAATAAAGACCTAGTGTTTAAAATGACAGCAGGAAGAAGGAAAGATATTAGTTAGAAATATATGTGTATGATTGATGATTATTACCGTAACACCATGGTAAGTTGATGATATATGAATATGAAAGTGATAACCAGGCAATTCCATGAAATCATCCTGTCATCACCAATCGCAGTAGCAATTAAAAAATGATCCCTTTATCAAAGCTTTCAGCTCTTCCAATGAAAAAATGACGGACACAGGAAATGATTTAGATATTCCTCGACCAATGGTTGGAAAATGTTTGATGTCAGTGTATGGTCATCCCAGTCAGTTTTCATAAAAGTGAAATCTGTTCTTATCACTGTGAGAGTGATAAAGTCTGAACAAGAAATGGCTTACATTAAAAGACGGACAGATTCCCACACCCTTTCCAAAATTATAATTGTGACATTGCATATTCAAAACACACTTGCACACTATTTCTGATATCTAACCCATTTTATCATTTAGCTTCTAATGCTTCAATGTGCTTTAATTGACTACAGGCCAAATTCTCACTATCTACAGTATACATCATACAACTGATATGTCTACCAACAAAGCTCTACAACACTGATAAGATGTTTCTACTTTGACAGTCTATCAGTGATAAAATCTGAATATTCAAAAGCATCATCTTGGTAAAATAACACATGCCAAAATAACACAAACATGCAACCTGATAAAAACAATACCCATGAATTTGTCATTTCCGTAAATATATATCATATCTTTCATTTTGATTGATGCTATTGTAAAGAACATGTCCAGTATTTATGGCTTTAAGCAATTTATGATACTTAAATCTCACTATGTAAAGACGTGGTAAACTGCCTTAAAAATAACATTGTGTTCAAATAGAAATAATTTTATGCGTAAATAAATGGCAAGTATCAACGTACAACAAAAGCTCTTAAAGTAGAACTTCATTCATTTTAAATATTGGTTCAATTCTTATTATTACATAGGTGAAGCTTAAATTAAACAAGGTTATCAAAATTCAATGCTTGGAAACATTTGAAGTAATGGTTATTATACAAATATTGACTGCTCATGAGGATGATGGTGGAAATTATCACTCCCAAGGTGGTGTTCATACTGGCCCTTCTATCACCCTCGAGGCGGAGCCGAGGGTATGACAGAAGGGCTGGTATGAACACCACCGAGGGAGTGATAATTTCCACTACCATCCGATTACAGAGCAGTCCATATTTGTTTTGTATATATGTACCTCATCCTTTTCATTAATTCATGATTCATGTTCTTATACGTACTGCGCGTATATTGATTAATGTAATCGTAGCCTAGCTAGCAACTCCTGAAAAACCAAATTTTGTGTACGTACGTGTACACGTGCAAAAGTCGCGGAGGGGTTACGCGTTCTATCACAGGGTTTAGGCGTTTAGAACGCCAATACCCTCTGGCGCAATGATAGATCGAGATACTCCGTGTCATGTGATATGGTTTTGACCAATCAGTGAATAAGAATTTATGTATGAGGTATATAATAACAATTATAAAACGGTGAAATACAGCCCCGATATAGCACCTGAAGAGCTCTTCGAACACTGCTGAGATGTGTGATGTCACACCGGAGACCAATCCTGTCTAAGCAAGGATGTCCCAAAACATCTTACACATTTTCAGAGCCTGTTTTGTCATCTCCTCTTCACTTATTTCTCTTACTTCACTAGCGTCAGTCTTTAATAATGTTAGTCTGTTGCCTCAATCTTTACTTCGTGTATGGTACTATTTTGATGAAAAATGCAGCGTTATAAAAATAAAGGAATCAGTCACTTGTAAACAAAATAAGACGCTATTGTATTTTCAGCTGCTTGCACCAGGGCATGTTCGGCATTTCATGAGGGAACGAATTCCATCCATGCTATTTTTCGAGGGCTTTTCAATTTGAAAGTGTGGTTTATTTCATTGATCACTGACCCTTATCCTGTATATTTACAATCACATGATTTCAGTTATCAGAATCGGTTTCACTTCCCTTTTAGAATGGTGTGAAATAAGGTCTTGTTTAAATATAACAAACTCTTTATAATTTGTTAAAAATTTGCATTGCAGTTACGTTCATTCATTATAGGATGTCGTCTGCTTAGGCAGGATTGGTCTCAGGTGTGACGTCATCAAAACATAGCTATATTTCTGGCAAATCGCTTGGATATTCCAGATGCTGAGAAGTGCTTTTATTTTTGTTATTTTTTTAATCATCAGATACGCAGTTGACATAAAACTTATACGATTGCCATCTGTAAGCTTCCCAGTTTCTAGTGATACATTATTTGCTATATGTGTGATTTTCTTTGAATAGGCACTATAAGTATATCCCTGTGTTAAAACATACAGAAAAAAAATAAGCACACTAGTGGTCATATTATTTCGCACTGTTTTATTCTTATTATAAGGTAGTTTCCCCACTTCATGTGTGAGCAGGGGTTCACTGACATTTGCTCCTGTGACAGTTGCTCTGATCTAACTTTGCCATGTCAATCCTAAACCTAACCCTAACCCTAACCCTAACCCTAACCCTAATCTTCACATTGTCCTGACCAAAAAACCAAATCATGACCTTGACCTTAACCATTGACCTTTCGAGATATGGAAGGCGGAGCAAATGTCGCAGGAGCAAATGTCGTGTCACTGTGAGCAGGACTTAAGAGTTTCTCTCTCCTTTCAACAACATGCAATCATATGTATAAATCTTTTTACATGCACAACATTTTCATGATTTGAACCGAAAAAGCAAGACAGAAGAGAAAAAAGATCCAGCAGGATTTGAAAAGGCATGCATGCATACAACATGCAATTCTAACCATGAAGAAAAGGTCAATTAATGTTGTTCAACAAAATCAGACGGGTTATATTTAGTAATACACTGATTTGATAATTGTGTTATTGTGTAACAATGAAAAAATGCTCAACTGATTTATCAGTACTTGGGTATGACTGAAAGGTTATAAGTTCTTAGAACTAATCTTTTATTTTCAACAGACTTCAATTCAATTAACTCTTACTGTGTCAAGGGGTTTAACTCTCTTCAAAATTTTACCAAAATGTAATCAATGCTTACTTTTCAAATGTCTGCACTTCATTAACCATCTATTAATTCACAAAATATTGTGTACAAAACTTGTAGGAAATTTATTACTATTTCTGATACCAAACATTATTACTTTACCCAACCTTATGCATAAGGATTATTTAAAATTACATATGAGTTTTTTTTTTTGTGTCCATCATTTTTTGGTTTCTCATTTGTTTACTATTGTTTAATGTTGAAATAAGGTAATATCTTTTTAAAAATCTGCAATTTTCTCTGAAAATTTCTATGGTAGCATATAATTATAATCATATATTTAGAATGCTTGATTTATGCTCAAAAATTTGGATATACATTGACCACCATATACATGTACCTTTTCTGTGGTCGAGCAATTTTTGAATGAAAATGACAAGTCTATCTGTCATATATATATGTGACATCGGCACTGAAAGAGTTAACACAAAATAACCCTACATTTTAGTTACAAAATACAGAGGAATATATCTCAACTAAATTCATCACTTTCAATTACATGAAAAATGCTACAGTATCCAGAATCAGTCATTTCTTCTTTACATAGCTGTAACCATCACCAATTGAAACTTTGTCCTGTCAAAGTTCTTTGTAGGAACAGAATGAAAAAAAAAAAAAAAACTTACCTGGATTAAGTGGACTTTTTGCTGGAAATGGGAATCTTGAAAATGCTTCACTCTGCAAAAGAAAAAAGGGAAAGAGAAATGAGGAAGAGGGGAAGTGATAAAGAAGAGAGAAATGTTCACAGTGAAATAGTGATAAAAAAAGCATCAGAGAATGCAATGAGGGGTAAAAAAGAGGAGAAAAAGAGAGAGAGGGGGGGGGGGGGGGGGGGGGGGGGGGGGGGGGGAGAGAGAGAGAGAGGGGGGGGGGGGGGAGAGAGAGAGAGAGAGAGAGAGAGAGAGAGATTTCAAATTTTACATCAATAATTCACCTAAACATACTAAGTCAACAAATACTGACACTGAATGTACAATGGAGCACTAAACAGATACTACTGAAAATGTCTTGATAAAGCACAATAAACCTCAGTTGCTAAGTTGATTTTTAATTTCATTTTTCACTCCCTGATTTTTCATCTTTCATGATTTGCCTTTTTCTCATTTATTCATAAACAAAGAATATGTAAGAGGAAAAAAAAAAATCATAAATGACTATCTTGAAAACAGTACTCCTGTCACAATTCAAGTAGGAAAAGTAGGAAAAGCAGAAAAGTGAGGGTTATCATTTCCAAAGAGAGTCCTCAAGCAAGTCACTACAGGAATCTCGCACCAATTTATTCTTAAAGGTAATTTTACTCTACGGAATAAGCCTTCTCTCTTTGCTTACATCAAACTGTTGACCAGGTACATTAACTGCATTTTGACAGATGTTAGGTGCAGATGTTGAACGTTCCCGTGGTAACGGATTCCTAGGAAAGTCTTGGTCATCTGATGATGGCGAGTCAGGCTCCTCAGGAAAGGTTTCGGGATACTCACTGTAGTCATCTTCTTTCCGTAATGCCAATAATCTTAATGATAATAATAATAATACTACCAGTTTTAAAATTTTCTGTTAGTTATACATGCTAAAACTTAAACATAATGCAAAGTATTTCTGTATTTCATGCGCATCCTAGTAGTTTTGCTCATTATTTGAAATATACTGTTCTGAAACAGCTTTGCAAAGTGTGAGAATTCACTCAAGGTTTACACTGTAATCTCCAGAAAAAAGAAGTTTTGTGCAGAGTTAGGCAATTTGGTACTCATCAATAAATTCCTTACTTTCAAAGAGTTAGGCATTTTTCATTTTTCCACTTCATTCATTTCACTAATCACCCAGAATATAGTTTGATGGGATCTTCCTTTAGAACTTCACACGTCAACACACAAAATAAGACCATCCCCCCCCTTTTTTTTTGGGGGGGGGGCATGATGTAAAATGTGCATCTCATCCCCCATCTATCTTAGAGGATAATCCAAAGATATCATAAAGAAACTTACAGTTTGTAGAGGTTATCTCCAGTTGTAGATGTGCATATTGTGGGCACTTTGTTAGCACACCGCTGATGGAATTTGTAGCTGCATGTCTGGCACCGGAAGCCATGGAATAGCAGCTTCTGACAGCTGTCACAAAAGGCTATTGTGAAGAAGGTTTTTCTGACCTGCAAGACAAGAACAATGACAAAAAGTTTATTCATTAGCAAGTACATTTAAAAAGCATTCTGGAGCAACCATCACAACTACATGTTGAGACTGACAGGCTAAATTCTAACATAATTTATTTACCTGCAGCTTTATAACACAACCTATATGAAACAAATATATTCCTTTTTCAATAACTGAGAAAATGGAAATCGATGAAATTCTCCGTGCAGATGAAATGGGAGAGGTACTCGCAAGATATGTCATGGAGTTGCCAATTTGTATTTGATTGATCACAACTTCAAAAATTTCTTATTTCTTATCAGATTTTGCTTAAACTTTCACTAATCTTTGTCTCTCATTTCTCTGCTTTATTCAAATCAACTAAATACCAGGGTGGACTTCCCCTTTCAGGTAATACCACTGCTTGATTAGCTACATGTATGCTTCATTTCTTCTTTCACTGTAGATGAAACAAATAACTATCAATACTGGGAACATCCTGTAATTTTCATTAACTCCCCCCCCTCCTTTTTAAAGAAAAAAAAAAAAATCACAGCCTAAATGCTTTCAGCAACTAAACAGGGGGAAATTGCAATAGTTGATTCTTCTACTCTTACAAATGTTAATATTCTACGAGAAAGCAGGAATTGACTTTATAATCATGTGTTGCGAGTCAAGCTTCTTTATTCAAACCAGGAATTTCAGATTAATAAGGATGTACATGGTAGCTGACAGAAATTCTGAAAGTGTACTTTAAATAATCACAAAGAACACAACATATATCAATACAGGACAGAATAAACATCAAACACAAACTTGAATTTCATAAAATTCAATGATACTTACAAAATTATGTGATATGCTACTTGGTGCTGGAAAATTTTGCGCTTTCAATTCCACAGATATCTAGGAGAAAAATATAATCATGAAATTAGATTTTCACAATGCATTACATACATCTATCTTGCCAGTATTTTCAGTTAAATACTTAAAAAAAAAGAAAACAGGAAAATATCTCTGGCAAATTAATATGTATAGGTTCTCTAAAGCATCCATGTATATAAAATTCTCTCTCAGCGATGTAGAGATTACAGTTTTAAGTCTGAAATATTACTACTATGAATTATTGGTGCATATGCTTATTCTGCAATGCATTACCCAACCCCAAACAATATGATTATAATTCTTTATACCACCATCTAATCTGCCACCATCAAACCTACAATCTCCAGAAAGGTGTATCTTAATGACCACCATCACAAACTCGCAATATTGTTCCTAAATAACACCACCATCACCACTATCACTTAAACTACCCTACCCTATCACCACCATCACAACCACCAGCACCAGCACCAGCACCAGCAGCACAACCACCAGCACCACCATCACAACCACCACCAGCACCACCATCACTATCACCAGCACCATCATCATCATCACCATTACTGCAATGACCAATAACAATACCATCTCAACTACCACCACCACTGCAATTATGCTACCAGTAATATCACCACAATCACTACCTCCAATAAAAGTTAATACCATAATGATCATCTCCAACACCACAACCGCCACCACCACCACCACCACCACCGCAATAACCATCATTATCAATCTAAAGCTGACCGCACACTATACGCTCTGACTGACTGTGATATGATTTGGGAAGAATTTGCAATAACATTTGATATTAACATTCAAACATGAACTATCTTAGTGAGGTTCTGAATATTCAAATGAAGAATAAGATTGAAATTTTGAGATATATATTGCAAGCTCCTTGTAGGAGTAAAATCCAAATCGGATTAGATGCCGATTTGGCCTTTTCTCTGACTAGATGCCCTAAATTCTTTATTTCTAGCATTCATATCATTATTCAGAACCTCAAACAGGAAAATTATTTTCATATAAATTTCTGTTTTAAATGCAGTTGGATCCATATAGTGTGCAATGGGCTTTACTTATTGAGTTTATTTCTTGCACATCTGAAAGAACTACTAACTTCTTCTCCAGCCAAGTACATCATATCTGTATCCCAGCTCAGAGCCATCCTGGGGTTGACTCTATAAACTATGCACATCTCTGGTGTTAACTCCCTCATCTTCATGGCTTTTGAGAGAGAATGTTTGAGGGTGGTTCCAGACTTGGCTAGTACCTGAAAGGAAATATCAGAAAATTTAAGATAGTAGCATGTTTATTCAAATGTTGTGACTGCAGCATTTGGTTGCAGAATGGCAGCATGAAGAGATAGACAGAACGGACGACAAAGCAAAATTAAAACAAAATTGTAAATGATAATGAGCGTAAAAAAAGCAAGAAGGTAAAATGAAAAGAAGAAAAGAAGAGAAGAAGAAAAGATAAGCAAATTTTGTAATCCCTTTTCATTGGCTCTCTTATAAGTTTGAAATACCATAGTAATCTGTACTAATTTATACACAGATGTAAATACATTTAGATGAATCAATTTTGAATTATTTTATTTTCTCTCTTGGTGGGCTTATAAACATAATTCTCCACTAGACACGCATGTGTATAATCTTATCCTTACCTTTGTTTCAGAGACATATTATCACAACTATGTTAATCAATTAAAGAGTGTATATATATATATATATATATATATATTATATATGCATGCATAAATGATGAGGGGCGCTGACGATTTCTTCAACTCTTACTTGCTACATGTACATAAGTTTTAATGTGACAGACCAAGTATTATGAATTGACATCACAGCTGAAATGAGCCCCAGATTTGAATGTCACTCAGTGTTAGCTTGATGGCTCCCCTAGATAGAACTCACAGCTGTAGGTCACACACACTAGCCCAGTTTACACGAAAAATCTATTCTTAAACTATGCCCTTGGGTACATACTACATTTCTTTGAGAAAACTTTGTGAATAGGTCAACCACTGAGTTTAATCTATAAGCTCATATTCACATTTAGATAAAATCTCCTTGGAGTCACCCATAGTGTGTCCATGATATTGAATTAAAATATATTTAACTTAGAGTAATCCACACATTCTTTTTATTTTATTTACAAATAAAAGAGTTGCCATATACATAAAATAAAATATGACACAAAGATGGCTACTGAAAGCAGGGCATTTCACAGAAAGCACATTTGGGCTATGTTCTGTATATCACAGGTTCTCCAAAATATAATTACCAAATTTTGGTCCTTTCCCATAATTAATACTTTATGGTATAAGGGTGAAAACCACAATTCAGATATTAGAAACTTCTCATACATGTTGTTTGGATCAATGAATTCTTAACTGAAATAATACGATGGCAGGACATAATCTTTAAAATGTGAAATGACCTCTGGCACATACACTGCACAACTTGGACAGTTCTATGCACAAAACCCCTGCAGTGGATCAAACTGAAAAGGTGTCAACTAAATGTAGGCCATCCATAGAAGGTTCATATCAGAGAGTTAAGCCTTCATTGGGTTAAATATAGTATCAATTAATTTAAAAGATGGTTGATTTTTAGATATAACAAAACATAATGAGCCCCCCCCCCCCTAAAAAAAAAATCTTTTAAAGAGAAGATGAAAATGTTCAATATTCAAAGTGTTTTCTAGGCAATGTATACAGTCTTTTGAGACGTAACATCTGAAATGTATGTATGAGTTTTGAATCTGATATGATAGTATAATGTAATAACTAAGTATAAAAGTACTCCAATAGAAATGCAAGCCTAACTATGTGACAAAAGATTTTTCTCCTGGTTCTTTAAAAAAATGATTACACCATGCATCACAGAGCTACATGTACCATGATGCTATCTTTAAAGCTTAATGATTAGTGCAACATAGAGAAATTTGACAGTGAGGGACACTCAAAACACGGAAAGCAGGAATACTGATTGTTTTTTGATTGTCTTTCAATAAATCCAAGCAACCTATTTCTCCAGACAACCAGGTCTTTCTACGAAACCTGTCACCAAGAAACCCAACCCAAATAATCAAAGAATGATGAACACAATTTGATCTTCACAACTAACACCAATAAAGTCACATCTCTGATGATAAATTGCAGACGGGGCATTATACAAGGTATTGAGTTACTATCCAGCGGTATAAAGTCTGGCATATTCAGGATCAATTTGCTTATCTTCCATAGTGTTTCGGTTTCAGATTCGAGTATAGATAAAAGAGGTGGAAGAAAGGTTGATTCCCTACCAAATGTTGTGTTCAGCTGTAGCAAGTGTTCTGGTACAATGAAATGGGCTGTACACTATATTTGAACCAAACAGATCTTGGCATAAGATGTATTACATTCCTAAATAAAGTTATAATCAATTGATCAAACTATACTTCATCCCTTCTTTTGAAATACAATGTATGGCAAGCTATCCATATTCTAAGCCCTGGACAACAAAGTCTATACTAAAACTGTCTATACACAGGCATTTTGGAAACTTCTTTACAGACTTGTTTCAAGTTTTCACAGCAATAATTTTATCAAATGACCCATATTTTCTCCTCTAGGATTTTGAGATTTTCTAAATCTAAACCTTGGGGAACTTTAAAGTGTTGACTGATCCAAGATGTTTCGTGTTTGAACTCATCTAAATAAAATGAAACAGATCCTAATACATGTATATATGCAGACGCATGTCCCTTGAATTTCAACTCTTAACCCTTTCAAGACAATTGACCACATTTTGTGGTTTGGCTCAATAACTTTTGATCCAGAGCTCTAAAAAATATACCAGATGCATGAGTAGAAAGAGCAAAATTTTCTACACACACTATGTCCATTTTTATTGCGTGACCATATTGCGTTTGATGCCAGGAATTTTAAAAACAAGAATAAGCTTTGAGATCCTTAAATTGGCAACACATTGAGAGGTTTAAAATCATTGTTTTTCATCAAAATTGGCAATTTCTTTCAACTATTCAACAAATTTCTAACCATGTATATTGTTTTCAAAGACATTACACCTTATTTGAACCATGTAGCTCTAAAAGAAAAATATTATTGTTGCCAATTTGAAGAACAAAATGTGATCAATTTAGTCCTTTAATAATTCCTGTCTTGAAAGGGTGAACTTTCCCTTTAATTGCACCAGCCACAACAAGAATCTGATGCGAGTATCTGGTAATCCCAGGTCAGTGCCATAACACAATGTAGTTGTAAAGTGCTACGCAGTAGATCTACACGGATGCAATATTTATGTACCGTCACTGATTGTGAAGAGATGCACATCATTTATGAAAGCATCCCAGTAAACAAAAGGAAATTTCTTCTGTACAGACGTGAAAGAGAAATAAGCAAATTACACTAGACCTCCATGCACTGTGAATAAAGTTATTAACATTACACCTCAAAGAAAGCTTAAAATACCTTCTGCATCATAATCTGACTGAATGCATGAAATCCTGATTATATTTAATGCTATATTCTTTTGTTTTCCCTCTAAAAGTGCTGTTCTTTACAATTAGAAAATATCTACATGTAAAGACAGAGCAACTCAGTTGAATAGGACCACCGATCCACTCTGAAACAATGACTACAAAAAATGTAGCAGTCTTGAACCAAGCAACTGTATAGTTAAAGCTGCAGTGGGTTAACATACATGTACTTCATGAATAATTCATTAAAGCATCCCTGGGCAGGAATACAATCCTCACTCACTGCCCTGGGATATCAGATGTAGAGTAGTCTGGTAAATGAGCCACCTTCTACTATTCATTACTATGTGACTCAGCACATTCCTCTTCAATTTGATTATATGTATGTTATCAGTTTTCTACCATCCTCTATATGTAGGCATATTATCACAGAAATGGTTCAAAATTATACAATTAAGTTAATTTCACCAAATATTGAAAAGAATAGAAAGGAAAGTTCATTTTAGTATAATCACATAGATATCTTATCACATACCCCTTTCATATTGAGCCAATATAGTGGAATCAAAAGCGCTTTAGCCAGATAATGCTTTGATGTGAAAGGGTAGTAAGTTGGATACCTTGAGAGACGGTTTTGAAAGCACTATCTAGTCAGAAGCGAAATTGATAACGCTTCGGTTTTTTATGTGAACGGTTGCACCGACTAAAGCGGAATAAAGGGCAATCCCCCCCCCCCCCCCCCCCCAATGCATTGTGGAGATCACGTACTTCCACTCTGATCATCGCGCTCTATTCCGCTTCCATGAAATAGCGATATCTTTTGTTGCTTGATGTGAAAGCAAAGCGATGCGAAGTGCTTCCAAGGAAGGCGGAACGACAGCGGAATCAATAGCGGAATGAAAAGCGCTTCGGCAATCTGAAAGGGGTATTAGATCTAATCACCTCACTGTTTGGAGTCTAGGCCTTTTCAAATGTATGTCATTTTTCATCCAATAGTCCAATTATATGTCTAAAAGACTTCTTTACCATTTTTAGATAATCAGTCATAGTATACTGGAGGGGCACACAAGTAGTTAGTTTCATTTAACTGTATTGTATTAGTAATACTTTATTTCATTTTATTGCTTTTAAGCTATCGGATGTACCATGTATACTGAGTTAGACCACCTGTGCGCTTAGAAACGCCCGTATAAAGCGCCCTATAAATGTAATTATTATTATTATTATTATTATTACATGTATAATAATACTTCTGTTGTACAGGACCCCTCCCCCCCAAAAAAAACAACAAACAAAACAAAACAAAACAAAAACAAAAAACAAAAAACAAATAAAACAAAACAAAAAACAAAAACAAAAAACAAAAACAAAAAAACAAAAAACAAACAAACAAAACCAAAACAAAGTAAAACAAAACAAAACAAAAAACACACAGAAGGCCTACAAAACCTTCTTTTCTGTTCTTTTCGCTATACCTCTGATAAAGCCTACGAAAACTTAAGATTTAGTATCATGTCCTGAATATGATGAGCCATTATCATGAAATAATGAGAGAGCTACTATGGAGACTGAAATAGTGTGTTGTGTTGTGATACCTAGTAAAAGAATCAACCATTAGCAAATGTCTAGTTAGATATTGCCTAATTTATCTTTCACAACAGTAGAGCAGTTACCACAGCCACAAATATCTACATGTACATGTAGTCTATTTCTATCAGCATAATGTAACTCTGTCATCACAGTGTGTGCATGGTGCCTTCATTGAGAGTGCATTTCAAGAACTTTAATAACAGATAATTCTGCTAACAGCTATCTAATAAGTTGTGCACCACAGGCAATGTGTGGCAAACCCTAAGGAGATGGGCGTGGGAATGTCTGGTTCTCTGTTACATGCACTCTCACCCCCTCTCTCCCACAGTACTGTATTATGACAACTTAACAAATTGCTTCAGCAATACACAAAGGAATAATCAAATCTCAGACATGCCTGGGACAGACCTGGTACAAAGGAAAAAAAAAAGAAAGAAAGAAAAGCAACCAAGAGACAATCACAAGAGAGTGAACCATAGTCATCTTGTCTTAGGCTGCACATTAGCACATGAGGAGGTTCAGAAGCGTGATAAGTTTTCTAATTGAAGTGTCGTAACATATACTAATCCCTGGTTTCTACAACATCACACTACACTTTGAAAATTAAGATATCCAGGGTTGGTAGATGTAGGGCTGTACGGTGCTCCTTACTTCAAGAAAT